>CM072813.1:97914026-98504026 GCA_036937905.1 Salvia rosmarinus
GCGGCTGTATGGTGATGGCGTCTGAGTGCGGCATGATCTTGGGCACGGGGTCCTCGAGAACGTTATGTTCTCACGATCCCGAGTCGCTTGTTCTTGGCTCTTGAGGGCGGCCTCCGGCGTCGTTCTTGAGGGCGACCTCGTCGTCCAGAGACGATCCGTAACAACATAGACCTGCTCCATAGCGTTGGGACCTTCGTCCCGTCGTCTTCGAGTTGGAGTCGCCGCGAAGGTCGCCCGCGATTGTTCCGCTCCATTCCTTCGCTTCTGTTTCTCGGACCGGCTCGTCCGAGGTATTTCTTGAGGGCTCACCGCTAACGAGCTCGTCGATCCGTGAGCCGGGTTTACGCAATCCTCGGTATCATGATCATACCCGCGGTGATAGTCACAATACTGCCTACATGGACCTCTTCTTGGATCCCCTTTCATAGGGGCGGGCTTGGGAAGAGCTCGGCGTGGGCTCGAATATTTCCGCCCTCGATTTGAGCGGGGGAGGCGCTGCCCGAGGTTGGGCGAGGTCAGAGCTGACTCAGGTGGCCTCTTTTGATTACGCCGAAGGCGACACGCGATCGGCGCCTCGACTTGATCATCCGCTTTTTCTCTCGGACTTGCTCGTCCAGCATTTCCCGCTTCTTCCGATCCGACTCGTCTCCTCGACGAAGTTGTCCACCGAGTTCGAGCTTACTTGCCGTCTTTGGTTTCTCCTGGTGATTTCTTTGTTCATTGGCGGGTCGGATCCGTTTTGAGCAGCGTTGATGATGTAGAGGTCGTTGATGTCGTCGATTTTGAGCGACTCTTTGATGAACCTCGAGGCGAAGTTTGACATCGTCTCGTCCATATGGCGGATTGTGAGCAGGTCGGAGGAAGGCTGCTGGGCGGCGTCTTCCGATAGAAGCGCCATTTGAGGCGATCCGTGAGGTCACGGAAGTAGTGTATCTTTGTTACGGCGGGCGGGTGAACCAGCGCCGTGCGTTGGAGATCGAAGACTCGGGAAGATTTTGCACATGTGAAAATCTTCCATTCCTTGATCGCCATGTTGGTGGTGTGGCGAAAAGGAAGTCGGAGGGTCTCCGAGGCCATCGTAGTCGCTATATTGGGTGCCTTGCATGCCGTGAGGCGGGCGTGTCTAGAATCTCCACGGAGAAAGGGAGATGATCCTCCGTGCGGTCGAACCCCGGGAGATCGTTGCCGTCTCTTTACGGAGGGTGGGGATCGATAGCGGCGCCTATCGTCCGCCGAGGGTTCGACTCGCCTTTCTTCCTCCTATTTTGCTCGGCTCTCGGTCGGCATGACGAGGCGGAGGCGGCTCCGCGAATGACAGCGGGCGATCGATGATGGCGGCTCGCGCGGTGGCGGCTCCGCGAATGAGGCGGCGGCTCGGCCGCGGCGGCGGCTCCGCGCGTCGGGCGCGATGCGCGTTTCGGCTATCACGACGGTGAGATCTGGCTGTTTCGGATGGGGAGGCGGGAGGCCGTGGTGTTGATCAGGGGCCTCGAGGGCGGCTCGCTGGTCCTCGGTTAAGGAAGCTTTGGAATTGGCGAGATTGGCGTGGAAGAACTCGGTCACGGCTCGGCCGAGGACCTCGTGGGACGAATGAATTGTTTGCTCGTCTCGTTGAGGTCGACATCTTCCCTACGTTGGGGAGGCGGTCCGAGGTGTATGGAAACATTTTCCATGTTGCCTCGAGTGTGGCGCTAAATGGCGTCTGCGATCTCCTTTCCATGACCGGTGACCACCGGTCGCCCTCAAGACGGTTGTTGCCGGCGTGGGCGGCGGTTGTGCGTGTTCTTGCCATTTAGTTGTAGAGAAGCGAAGCTTTCTTGTTGAAGGGTTCCTGCATACGGCCATGATGATAAATCTGGTTAAGTGAGTGTGCGAGATTTATGAAAGCAATAAAGAACACCAAGGCTTTTCGTGGTTCGATCGTTAATGAGATCTACGTCCACGGAGGTGTTTCTCAATACTTTCACTATAATGCGGTGTGGTTACAAGCTCTTAGTATTCGATAAGTTGTCAACCCTCTAATGTCGGTTTTCTTCCTATTTATACACTCCGAATCAGAATCTGCAGGAAGCGACCTCTCCATTGGTCGTGGCGTGACTCTTCTCTCCGCATCCTTCCATTGGCCGAGCGGGGACCTTCGCCTTATATGCGCCGTGTGGAGGTGGCGCGACCTTGGTTACTGCCTTGGTTACAGGCGTGCCTTCCATTGGCCGAGGTGGAGGTTACGGATTCTAGGGTTTTAAGCGATGATTAGGGCTCGCTTTGGGCTCGATCGCGGGCACTGCTCAACGTTAGGCCCAAACTTGTTTGGGCTGTTTGTGGGCTGGTCGGTTGGTATATCCCGTGATATATATAAACCACTTCGTATTTGAGAAAAAGAAAAGGGGTGGGTTGTCTAATAAAGTTTCTCCTCCATTAGTTGATATCTCAAGGTGGCTTTAGCTGAAATGAAAGAATAAAAATGGATTCATGAAGGTTTAATTACGGAATCGCTTCCCAATGGCATGTTCCGGGTTCGGTTAGATAATGAGGATCTGATTCTAAGCTATGTTTTGGGAAAGATCCGACGTAGTTTTATATGGACAATACCCGGAGATAAAATCAAAATTGAAGTAAGTCGTTATGATTCAACCCGAGGACGCATAATTTGTCGACTCTAAAACAAGGATTCGAAAGATTAGTTGATTTTTATTCAATATGATTCGAGATTCAAAATTGCAAGAGATTTATTTTCTACCAAGAAGTAGATTCAGAATTAAGATAAAGAATGACAAATATGAAAATAAGAGCTTCCATTCGTAAAATTTGTGAAAAATATCGTCTAATCCGTAGATGGGGGCGCATTAAAGTAATTTGTGCCAACCCGAGATATAAACAAAGACAAGGATAAAAGGAGAATCAGACTCACTAAAGGGCTCAACGTACAAATAAAAAATTTGACATGAAATGGATATATCCATATATTTCTTACTCATATTTATGAGATGATACAATATGGCAAAAGTTATACCGAGAACTGGCTTACGTAGAAATGTACGTATTGGTGCACGTAAAATACCAAGGTTATTTGTCTTGGCAATGGTAATAAAATGTTTTTTAGCTCTCCCACTTTTTCTCTCCTTTTTTACTTTATGCTATTTTTTTCTTTAATTTGTATTATTTTGATAATATATATATATATATATATATATATAATAAAATTTTATATGTGAATTACTATGATTAATCCAAATTTTTTTTAAAAATATTGTTAACGTATTCTAAGTTTCTAACAGCGACAACTGAATGGATTCAAGTTATTTGAATTCTCATTTAAGCCCTAAAAATGTTGCTAATGATAGAACAAATAAAATGTAGATCAATTGAATATATGAGAATTATTTTTAAAATATAAGTGCATCACATTTTATCATTACAAGTTCTTTTTTCTGAAGGTCCAATAATAAAATTCACCATTCTTTATCCAACGTTATGTCGAATATATATCTTTTTTGTTCAACTTTAAACTGCACTAAAATTCTAAATGTTATGTTTGTTTTGTTTTATTTCAGTCATACATATTTTACGTAAAGTTAATCACTTCACCAGATTTCGTACGAGTGCGAAAATATATCACTTCGATGCAAAATTTATACATGGATTTAAATCCACGTTATGAGATGACCATATTTTTTTAAAAAACACAACAACATTGTCTGTAATTCAAATAATATTAAACAATTATTGAAAGTATTACAATTAGTTTCTAATTTTATTTTTAAAATTACACTTATAACCTATCAAAATTATAATTATTTGGATCCCCATAAAAAAAAAAAAAAAAAACTCTTGGCTTCGTTACTGTGTATATGTATTTGGTTATTCGAGATTAAATTGATATGAGATTATTAGAGATTAAGTTGGTTTGAGATCATTCAAGATTAAATTTATTTTAGTGAAAAGCCAAAAGTAATAAGGTACGACTAATCTTACATAGTACTATCCCGAGACTAATGATCGGATTGAGTCCATCCAATCGAACAATGGGATGAGAGTAAAAGGGTGCTTAGTTAAGTTTATTTTAAACAGTTTATAAGTTCATAAAATATTTCAAAAGTATGTAATATATAATGTGTCAAAAACTTATAAAATATAAAAATATTTTGAATAATTAATCTTATAAATTATAAAAAATTATAATTAGAAAACTTTTAAAAAGAAAAAATAAATAAATTATTTATAATCCACCGAATCAAACACTACAATAACATATTAGTTACGATTTATTAGTATCATATAGTTTGCAGTTTTTTTGCAGCTAAGAGGGTGTTTGACTGAGCTTAGAAACTGTTTAGGAGCTTATAAATTGTTACAAATTGTTTGGCAAAATAAGCTCATAAACAACTTATAAACTGTGAAAATAAACTTCAACAACTTATAAGCTCCCATAAAAATAAATTGGTCAACCCTAACTTATTTTTTCATAAATGTGTAAGCAACCATAAATTTATCAAAATAATCTTATTATAGTTCGTTATTTCTTTCACATACACTATCAACTCCACATCTCGTCTATGATTTTCTCTCTCTAATTCACGATTCTTTCTCTAACTTATAAGATCAATTATCCAAATACTTTAACAACTTATGAACACTTGAGACATTACTTTTATAAACTCTTGAAATATCTTATAAATTCTTAGAGTTTATAAGGTCTCTAAATAAGCTTAGGCAAACCCCCAAGTTGAATTCTGAATCAACAACAAATATCACAACATTCGACGACATTAAACTTTAACTAAATTCATATGATTTACTAGTATATAAAATAGGCGGATGAGTAGCGTAGCATGACATTAATGCTAGCACCAGACGCTCCTATCACTGACTTTCTCTCTCTAAAATCATTGTACATCTCTTCAACTCCACTCCCTGCTTCCATCATCACACACACACTCTTTCATCTTCATCCATCCATCCTCCTTCATTCCAATCACCAAAAATGGCCCCTCTCTCTCCTCCTCCTCTCTCTCTCCTCTACCTCGCCATGCACGCCCGCTCCGCCACCTACTGGCAAGACGTACAAGTCCTGAAGCAGCTGAAAGGTACAATCGCCCCAAGCACAATCACCCCAGCCTCCTGCATCGACTCCTGGGACTTCTCCGCCGACCCCTGCGACTCCCTCTTCTCCGACAAATTCACCTGCGGCCTCCGCTGCGACGCCGTCTTCGATTCCTCCTCCCGCGTCACCGAGCTCGCCCTCGACTCCGCCGGCTACTCCGCCCCCCTCTCCGCCGTCTCCTGGTCATCCCTCCCCTTCCTCCAAACCCTCGACCTCTCCGCCAACAACTTCTCCGGACCCATCCCCGCCTTCCTCTCCGACCTTCCCCACCTCCGCCGTCTCGCCCTCTCCCACAACTCCCTCTCCGGCCCCATCCCCTCCTCCCTCGCCTCCCTCCCTCTCCTCGAAGAAATGTATCTAGACAGCAACATGCTCAACGGTTCAATTCCACCCTCCCTCAACGCCCTCACTAATTTAAAACGGCTCGAGTTGCAAGGCAACCAACTCAGCGGCGAGTTACCCGATCTGACTCAGCTGGACAACCTCAATTTCATCGACGCCAGCGACAACGCCCTCTCCGGAAACCTTCCGGCGGATCTCCCACCGTCCCTTGTCGAGCTCATCGCGCGGAACAACCAGATAGAGGGCAGCATTCCGGCGATCGCGGGGGCGAGTTTGCAAGTTTTGGACCTGAGTCACAACAGACTCAGTGGGTCAGTCCCGGCGAGTCTGTTCACTCACCCTTCGCTAGAGCAGCTAACGCTGTCGTTTAATCAATTCGATTCCGTACAGGTGCCCGGTGATTCGGGCCTGACCAGCCCGCTCATATCCGTTCACTTGAGTGATAACCGGATCCGCGGGCTTTTACCCGGGTTCATGGGCCTCATGCCCCGGCTATCGGCTCTCTCGTTGGAGAATAACGAGCTTACGGGCCCAATTCCGGTCGAGTACGCGATGAAGGTCTTGGGTTCGGGTACGGGTACGGCCACGGCCCAATTTGAGAGGCTTTTATTGGGAGGGAACTACTTGTTCGGGGCGATTCCGGGCGGGTTTTTGGCACTGAAAGCGGATTCATTAACGGTTCGGTTAGGGGATAACTGCTTGTACCGGTGCCCGTTGAGATTCTTCTTTTGTGAGGGAGGGGTACAGAAGTCATTTGATCAGTGCAGGGCATTTGGCCCTATCATTCCTTGAGTGGAGTGGTACATGCTGTCTTGTAATGGTCCCTAGCCATTAAATTTTGCTAATGTATCATAATTTTATTTTTTCTTCTCCTATAATTTCTAAGGATTAAAGGTTTGCATTGTATTTTTTTTAATAGACTTGTGGCAAATCGTTTCATAGAATCTGATAATATTATTGAATGAGAAATGCTTACTTATATTACATAAATTAATTGGATGTGTGATGTGTGGCAGTTGGACTTGGACCTATGGTGGTGATACGATCCTCGCTGGTACGAAGGATCTATCGACACGCGAACCAAGAACGAGCAAGATGGAATATCCCAAAACCTCCGAATCTAACGCCGAGTGATATAGGTCAAGATTTCGCCTATACCCCAACTAGATAGTTGATGCAAAGAACTCGGGGACGATGAATGACACACGAACGAGGGATGAATGTCTCGTCGATCGTCGATAATTGAATTCTTTGCAAACACAAGAAAATTCAAGAGCTAATGAAGAGAATAAAACTCACATTTATTGATCAATCAAAATTGCGTATTTTCATTATCTTCTGCCTTTATATAATTTGAAAAATGAAGTCTAATCCTTATCAAAGAAGGACTCATAATCAAAGTAGAACTCTAATTTACAAAATACGTTTTAATAGAATAGGACTCAGATAATCAATCCTAAAAAAGCTGCGAAAATCTTGATACAAAATCGTGGTCCATATACCACATAATAATTAAATTAACAAAACTTGGGCTGCATCAGGTGGGGTCTATTGATTATCCACAATTTTACATTTTACATAAAAAAGGTTGGTTTAACTGTGACGTGTCGCGCATCAAAGTTGGTGTGGTGAATATACGTGTATATAAGAATCTTGTGTTACTGTAGATAATAATGAGATCATACATTGCACTATCCAGAACAAAATAGTAGATTAAATATTCAAGCCACTTAAAATTTTGACTGTGAGTCGGTTTCATAAATTTTATAGCACAAATACCACTTACGAGGGATAATCAGAAGTTGACTTTTCTTGCTGGAAACACATGAAAAAGTGGCTCTAGAAGATATGTTTGAACTTCATCTTTGAGTGCAAAATAAATTATTGGACAAGTTTTTCGTGCGAACTTGTTACTTATTATTATGTGTTTTTTTATTGTAAATACATTATAATTTATTGTCTTCGTATTATTTTTGTTTTATTTCAAATGAATTGTGCATTGCTTTGTACATATTATGGTGCACAAATGTATCAACCTATTGATAGGAAATATGAATCTATCTGTATTTTGATGATATATTTTAGATGTTTAATTCACCATATATTACTTATATTTCTAACATATTCATATATAATTAATTGCAACACACAATGATTTTCTCGTATTTATCTATGAATTTTTGACACAACTGATCAATAACTGACTTCAGTTTTGATCTTCTGGACTATGTTCCGAATGTCTGGTCTTCAATACTAAGCAAGAGTAATTTATGAAAAATATCAAAATTTTCGCCCCTAGCTTCGGCCTGTGATTTTCGAAAATCACAACTTTCCCTAGAATCATATTATGATAGAAATTTGACACATATAATAAATATAATAATTATCTAATTCCCTAAAGATAATTCATTTCTAAAATAATGTCTCTTGATATCTAATAATATCATTATATATATATATATATATATATATACTAGGAGATGTATTAAATAAATAATATATTAATCAAAACAGAATATCACTCGGATTCCTAGGGGGTGGCTGAAATATGCATGAAAAAAATACCCTGATGGGCCAGTCAATTGATCAAATATAATGAATAAAAATGAGTCTCAAATGAATTAATTATCTTATGTTCAGCCCAAAATATAAATTAATTCATAAACATTTATTCGTTCCACTAAAAAACAAATACATATTTATCTCTTTATTATTGAAGTTAAGTTGGGCTTGTACTTAGACTTACAAATCCCGGTATTTAAGATACTGCACGTACATTGATTATTTGTAGCACTCTAATTATTTAAAATAATTAATCTTTTTAATTCTTTAAGTAGTAACATTCAAGCTTATTATTGTACTTGAACTAACCCAACTTGTATGGTTTAGTACAATAAACATTTTGAGCTTCTTAAGGGGATGTTTTCATCCTAAAATGATACGATGACTCGATACAGGTAACCAGTATGACATACAAGCATTGTCACCACCCAATATGCGAAATAATATTGAGTTATCTCATATAACCAGTGCGGACCCATATATTTTGGTCAGAGGGGTCCAAAAAATATCTAGGGTCCAAATAATCATAATTTATAAATTCATAAAAAGAATTTTATAATTAAAATTAAAAATAAATAACAATTTAATATGAAAAATTGAAACTTAATGCTATATGCTTAAAAACAATTAATGTTTCCATTGAAACAATAAAAAAATTAGTATTTTCATTGTCGAAAAAAGAAACAAACAATTCTTTTCTATGTTTAGTTCCCCTTTCAATTTTTATGTATTTATTTACGCATAATCTAGACTATTTTTACATATTTTGTACCTTTAAATATATATTTTTAATTACTAAAGATAAAATTATTATTTTACCCCTAGTATTTTTTAAAATCCAGTGGGGCCCAATACCCCCACTGCACCCCCTTGGGTCCGCCACTACATGTAACCCTCACCCATAACAAGTCAAAGTGATGGTCAGTAACTCATACTCACCTGAAACCTTATCGAGGTTTAGGTCAACGTGAAATCACCGAGATCTAGATTATTCACGACAGTCAAATAGAAGAACTCATTTCACTGAGATCCATCAATACGTCAAGACGTACCAGCATAGACAAACAACCAAGTCAAGTTACTTCTCATCTATACTGTAACTTATATCAACAACTCGTCCTCAAGTTGTCTCGGTTGTAATCTTTTTTATATTTCAACTAGTTTAACTAATCATGCATACTTATGTGATCTTCTACATATTATATGATTTAACTTTTGTATGAGATATAAAAACAGTGATTACGAAAAATATTATATACAAACTCACCAAATTTATTTTGAGTATACAAATATAACACCTATACACAATGGTAGATCCAATTTTCACATCATTATTTATTTGGTTGGGCAGTATACATGATCACGTATCTATTGAAACCTTTTTCCTTCTTTTTTTGTGGGTTTAAGGGAATTTTTTGACTGAGAAAGTCTACCGATCACTATTAAAAAAATACATGTATTTAACTCTACTTTTACACGAGGTTCGAGAAACCATACAGAAGTACGCAATTTTAATAAGCTTTTATCCGTGCCACATCAAATAAAGCATAAATAACAATGATTACGAAAATCTACAACCATTATTCCATGTAATGAGACATTTATATTAACGCTATACCTTCATATAAAATTTCGTCACAGATATCAATTGTATAGAAAATAATCTTGTACGAAAGGCTCGACCGAAGTCGGGCAGTGGAAGAAATTAGCCAGAGGCGACGACAACGGAGTAAAAGACAATACTAGATTTGTAGACTTGTAGTGTTTAAATTCTTTAAAATTGTTTATAAATTATTTAGAAGCTCATAACATTTTAAGAAACATTTGACAAGATAAGTTTATAAATAATTTATAAGATATGAAAATAAGTTCTAACAACTTATAAGTTTTTCAATAAATAAATTTTTCAACCCAAACTTATTTTCTTGAGCTTATAAACAACAACAAATTTAACAAAATAAGCTTACTATTTGTTATTTCTAATGTATACCTTATTAACTTTACATCTCTTCAATTGTCTTTCTTTAATGCATTCTCAAATTTATAAATTCAATTATCGAAATATTTTAACAAACTTTAAATTTTAAAGTATACATCTTATTAACTCTTAAAATATTTTATAAATTATTTGAATCTTATAAAATTTCCAAGGTAACTTAGCGAAACACTCGAACGTTCCCGTGATATCACATGGTCCCTCTTTCACTTTATAATTTAGTGCACGGATGGGAACAACTCGCACCTCCACTATTATAACTGCTCATTTTAGCCCCAAATTTTATTTTTCTTGGCTAAAATATTTCTTTATAATTTTATTTTTCTTACAGAAATAACCAAGCTTCAATAAATGACCTCTTTTTATCTTTTCTGTAAGTAAGAATGTGGTACTACATAGTACTAAGAAATGAATGGTTTAGAGGATTCAAGTCAGAAGATTCTTTTTTCTTTTCAATTTAGTGTAGGATTTTGGGTTTCAAGGGAAATTACTACTTGAACAATAACTAATAAGTAGCTCAAGAATTTTGTTTTTCCAATTTACACTAACACTAAAAAAAATTGGCAGAGGGAGAACTTTGAGATCGAAATATTATATTGAGATTTTGCCACTATAACTTATGGATGAGCACAAGATATTTCGATTTAAAAGCTACAAAGTTAAATTCTAACTATTTTAAGCCTCCATGATGTGACTCAAGCGATGGACATTACGATCTCTTATTAGTTTAGATATTGATAGGATACGGACCAACCATTCCCAAGATCGGTCCAATATAAATGGGTTCCCGACATTGCTCTACCACGTAAGTTCGTAGAAGACTCTCGACCAACTACAACTCTAATCGCACTTGGAGCGTGAAGATTGGGATACATATCAAAAAGAATCCTTATGAGAGAAGACTTTGTATTAGAGTCAAACTCAATTTGAATCAGAGTCAAACTCAACTTGATGGCTTATAAATAGAGGTTAGGTTGAAAGTAGAAAGGGGAGGCAACTATTTGAATACTCAAGCTTTTAGATACACTCTTTGTAATCGTATATAGTGAAAGTATTGAGGAATCACTCCTCCGTGGACGTAGATCTTTTCCTTGATCGAACCACGTAAAAGCCTCTTGTGTTCTTTACTGTTTTCATAAATCTCGCCACACAAGATTTATCATTGGCGCCGTCTGTGGGAAGTTCGAACAAAAAGCTTCGTTTTCTACACAAAATCAATGGCAAGGACTCGTGCAACTATTAGCGCCACAGGTGGTGCTGGCAACGGACGGACTGAAGACCCCAACCAGGCTGTTACGCAGAGCCGAGGAAAAGAAGTCGCCGCTACCGATAGCAACAACACGCCTGAGGGTTACATAGAGGACCTACCTATACACCCTCAGGACCGTCGCCCTACCGAAGAGGGGGAAGCCGACCTCAACACCGGTGAACAAGCGATTCACCAATCTCACGAGGTCCTCGGTAGAGCCGTATCTGAATTCCTCAACACCAACATCGGCCAATTTCAAAACTTTCTGAGCCAGAGGACGAACGGAGCAGGAACCTCAAGAATGCCAGGACTGGCAGTCACGGACGCCCAAGGTCGCTCACCTCTCTGAAAGAACTAAGGACGCTCACCTCGGCGAGATAGCCGAGAACGATCACCTCGGCACGTTGTCCGAAGTCGATCACCTCGACGGGTCGCCCATAATCATTCACCCCGGCGCCACCCGCGGAGTCGATCACCTCAGTACAACTGCCAAAGTCGCTCACCTCGGCACAACATCCACGTGGCTGAACGGGACCGAAGAGAGGAAAGGATGAGTCGATCTCCTCATCGAAGAGACGATAGACGTCGCTATCGGTCTCCCACCCCTCCTGAGAGAGATGGCAACGAGCTACCGGGATTTGACCGACATGGAAGAATCATCTCTCATTTCTCCAGGGAAATCCTAGATACACCCCTGCCGCAGCGATATCGGGCACCCAACATCGTCGCCTCGGCCCTGGCCGCCTCTACCTCGGCCTTCCGCAGGCTTAGCCTCGGCCTTCGCCGCCGCCACCTCGATCAAAGGGGACGAGTCAGATCGTAAAAAGAGAGAGACATGGGACGAGTAGAAAATCGAGAAGAAGAAGCCGGATGATCGAGGAAGAGGCACCGATTGACGAAGTGCCTTCGACAGAATCAAAAAAGGCCCAATGGAGTCAAGACTGGGACATCGGCAAAGGGGCCTATAAGCTTGCTTACCTATCCGGTACACTTATCCCCCGAACCTGGCATATTACTCACCTGAAGAGGTATTTTACATAGTTTACTTCGTCCCATCTTATACCTATGTGAAAATTCATTCTCACCTCGGATAAAACACAACTTACCTTCAAAAGGGGACGCCCTTGCGAAGATGACACACCTACAAAGTGGGTACTCAACTAACGCGCGCCAGGGGGCCACCCCTATCGATATTTCTCGATAAACAAGGCAGGCATACAGATTACTCATTAATTTGAATATCTACATGCCAAAGACGTCCAAATCGGATCTCGTACAAGCAAGACATACAGATTACTCATTGATTTGAAACATCTACATGCCAACGACGTCCAAATCGGATCTCGTACAAGCAAGGCATACAGATTACTCATTGATTTGAAACATCTACATGCAAACGACGTCCAGATCGGATCTCGTACAATTTATACCCCTTTATTGAGAAGATATACACTTCGGTACACAGTCTAAATACATTTACGACTAAAAACCAAGTTCTACACTTGATACACGTCTAAATACATGACTAAAACCAAGTTATATGGGTTTCCGAAAGACTCGCCAAGACTCGCTAAAGCTACACCAGTCGACACTCGCCTTCGCCACTGCGCCGCCCGCCTCGCCGTCGTCTCCACCCGGCCTTCGCGGTCGACACCTCGGCCTTCGCCGCCGCCTCGGCGCAGCCGACCTCGGCCTCCGCGGTCAACACCTCGGCCCGCCCGCCCCGCCTCGGCCGCCGCCTCAACCTCGGCCTTGGTAGGTCGACACCTCGGCCTTGCCGCCTCGACCTCGGCCTTGCCGCCTCGGCCTTCCACAGCCGCCTCGGCCATCGCCGCCTCGGCCGCCGTCGCCTCCGCCTCGACCTTCCACAGGCCGCCTCGGCCCGCCGCCTCGCCCCGCCCACGACCTCGGCCTGCCACCTCGGCCGCCGTCGAGCCCCGGCCTCTTCTTCGCCGCATCCAGAGCCCCGCCTCGGCCTCGACCTCGGCGACGCCTCAACGGGGACGGCCGGCGACATCGACTTCGGCGAACGTCTCGGCGCAGGCGAAACCAAGCGACATTCAACCGCCGGACTACGGATTTTGAGGCGATGTCGAATCACTCTCCCAATCCAAAACGACCTCACTTCTACGTCTTTTTTTTTTGGGGGATATGATAGATACGGCTCAACTACTAGGCCCAAGCATCGGGCCCAATATAAATGGGCCCCGACATTAAGCTCGGCCCATGTAAGTTCGGCCCAAGAAGACTCCTCGACCAACTACAACTCTAATCGCACTTGGAGACGTAGAAGATTCGGATGCATATCTAAAAGAATACTTATGAGAGAAGACTTTGTATTAGGGTCAAACTCTATTTGTATTAGAGTCAAACTCAATTTGAATCAGAGTCAAACTCAACTTGATGGCTTATAAATAGAGGTTAGGTTGAAGGTAGAAAGGGGAGGCAACTATTTGAATATTCGAGCTTTTAGATACACTCTTTGTAATCGCATATAGTGAAAGTATTGATGAATCACTCCTCCGTGGACGTAGATCTTTTCCTTGATCGAACCACGTAAAAGCCTCTTGTGTTCTTTACTGTTTTCATAAATCTCGCCACACAAGATTTATCAGATATATCTAATCCTAAAAGATGAACCTCTTTCCCCGGGGACCTCGTACCCCAACTTAATGAGAATATGAGAGAGTAAATCACAGTAACTTATCGATTAAGTAGATAGAAGAATATTTGCGTAGTGCTCACAAGAATCCACCCTAAATAGAGTGAAACTCTTACATTCTGTTACTAGAATTCGATATTTGGTCTTTATCCCAAATCTACTAACTCTTAATCAACTGAGCTAAACTTGTACAGGACTAGTTTAGACATATATGTTGTTATTCTTTAAGTGCATACAGGTACCTTGAAAGCGTTGGTGAACATTGTTTTCTTAATATTGTCGCTCCACTAGTTAGCTCGGGTGGATTTTTATTTAGAATTAATTTATTAAAATATTCATTTTGATATTGCAAAGATAAAAAGTATCCATTATGATATTTGAAAAATAATCATTTTTATGTTAAAGTACGTTCTTATTCTTACGATCTATAAAATTCATGATCATTTCAAAAGTTATTGCTCATGAATTGTCGTTTTTATACCTAAATTCAAGTTGAGGAGACAATTCATGAATTGTCCCATTTATACCTAAATTCAAGAGTCGAATGAAAATAACTCATGAATTGCACCTTTATACCTAAAGTTAAGAGTAAAATCAAGTTTAGTATTGAATTAAAGAAAAATAAACTAATTTAAAAATTAACTAAACTCAACTCTTGAATTGTAAGCAAAATAGACTAATTCAAAAATAAGGGTAAAACAATAACAATGACTATCTCTTATTTTTTATATAAATATTAGCTTTTATTTTTTACTACATTATAATGGATATCTTATTAGTTTTCCCATTTAGCTATAGATTATTCTTTGAGAAGAAGCTCGATAGATTATTAAAAAAACATGATATGGTTTTGGATAAATATAAAACATGCAACCCCACTAAAAGTAGTTTGTGCTTAGATCTGCTCGAGATGTTCCAACACAATAAGGAGAATATGATCATCTAATGGGCCCAATCACATTTGTCTAAGAAATAATCTTAAATTAAAATTTTCTTATAATATTGACTATCAATTCTAAAAAAATATGAATCTTTATTTTATTTTTTTTGAAATCATTTCAAAGATATTGAGTTTTAAATTACAACGAATTGGGCCTTCAAGCCCAATGTTATCAATTTAATTGGTCTCAAATGATTTGGACTAGGTGACCGTACATTGGTGGGCTTTTAAGTAGCTTCATATACTCGATTTGTGCTCAACGCATTTTTTATTATTGTTTATTTTTAATGTTTTTATGGAGTCTACGTTGCCCGCCTTGTTTTTACCGTGAAGTATTTGTTCCTTATATCCTTCTATTTTAAAAATGAATTTTAAAATTACATATTGCATACTTAATATTTTGTATCAGTTTAATGAAAAAAATGGTATAAATATAGTCGTGTCCTCAATTGTCACGAGATTTTGAAAAATATTCGATATAGAAATTTGACGACGGAATGCCGAGTCAACTTGTCAAACTCTCATGTGGATATAGCTTAAATGTCATGGAATCTTTTACCACCTCGCCACAAAAATGACGTTGTTTATATATATATATATATATATATATATATATATATATATATATATATATAATTTAATCACGTGAAACGATGTAATTTTTAGTGGCAAAGTGAAAAAAAAGTTACACCTCATTTAAGTTATAATCGATATGAAAATCCGACGAGGTGACTCAACATTCCATTGTTGGAATTTCAGATCAGAATATTTTTCAAAATTTCTTCATAGTTGGAGATATTTATATATTATAAACTTAAGTTGCGAACATTTTTCAAAATCTCATCAAAGTGAAGAACATATAAATATATTAATTTAATTTTGGAATAATTTTTAAAATATCATAAAAATTAGGACACAAACTTTACTTATCCCCGAAAAAATGTTATGCAAATCAATGATTTGAAATTTTATCTATGAGTGACTATATAAATATTTAAAAAAAAAAAACAGATTAGGATCAATCAAGTAGTATTCGCTTTATTATACAACAGTTGTATACTAAAACAGTGCAGAATCTCAAGCTCTATCTCCAACAATATGCAATATTATACAACAGAAAAGAATATTTCAAACTATACCTTTTTAATTACTTATTCTTGATAATAGGTGAAATTTTATTGTAACTAATGCAAAATAAATACTACGATTCATGATTACAATAATGCATACAAAACACAAATGGCATATTTTATGTGAGTTTGTTGAATTTCACTTCACTTATTTTATGTATGTTTGTTGGATTTAGTAATTTTATGTATTTTTGTTGGATTTTAGAAATTTTATGTAATTAACATTCATAGTAGTTACTAAAAGAACTTAAAAAAAATGCACAATTGTATATTTTAAGTTACTAAAAAGAACTTAAAATAAAAAGTAAGATACTAGATTTTGCCACACAAAAATGAGAGGGGAAAATATTACTCGCAAAGAAGGAGTGTAGGGTTATTATTAAATATGCCTTATTATTAAAGCAAAGCCACAATATAATTAGTAAATAGGCGTCCATTAAAAAGGAAATCAAGTAACTCAAAATCAAATGTGTAGAAATGATTAAACCATGTGTAGTTGGAGTAACGTCCAACCTAAGCTTGTTTTAATTCCATTTTTTCTCTTATAATTATTAAACAAATTAAAGAGAGGGGCGAAAGCCCCCCCCAAAATGCATCGTCGTACCCTTTTGAAACACTTCACATGCTATTACGAAAGCTAACCAACACATGACACAAACAAACCCTAGCAATTTATGGGAATTCAATTTCCCCACACTTTGTCATGTGATTTGTAGCTCGATGCCCATCATTATTATAATATCTTCATCATTTTAGTAACCAAAAACAAGTTCAAAGAATGGTGGGAATTTGCTTTTTTGGAAAATTATTTAAAGATTATATTTTGGTCATTAATTTAGTAATAAATTGCAATCTTGGTAGATTTGTAAATTCAGTCAAAGTTAACCGACATATAGATTGATTAATTTATTTAAATATTTTATTGTTGTGAAATGGTGAAATTTTAAAAGCTGCAAAAGGATATATCATCTACTCGCTCAGACATATTAACTATAAATAATGTCATTTTATAGTATAAATGATGCATCGTATGTCTTTTTTTTCAGAAAAAGTCTTCGGACTGTATTAAGCCATAAATTTGGTACAATAACAAACTTAATTTTCAAATTATTATAAAACATATTTTACATCTATATCTATATATAGATTTGGAGCAAAGATATATGACACACAAGTATCTTTAGTGGTATAATTAAGAAATATACAATAATTATCCTCACATACTTAGTTCGATCGGGTAAGAGCTAACATATTTAAATAAAAAAAAACACAATTAATTCTCATCAACAACCAACTTTTTAGACTGAAAAGTGATTTTTTCTAATACTTGTATCGGTTACTTGTGATCTAAACTACGTGCTTTGTTCGTTTACATCAAGAATCATGATGTGTTTGCCCCACACTCATTATTAAAGGGAATACATTTCCAAGAAAAAGACAAATTGCTAGAATCACGATTATCTATATATTTATAGTTGAAGATGTTCGAAAATATTCCTCACCTTAACTAAAATAGTCAGAACAACGTGACGAAAAGAAAACTCCAAACCTAAAAGCTCAAACTCCACTCACAATTCCCTATCAAATCACTACTTTCAAATTCTCAATGGAGAATCATCCAATCAAACACATTCCTCTCCTCTTCCTCTTCTTCCACTCCATTTTCTTGGGGCCCGGGATTCAACAATCCCGGGCTTGCCACCCGACGGATAGAGAGGCGCTCCTCGATTTGAAGAGAAGAATAACTTCAGATCCTTTGAGATTGCTCCACTCTTGGACCCCTAACAAAGATTGTTGCACTGCATGGGAGGGGATCGCTTGCGATCCTTCTTCGGGCCGGGTTCTTAACTTAACCCGTCCCGGGCTTTTCTCAGATTCCGATTCACCCGTGGATACCTCGTTGTCCGGAACATTATCCCCGTTTCTCGGAAACCTATCTTCCCTTCGAGTTCTCGATCTGGGCAATCTCAAGAACTTAAAGGGCCACATTCCATCCGAATTAGGCAAGCTCACTAACTTACACCACATGTTTCTCCACTCGAACAATCTCGAAGGATCAATCCCGGGCTCAATGAAGGGCCTGAGCCAGTTGAAAAGCCTCTATCTAAGCAACAACCATCTCACAGGCCCTGTCCCGGGAAATATTTTCAAGAATATGACGTCACTCACCCAACTCTGGCTCGCGGAGAACATGTTGTCTGGCTCGATACCATCCTCAATAGGCACGATGCTCGAGCTAAGATACCTCGATCTTCACGAAAACAGATTCAGTGGAAACGTACCTGAGTCCATAGGAAGGCTCCACAACCTCATCCGCCTCGACTTATCCAAAAACCAACTCTCCGGGCCCATACCAAAATCAATAGGCAACCTATCCAATCTCATGGCATTGGATCTCAGCAACAACCACCTGACCGGAAGCATCCCAACATCTATAGGCAACCTCAAATCCCTCGCATTCGCCGTGTTATCCGAAAACGGGCTTTCCGGCCCGATACCACCTTCCATCGGCAACCTACTCCGGGTCCGAAGCCTGATCTTGGAAAACAACAATCTCAACGGCAACATCCCCACCACCATTGGCAACATGATCGGCCTCAACGCCATATACCTCTCCAACAACAAACTCACCGGTAGAATCCCACCAACTATATCCAAACTCGAGAATCTCCTAACCCTAGACCTATCCAAAAACAGGCTCTCCGGCCCGATCCCACCGCAACTCGCCACCATCCACAACCTCCAAGATTTAGACCTCTCCTCCAACCCTCTCTCCCTCCGCAGCATCCCTCCATGGCTGCAGCAGCTGCCCCTCTTCCGCGTCCGCCTCGGGCAGACGGGCCTCGTGGGGCAGCTGCCGGGGTGGCTATCCTCATCATCACTCTCCACGCTCGACCTCTCCGGAAACTCCCTGACCGGAAAACTGCCTGGCTGGATCGGAAACATGACGAACCTTTCCTTTCTCAATCTCTCCAACAACAGATTCCATTCCTCAATCCCTCATCAATTCAAGAACCTCTCTCTCCTATCCGATCTCGATCTTCACTCCAACATGCTCTCGGGTAAGATGACGCCGGTGTTTTCCAAGGCCTCCAGCTTCGCCCTCGGCCGATTCAACTCCATCGATCTCTCCCGCAACAACTTCTCCGGCCCGATTGACGCCGGAATCGGAGAATTGCCGGTTATGGGGTATCTGGGATCTCTCATTCTGTCTCACAATCCGCTAGGAGGGAAGATTCCGGAATCTTTGGGGAAATTGAGATATCTACAGGTGCTGAAACTAGAACGCAATGGCTTATCGGGGGAGATTCCGGAGGAGCTGAGCGAGGCGAAGCTTCTAGAAACTGTGCTGCTGTCGGAAAACGGCTTGAGCGGGGAGATTCCTGGGGGAATCTTGAACCTTGAGAATCTCGAGGAGTTTAATGTTTCGAGTAATCGATTGAGTGGGAAGATTCCGCCCCACAAAATCGTGATACCGGCTTCGTCTTTCGCCGGGAATCCTGGTTTGTGCGGAGCTCCACTTCCGCCATGCAAGAATTCTGGTTTTTAAGTTGTATGTAATGTTGTTGATGCTGCAGGAGAAGATCGAAGATCATAGTTGAATGTGCCATGATTTTTAGTTCTTGATAGTTTCGATGATGTTTTTATGTTTTCTTTTTTAGTTTACATTGCAATTTTGAGAATAAATGCTATAGGGGGTAAGTAATAGATGCGATCATCCGAGACCCGAGTTATTAGTGTTGTTATGTCAATCTGAGACGTTCGATAGAAAAGGAGAATATAATTATCTTATTTGTCCAATCATATTTTTTAAAAATTTCTCGTTAGATGGTTTCACAAATTAATCAGTAGTGTGAACCTTATATTTAGATTCGAATTTAAAATTGAATCAAACATCCATACAACTGTGTATGAAATGTTGTTTCGAACTCGACTGATAATACAAATAACAAATGGTTTCGGACTCGACAGATTATATGATACAAATAATAAATGTCCCGCGTACCTTGCGTTGATGAAAACTTGTCCCGAATCCACTAGCTTTTAATCAACTAAGTTAAATCTATGGGGTTAGCGGTAGCGGAAGCTGATATTATTTGTTATTGTTCGTTATCAAGCCAGCAAAAGTGGACATTAATGTGCCTAGGAGACTTCAATCCGTTTAAATTTTAAATCGTGTCAAGTGCCTAGAATGGAGCTATAACGTAACGATTTTATTTTAATTTGTCATATAAGTAGTGAGGGCTATGTGAAAAAAGTGAAGTAGGTGCATAATTGCACTTTGGGCTAACACAAAAACTCGTGTACATTCATCTGCATGGTGTTGACGGATAAAAGTATTAATCGTTCTTAAGAAAAGTATCATTTAGTTTTTATCTTATAATTAGCGAGTATCATTTACATTAAATATGAGTATCATTTGTATTGGAGAAAAGTATTAATGACCGTACATGCAGACATCCGCACTTGAGATCACCTCTTGCGCTAATGGTATAATGTGTAGTTTTGCTTCTTACTTTCTTGAAATTACAAACATTTAAAGTCATCTTATACACTTAATGTGCAATTTTCGTATAAAATAAATCAAGATGTAAAAGTATCTCACAAATAAGAGTTTAGAGTGACTCAACGAGAGATGCCTACTATTAGAGGAAAAAGCTGCAATTCAATTAGTAAGTTTTGGTCCATTTAAAGAAAAAATTAACTTAATATTTGAGGCTAAAATAAAAGTGTAGAAATGATTAGATCATGTAGAGTTAGAGTAACTTCTAAACTTAATTATTTGATATCATCTTTTATGTTTAGATTTATTCAAATATTTAAATAAAAAACCCCCCCAAAAAATGGGTCGCCCCATACTTTTGAAACACTTAACACTTAACATGCTTCTATGAAAGCTAATCACAACTTCATACGAGACATGACACAAATACTATAGCAACACTACAACAAAAAAGTGATTTCCGAACACCGAAAAGTGCCCCAATATATACCCTTTTGGGGCACTTATGATTTTCGGGGCACTTATCATATATGTCTCCAAGTATCGTGTCCCAAAAGAGTTCTGGACACTTTTTTAAGTGCCTCTAAATCAATAACTTTCCAATCACTTTAATATGTCCAAAGATTGATTTTTCGAGGCACATATAGGTGCCCTAAATAATTTAAAATTTATGTTGATAAATCTATGAGAGCACTTATTTGTGTCTATAAAACATAAATTTAGGGACACAAAATGTGTAGCATCAACATTCATTTTAAATTTGATACACGTAATGTGTCGCATAAAACCTCATATGTCAATAAAGTAACATTACGAGACACTTATATTTATCTTTAGGTTAATGCATTAGACACTTATTTGAGCTTTCATATAAATTAGGGTCACTTTTATGTGTAATATTAAAAGATTTGTGCCTCCAAATTAGCATATTAAGTCTCTTATATGCACCTTGTATTATAAATCCAGAAAACTTAAATTCGGAGTTCTATTGTATGGAAGCGATAAAGCGGAAATACCCATTCTGAAACACAATACTAAAATTGAATTTGTTGCTCAGACAATAATAATAGGTGAAATTGAAATAAAAAAATAGATTGATGCTAGAGAAATTGAAGAAAAAAATAGTACATGTGGCTATAAAAAATAAAAAAAGACAAGCTCATTGGCCAGAGAGGCGAAGTCTTCAGCTCCGTTTTGTAGGTCTTCGCCTTCCTCATCGATTCTATGTAGGAAAAAAGACGCAAGATTAGCCTTTGTTATGGATGATGTCATGGCTAATATTATTGACCCACAATTCAAATCAGCACGCAGAAATCAATATGTACTAAAAGTGGCTGCAGCATCATGGAAAACCATGTTAGGAAAAATAAGAATCTCAATACTTTTCTGTTAGTATCCCTTACAGTGGCATGACTTTTCTACTTTCCATATAAAAGAGATTTAAAGATATCAACTATGCGGCCCTACTGCCAATGTATAAGATCTCACTGGAGAGGAACATCCAGTTTGCCAATAAAATTATGTAGATTAATAATCATAGGTTCTGAATCAGTATTGATTTTTATCCTGGTTCGCATGTTACTATTACTATTTCCTGATTTTGATTTGATTATTTTCTTCCCTAATTATGATTTGTTACCATCTATTTCCTGCATTTTATTTCGTTCATTTCTTCACTCTTTATACTTTGTAAACTACCTATGATGGCATTTAAATCACTACTTATTACTAAAAAATTGAAGCAAATGATCATTCTTTTATAGATATGTGACCTCAAGTTTTTCTTGGCGTTCCAAAAACTTGTTTTTTGCTTGTCTAGCTGCAGAGGAGGCATCCTGGAATTGGAAAGAGATCAATCAACAATTGATTAGAATGGCCTACCACAATTATGAGGGTGATAGCTGAAAGAACCACCAGCACAATTTACCTCGGTTTTTCTGTATGTGGCAATTATCTCTTCTCGCATTCTAACTCTGGGTTTAATATCGGCAGCACCATCAAACAATTCTTCTTGTTCAGTTTTTCTGTCTGCAAGACAAAAGGAATCTCTTTCTTATTCCAACAGTTTGCAGATCATAACAACCTACAGAACTTATTTGCAGAATTTCTAGATCTATTTGAAAGGGGGGGGGAGGAAAAAGAAAACAAGTGAAAAAGGTTTTCGACAAGAAGCACCCAGCAGAAGCAGAAGCGGCAGCTCACTTCTTCAGTGATTTCACAGAGCAGTCCGGTATGATCTATCTACCCCCCTGCATACCGGGATTACTACAACTTCATATTTAAATGTCTTCAATGAAAAAAAGTTGTATATACATGAACAAAACAAGTTAATTAAGTTGCAGCAGAACACCAGAAAGGATAAAGCATACCAATGGTTGGAATGGTGG
This sequence comes from Salvia rosmarinus, assembly GCA_036937905.1. Lineage (NCBI taxonomy): Eukaryota > Viridiplantae > Streptophyta > Magnoliopsida > Lamiales > Lamiaceae > Salvia > Salvia rosmarinus. The sequence continues at coordinate 97,936,900 of CM072813.1, forward strand.
TGACAATCTCTCCGAGCTTGAGCTTGTACTGGATGGTGGTCTTACCAGCAGCATCAAGGCCAACCATCAAAATGCGCATCTCCTTCTTGGCAAAAAGCCGGCTAAATAGCTTTGTGAAAGTCTGCCCCATTTTTGTTTTCTACTTAGGTCCCTGCATATAATCAAAATGGAAATCATTTAAATATATATACATGTGTGTGCGTGTGTGAAACAAGATTTATGCCAGTATTTACCCCTTGACCATAAATATAAGAAACCAATTTAAGCTAATAAGTCAAACGAATATGGAATTATGAATAGGTGTCAACTATAGGCAAATTTCATAGAATTGATGCTGAAACAGTTAATATGTGCTACTATGTGTCTATGTCTATTTCTAAGTTGTCTTGACCATAAAAAATACTGCAAATAATGCATTAAATTAAAACAAGACTATACATGAAAACCACAATCACCGTTGAGAACAGAGTGAAAGAAATTACAATTGCATAAATTTTAAATAATTTTCCAATACTGCATAATCTGAAGTACATAAAATCTATTGAACAAGTCATTCTATAGTGCATATTCTCACATGAATGGCATCTTAGACCTCTGAAACTTGCATGGAATAGTTCACCACTGACAACTGATTTTGAAATGCAGCCATCAAATGACAGCTAACAGAATGAAATATGACCCACATCTATAAACCATGATACAGACAAGATGAAACTGCAAAAACAAAAATTACGTGCAAGAAGAAGTAGAAACCACAACATTTGAATTCTAACTCAATTTAAAGATACGGACAAGAAGCACATTTATGACCCTGAGGTTCTTTCCCTCGGCCCATACCACTAGTCCAAGAACCAAAGGCGTGCTAGTGAAGCCCTTATAGATTTCTTGCACTTTATTGTCAAGTGTGATTACATTAGTTCCATATTGGTCAGCTGCAATGCCATTGCCACTTAGTTCATTTCCCAACATATCCATGAAAACAACTGGTTTTTTTAGATATAACAGAAGCAGTTAGCCATAGCACCACTATTATGGAGAACATAAGATCGATTTTCTGGGACAGATTTTCATACATGTTCAGGCTACACATGTTAAATGTATTTATATCAACAGGATGATACTGCAATCCAAACCGTTGATCTCAACTAGTCGCCAGAAGAGGCCGTCCCCTGCCCTTGGTAAATCCTCGCGTTCCATCTGGCATTTTGGGACCCGGTGGCAGCTTTGATGGTTCGACACCATGGCTGGGCCGCTGGAACAGTGAGTTTCACGGCCTGGAGAGGAAATATTAGTTCGAACTGGATAAAAGATCTATTTTATAGAAAACTTGTCAAGACTTGAAATATACCATGTCCATTTGTGCACTGATACTTTTGTCTCATTCCACGCCCGTTCTTATCTCTAGATAAAGGATCCACATCCTAAAGAAGAAAGAACATTATGTGTTACAAACATGCTAAACCGAACTCTATGCTCCCTTTACTCAAGTTAAAAGTAATGCAAATGTAGAAGCTGAAGTTCATGAGCAAAGAAAGCAACTCTATCATCTATAGAGGGATCAAAACTTTGTTGTTGCAATTCAATTGCCTACCGACTCAACCAACAAAAAGCTGAAGCAACATTTATTATTCTGTAACCATATCTAGAACCACATTATCTAAGCATATGAAGAAGCATCGGTTAAATTGAGCAAAATAGCTACTGCAAGTAGGTCAACACCAATCCATGAATTTCAGCATCAGAAGAATTAAACAGGACACAAATAAATAAGAAGGAAAAAATTTCATACCTCCTCATCGTGTGAATCCTCATTATGTTCACTAACACCATGGTTCTCCTCATCGGCAAGAATTGTCTCGCTTGTCGAACAAAGACCACCCTATCGTGCTCTAACTCCTCCAAACTTTTTCTTCTCGCCCGCTTGTTCTAAGGAATAAAAAAAAGGCATTGTCATACCTGTTGTTTTCAGGGAGGTAACACGTACGATTTCATATTAAGATCATATTCAAGTAGAACGCCGTTTTTGTTTGAAGCCCGACTCTGAGGCCATATCGACACAGGCAGAGCTACCAAGTCACCAAAATTAGATTAAATTTTTACCCCCAAATTTCACCAAAACCAACATTCATAATGCATAGCAAATCGTCAATTCAGTTTGAAGCTAACAATGAGGATTCCACAATATCGATTAGTTTCCACCGCAATACGCATCGATTCAATGATTCAATTCCTCAAATTAAAACTTGAATCGCTCCGAACTAGAAATAAGACAACGTGCAATGGCATAATCGTCGTCAAGACATTTCAACACACAAGTCTTTACCAAGTGCTATTCTCAAGACAACAGATGTAGTAATAGCAAAGAACAGTGTACCGCTAAGTTTCGTGTTTAAAAAATTGACGAGTCCGGGGAAATCGAGAATTGAGGTGAATTCGGTGGAAATGTGGTAATGAATCGATGTGGGAGCTACTTTTAATTTGTGATTTAATTCCCCCCTCAATTATGGAGAAGAATTCCCATGTACAATACCTATGTTGCAATGATATTTGCCTCTCAAACTGAAGCTGCTTGTGAAAATTGCCTCTAAAACCGAAGCTGCTCGTCGGAGCCCGAATCCTCCACGCAGGCCGTTAATCCCTGGCAGTAAAAATTGCTTCTAGTTCTACCATAAATATAACCAAATAGCAATGGCAAGTTACGTGAAGGAGTGTTATAGTGTATATAAGTCTATGATTCAACTATTGGACTTAAAATATATACATATTGGGCCTCACACGAGCCAAGTGTGCACCTTGTTCCACCAATGGAAGAGAGAGATAAAGAGTGAATGAAATAAAAAATATATTAATCAAATTTGTCAAAAATGCCTCTAAACTTAACTTGTCCAATTAGTTGCCCCAATAACATATTTGAGGGCACTTAATTAAAAATGCCTCTAAATAAGTGCCTCAATATTTGTTTTTTTGTTGTAGTGCAATTATATATGGAAATTGGATTTCACCACACATTTTTCATGTGACTTAAAAGTCCTTGTCATAAAAAAAAAAAATATTTTCGTTTTAGATATGTCATTCATTCCTATAGTGGATTTCACTGGAACATGTATGAATCCATCTCTAAACTCATGAACCTCTATCTATCCCGAGCTGTATGCATTGATCACAAACAACATGCTCATCAATTTTCTCTTTTTTTTTTTGATTAGGTATCAAAAATTCAATTTCTTACCTGGTTTATTACCTTAGCAAATTGCAGAGATATCATTAAGCTGCGAAACTTGTCTTATGAGAAATTTCACTAAACTACTGAAAATGCTACCGTGTATGGCACCAGTGGTCTAGTGGTAGAATAGTACCCTGCCACGGTACAGACCCGGGTTCGATTCCCGGCTGGTGCAGATTTTTATTTTATTTTCAAAACGTATTATATTTGTCAAATAAATTAAAATAAACAGAAAACTTTTAAGATGGTCATTTTTTTTGGTCCCTACCATTAAATAAAAATATATTTTTCAAATGAAATTAAACAAATTAATAGATAAACTTTTTAAAAGTTGAAATGGGGTGTTCCGAGAATCGAACTCGGGACCTCTCGCACCCGAAGCGAGAATCATACCACTAGACCAAACACCCATTTTTTAATTTCATCAAGATATCAATATTATACAATTTAGGAATATCCATGGTACCACATGCCACGCGATGAAATTCTGGGAGTATGAAATGAAATCATTACGCTACATTTGAAATTTATGATCCAAGCGAAAGGCCATGTATTTTGAGTTTGAATTTCAATGTGATGGATATATATGGAGATAATGTAAACTTTTAATAAAAATTTCACTATTTTTATTATTAGACAAATGGGAATAGTGAAGATCATACTAGACACTTCCTCTACATTGCTCTAAGTTTCAATTCTTCTTTAAAGAGCTACCCTTCCGTTTTCAAAGTATGTTCGAGTTTTAATAAAAATATTGAGTGTTTTGTGAATAGAATAAAACTGATATGCCCATTGAATAATTCTGGCTTATGTGGTTGACGCATAATTATAGCTTGGGGTAGTTAATGTTGACAAATATTTATTTCGAAATGTGCTAAAATAAAAAATGAAACAATTGCTGAAATAAAAATTATAAGATTGAAAAAAGCTCCGCCGCTACGCTACTGCCCGGGTTTGGGCGCCCAAATCTAGTCAACTTTCACAGAATTTTTCATGGTGCAACTTGATTTCTTGTTTCTTTTCTGAAGTACGAAATAAATATTTGTCAATCTTGGGTCTCTTCTCTTATAATGGTCCAAAATTAGTTGCCACTTCTTGTGAAATTTTATTCCAATAATGGGGAGATTCTCCTATCCATATATTGTAGCCCAAGTTCATTTATAATGTGGGTCAGGTTGCTACTACTTGAAATTCGGCCTACAACAAGGAATAGTTTAAAACATGGGTTAATTAAATTAGGGTGATTCTATTCATAGCTCCAATTTTATTTAGTATGGTTTTTTTTTCCAGAAAAAATAGTAATATATATATTTATAATATACTAGTAATATTTTAATCTTAAAATATTCAAATAAATTCTCATAACCCCAAAAAATTTAAAGGGAGATTAATACGAAAATATATAACTCTCATAAAGCCACCCAGTGTTATCCCCTCAAAATCACCCAACACGCATCAATTTGATCTTCTTCAAGATTTGATAATTAGCCGAGAAGGGGAGAAATTAATTGCTCTAGAATTAATTTATTTGTCTCAAATTTTGAGCAGTTGTGGCGAACATGGTTCAACAGCAAATGAATTAATTCTGTATCAGGATCATATAATGCAATTTCAAAATTGCATTTAATTTGACTGAAATAATACAGTTCCATCTCTTATTTCATTGCTCGATGGAGGAGTCAATGTAAATTATCTTTTAATTTGGTTAGCAAATCTTGGAAAGGATAGTTTGTTATTGATGCCTTGAATTGATTAGATGATTGGAAACTGAAGTGGTCTCCAATGCGGTGCAGATGTCCGTATGTACGGACAATGATAATTTTCTTCAGTATAAATGATATTTTTTTTCAATATAAATGATACTTTTGAATTACAGTGTAAAAAATAAATGATATTTTTCTTCAATGTAAATGATATTTTTGTTAAGAACAAATAATACTTTTATCCGTCTCCACCATACAGACGGATGTACGAGGGTTTTGTGTAACGTAGGGATTTTATGGGGAGAGTTTCGTCCCTAATTTCCAGAGGGACGTGCTTTCGTCTTGCTTTCTCCTATAGGATTTCTGAATTTGGTGATGCTTTTTCTTAATGAAATATTTATGGGTTGAGGGATGTACCAATCTTCAATGCTTTTTTATCTGGAAATGTACTACAAAGGTGATTTCCAAGTTTTTTGAGTTATTTTATTGTTAAATCTTAATTGGGTTTGTAAGGATAAAATAGTCTATTGATTAATATTTATATTATTTTATAAAATAAGGAATATGGGGACTATGTAGAGACGTATCTATTGAATTATTAGGAAAGGAATTGTGTAGCAGATTAATAAAACTTTATAGAAATTCTAAGGTATTAGATGATGTTTGCCCACCTAAAGATGACGTGTGATGATTTTATGACTAAAATGAGTTCGAGCCCGTAGCACCTTCAATAGTTACTGCAGTTATAAGAGAAACATAAATCGGTCCCCTAGGGACAGTCCAATGGTTAAGATGGGTTCTCTCGAGATCACGAGTTCGAACCCCACCAAACGTCTCTATGAGTTTGAGTCACACACACTGTTTTCCAAGTATGGTTTACACTGTCGCATGTGGTTTTGCGGCTATGCGTAGGAACGTGGGGTTTACCCAGTACGCACCTAAGATAGCGGCTACGGATTTCCCATTATACAAAAAGAAAAGAAAAGAGAAACATAAATTGAATTGATGCGATCTCATTTTCGTTACTTTGATGGTGTCACAAATATTATATTCGGTTTCATCTAAGAAAGTTATAAAAGAAATCATTTTGTATAAGAAAAAAGTTCTTAATAGCTTGTGATCCGCTAAGCATACGCGAGAGAATCACAACCCTTCTTTTTCAATAGTATCAAATGTTGATTTCTTAAGAAATATAAGTATGTGACATCAACTGATTTGGCTATGAAAAAATGTAAATTAAATCTTAACTTCATCTAATAAAACTAACACATGAGTTTTAGAAAAATAATACTCCATCCGTCCCATCCAAAATGATTAGTTTTTCTTTTTGGATTGTCGTATCGAAAATGATCTGTTTTCTTTTTAAAAAATAATTATCTCTTTAAAAGTTGTTTTTTTAGAAAATAATTATCTTTTCAAAAATTATTAGACCTATCTATTTTTTATCAATTTAATTATTTTATATCATTATCTTAAATAATCGTGCAGAAAAGAAATGGACCGTATTGATGGAGTATGAATATGATTGATGGAGTAAATATATAAAACTAAACACGAATCCAGGAGGAGAAGCGGTAGGATGAAAAGAAAGAAAGGGATATAGACAGAGAATGTAGATGTGAGAGATAAAGAGCGTAAAAGTGGAAAGATTTGGGTGTCTTGTTCTGCTGAGTGTAGTAGAGGGAAATAGGTCAAAAAAAGAAGATACTAGACGGTCCAAGATAATGGCTATGGAGAAGACGGGGGAGATCGAGCATGGAGTTGAGCGTGAAAAAGAAGAAAAAGTGGGAAGAGGAGGAGCTCATTTTCATTTTTTAATGATGTCGAAAAACGACGTTGTTTTATTGTGGAGGTGGAATTAAAATTTAATTTTAAATAAGATGTCATCCTACTTTTTAGTTTGATATTAAAAATTATTTTCGAATGTATATTTATCAAAGTTCAAAACTTTAAAAAAATAAAAATTAAATCTAAAAAATAAAAAAGCATCAAAATTTAGATTATAAACTATAATTAACTTTAACAAAAATTATAAAAAAATTAGTAGTACTATTATGTGTTAATGGAGAGAATTACCTCAAATGTTAACTTACCTACTTAATTTAATCTATATACTAACATACTATTCTTTTTACTCATTTCTAATTAAAATGACAAAAATATCTTTCATTATAGTAAAAAAGACAAACGGGAAGGAGAGAGGTTGACCGCCAAAAAATAGATATATGGGAAAGGGGAGGGAGGGTTGGCCGTCGAGAAAAGGAAGAGGGAGGGGATTGGCCTCTGGCAGAGGGGAGGGATGGATGGTTAACCGCCGAAAAACAGATGGGAATGGAGGGAGGTTGGCCGCAGGGAAAAGGGGGAGGGAGGGGATTGGCCGCCAGTAAAAATGAAAGAGAGATGGTTGGCCGCTGGGAAAATGGAGATGGAGAAAGATTGGCTACCGACAGAAGGAAGAGAGAGATAGTTGGCCATCGGAAAAGAGGAAGGAATGGAGAGTTGGCCGTCGCAAAAAGAGAGAGGATGGGCGATTGGCCGTCAGGAAAGAAGGAGGAGGGGAGGGTTTGGCCGCTAGGAAGGTTGGCCGCTGAGAGAGTTGACTGTTGTGCGTGTGAATCCGTATCATTTTTTATATTTTAAAAGATAAAATTAATAATCGATTAAGAAAGATAGCAAAATTAACATATTATGAGATAACTTAAAATTTTCGACCTATTATATTATTATTGATAAAGTTTTGATGTGATTGGGGCAAGAGTGTCTGCTTGAAAAATCACGAAGTTTTGACATTTTCTTTGCAGATAATTACTCTTTTCGAAGACAATAATTTGGGCCTGTCGGAAATGGACAAGCCTATCAATCTAGTCACTACAATTATATTTTAGCTTGCATGTGTGATTTTTCAGAAGGAAAAGATCCATTCTTTTGAAGTTTCTGAGCATAGTCTATCTAGTCAATAATTAAATTTTAAATTTCAATCGATTGCGTGTATATATTGATATTAGTGGAAAGGGTCCCGAGTTTATTTATCCTTATTTGAAAAGATATGTGTTGAATATATCCATTCAAAAAAAATGTGTGCCCCCCATACCCATTTTGTTATTTTAATATATTTTGAACACTAAAATTTGTGCACTGATCAGAAACATTGACAAAAATTGACTGACAAAAGCAGTCAAGCGACGAAATCAATGCAGATCAGGCATCTGTCAGAAGAAGGAATCCAATGCAATTCCTTTAATTTCAAAAAAATTATTTTAGCTCTCACTCTCTCTGCAAGCTCTCTCCAAGCTCTCTCTCTAGATCTCACTCTCTCGCAAGCTCTCTCTCTCTCGCAAGCTCTCTCTCTCTCTCTCGCCATCTCTCGCCAACCAACCCTTCCCTACTTGCCGGCGGCCAACCCCACTTAGCACCCCGTGCCAACCCACCCCATCGACGGCCAAACCCCCATCGGCGGCCAACACATCCCAAGCGACCAACCCACCCCCAAGCGGCCAACCCCCATCGGCGGCCAACCCACCTCCCGTCGGACAACCTCCCTCCCCCGGGCAACCTCCCATCCCCTCCCGCAGCCCAACCTTCTCGCGCCAACCTCATCACCGGCCGCTAAACTCCTTCCAGTGCCAACCTCCATCCCGTGCCAACCTCCATAAGCGGCCAACCTCCATACGCGCCAACCTCCATACGCGCCAACTCCATGCGGCCAACCCCATACGCTGCCAACCTCATACGCTGCCAACCTCCATCCGCCGGCCAACCTCCATAAGCGCCAACCTCCATACGCACCAACCTCCATCGGCGGCCAACCCCAAACGCGCCAACCTCCATCACGCCAACCCCATACGCTGCCAACCTCCATCCGCGCCAACCGACGGCTATGGATTCTTCCCAGGTTCTTTATATTTATTTGTAATTTATTTTTTTAGATATTTATTTGTAATATTAAATGTTGTGCAAGTGAACTATTATAGGAATATATGCGAATTGTTATATATGCGAATTGTTATGTGTTATATGATATATATGTTATGCGAATTTATTTGTTATATATGCGAATTTATTTGTGAATTATTAAATTGTTATATATGCGAATATATGCTAATTATTAAATTGTTATATATGAATTTATTTTTTAGATATTTATTTGTAATTTATTTGTAATATATGCTAATTGTTATGTGTTATGTGATATATATGTTGGTGCAAGTGAACTATTATAGGAATACACACATATGCGAATTGTTATGTGTTATGTGATATATATGTTGGTGCAAGTGAACTCTTTCGGACTTTCATTCGACCAACTCTTTCAAGTAATTACGAAATCAATGTAAAATCAATGTATTTAATTACACGGAAGACTTTCAAATTTATGTACAAGACATTTATTTAAATTTAGGATTATGAATTTTGCATGATATATTGACAAATATATTTCTTTTAGATAGAAATTTTAGATAGTAAAATGCTAGAAAATTTTATATATGTAGTTGAAGGACGTTAGGCGATTAAAATATAAATGAATAAGTTTAAGCTTGTTTTAAATTACTAAATGTATATTTAAAGTATATGATGATGATTTGGGAGTTTGGGATGAATTTGGATGAGTTTTGATTGATTTGGCAAATCATATTATAAGCGTTACCGAAATTTCGGTAGAATTGTTTATTAATAAGACGCTTTGAAATTATAAGCGGTAAAGTGTTGATAAGTAGTTAATCTTATGTTACTAAATTCAACAAATATATTTCTTTTAGGTAGAAATATCCACCAAGTAATTTTAGGTAGAAATTTTCAATCCTTGCCTATGCTAACACACAAAGGTTGTCTAACACACAAAAATTAGTCATAGGAACAAAATTTCCAATTCTATGTTAATCAAGACACAAAAAGTTCACCACCAATTTATATAATTTTGGAATTAATTTCACAATATGTGTGAACACACTAATCGACATATTTCTTAATTAAGCATAGTTTATTATTTTTTAATAAATAGGAAATCGAGTTCTTAAGGCCCGAGACCATCAATCGCTCTATCCACAATCAAGACGTCTTCAAGCCCAATTATTTAAGAAGGTCATACGAGATTGAGAGATATAGGTGGTGAAGACCGTGGATAGGTTTAGCGAGGATGTTTGGTCACTTTGTTGGTTGGGAACACGGATCCAAGTCAAACATGAGTTTGCACCATATGGTATCCCGACAGATTAGGCCCTCCCAAGGTCAAGATCAGCGATATGGTTTTTATTAATGGGAGGACAATTTGTTTTTCCTTCTCGGATTTTGCGCCGTGACGGGTTTGAGTTTTGGGACGTCATCTTTTGATCCTACAAACGAGTACGATCCGCAATCCGTTGAGGTTTATCAAGGTTTGTTGGTAGCGGAAGGACTAGTATAGAGAATCTAGGTGTGAGATTCTTTGATACGGATCGTCCGATTGATGATCTTGCGGTCATCTATATCTCCGTGTGGCCCACATCTTAGTTCTTTACGCATTCGTCTTGGTATCGACTTGCCCACGACCGTGGATCCGTGGATTTGGGTCTTAGTCGACGATCCGGACGATTTGCCGATTTCCATGGGCTGCATATGCGTATCAAATTCTACAACACTACATGTGGAATATGAAGACCGGGGCCAAATATCACTTCTACGGACCATCATGGGCATTATATATTTGGTCACTAGAGATCATCCCGGATCTTGGCACGACGGTTGCAAAGTATGTCCGGGAGGATGTGTATCCTAGATGCATGAGGTGGAAGTTCACGAAGATGATTGACGTGGATACACAGCCCCTGTTCGATCGTGAGGGGCAACCGTTGTGGGGTTAGTCCCGGACGACTATGAGATGAGCATGCCGTATTATACGTCATCTCTATATCCGGGTGCACTGGGAGTGAACTACAGAGACCTGCTCCCATCTCAGGCGCTGGGAACAACCCCGCCCGCACTAGATGACCTCGTTCTAGAGCGGGGCCTTCACCGATGTGGGGTTGGTCGGCGACCGATACGCAAAGACGCGAGGCACGATCGCTGTTGTTGAAGAGATTGATGAGGAGCCTGAGGAGGAGCCTGAGGAGCATGAGGAGCCACGACATCAGTCTGTGGGGATAGAGCGTGCGTCGGACGAGGGACGCCGATCTGATATAGGGGGACGCAGTCAGGATACGGGGAAGCGTACGAGACAGCTACGTTCCTCTTCATCTAGCAGCGGCGGTGAGCACCACAGACGTCTGAGTCGGAGGGATCGTCGTTGGATCACGCATACGATCAATGATGTGGTTAGAGAGAATATTCAGGACTCAAGACGTGGTTTGAGTCTATGATAGAAGGGTGTCGATGTAGATGTTCGCATAAGATCGAGGCATATACGCCGTCCGCCGTGGAACTACCCCACGGCGATGCGGAGTGACGATCGAGGACCGTGGCCTTCACTCGCACTCTACATCGATGTACCCAGCAGACTCCTCTAGCAGATCCGGCGTCTCTGACACACCGGCCGAGTATACACCTCATCGTCGGCCTCTACGGGAGTATGGATCTACCGGATTCATTAGCCCATCACACAATGAGGATCGGCTCGTCATTCCATGCCGTAGATGCCGAGACCATTGGTAAATTATCTTATTTTATATTATTGCATCATATTTGATATGTTTACTTTTCTAACTCGTTGCTTTAACAAAATTAGCCAACTCGTAGAAGCGAACGAGTAAGGTTCGCCGCATGCACCGAGGTCACCGTATGTGAATAGCCCGTTCACGTCCATTATCCGAAGATGTATTGATGAACTACCGTTTCTTGATGATGAGAAATGACACGATGGTGGTTGTTCGGAGTCTCGACCGTCAACCTGTGTTCGATGGTTCGTGTGTATCGAAACGCCAGAGAGGCCTTTGATGTTCGGGTAAGTACGTTTTATACAATATGCTTTATTTTTCAAGTACATCTACTTATATTGATATGTATCCCTAAAATAATTTTGCGATGGTCGATTTATACATGATGTATTTGAGGACGAGACTCGATACCGGATCGACTTATTAGATGGGTGGATTCTCATAACACAATCATCCTTGATACTAATTTTTCGTAAGTATTGTGTCTTTAATACAATCAATATATGTTATATATGTAGTATCGTCAATCGATATGTTTTCAATGTTGAATAGATGTTTCGCAAAATTCACGGTCCGGTATACGCAACGCTTTCGTCTACATTCAAGACGTGCGTGAAGCACCATTGATCATTACCCCTGAGAACGTTGCTTCTGTATGGCAGCCACCAGCGCATTGGATTGGAGTTGTCCTCGGCTTTGCCGGTCATACATCATGGTTAGATGCCACACAGGTAACCTTATTTAATACAATACGTGGAAAAAATTGAAATGTTGTTATGTTTATTTTCTCTAAATATTTATTTTTATAGATCATCATCCCATGCGTCGATGACGAGCGGCGTTTCGTGATATGTCGCGTGGATATGTACTCGGGTCATTGCGTGCTGTTTGACTCGCGTATTTGGCGGATGGACCAGGATCAAGTGGATGCGAGGATGATGGACTTCGTGTGCCTCAATAGATTATTGCGGCAGTTTCTGATATTCACTAGATGGTTCGAGAATAACTCCCACCGAATACCACCATGGAACAATGAAGCGATTATTACACGAGCTGATCCTTCAGAGGTATTTGACCAGGAAGACGATTTCAATGATGGGCCATTTGCATGCATGACTGTAGAACGTCTTATTTCTGGTTCACCGAGTATCGAGCATATGTCTAGTGTTGCAGTTGTAGCATATAGACATCAAATAGGTGGAAATATATTTCAGTTATGTGAGCCGAATCCGAGTGGAAGAGGAAGAGGAAGAGGAAGAGGAAGAGGAAGAGCATCTACTAGTAGACAGTAGCATAGAGATTTTTTCATCTCATGTAATATAGATTTAGATTGTGGTTCAACATGTATTTAGATTTATTAATTTCAATCTTAATTATTTAGACTCTTCAATCTTAATATATATTTCAATTCAATTTTTTTTATAAATTTAGATTTTTATTTTCAAATAATTTAAATTTCATAAATTTAAAAATAAATTGAATTGAATTTTATAAAAATCGATTTTTCCTAGCGGTTTGAAATAAAATCAATCGATTCTTCATAAAATCAATCGGTTTTATGAAAAAACCGATCGGTTTTATTAAAAAACCGATCGATCGGTTTGATGAAGAATCGGAAAAATAAGTTTTATGATTTTCAAATTGAATTTATATTTTTTATTTTCAAATGGGTCGAGCTTCAGATTTACCGAATTTTGAAATTGGAAAAAAAGAATGTCGAGCTTCAGATTTACCGAATTTTGAAATTGAAAAAAAAGAATGTCGAGCTTGATTTATCAATTTTGAAATTGGAAAAAAGAATGAATGGGAGAAGAGGGTATTCTTGGGTTTGAGAATTTCAAAATGACACTGCTCAATTTTTTTTATTAACTAGGTCATGCGCCTGCCCTAGCAAATGATTGAAATGTGGTTTTGAGCGGCCACATATAACTTGGGCCCTTAAGTTAATGCAGAAAACTACCAAACGACTAGACAAAACCCATTAATTTAGTATTACTTTGCATAACTAGCGTATCAAACACGCCTTAACAATTAAAGCAAGCATCATTTTATTAGTATACTTTTAGGTATATCAACCATTTATAATCACTTAATTAAGCTTCATTACTCCTTACTTACATAATATGTTTCACTAACATATACATAAATTATAATTTCCTTTAATTTCTTCCCAACTTCTTACTTTAGTATCATATGTGAGCTTAATCATCAATATTAACATCATATATTAACTTTAATATATATATATATATAGAGAGAGAGAAATTAAGCACCTGAACTAAAAATTTTCAATTTCAACATATGAATTTAGAAAATTCTAGTAAATTCATAGAATGCTTAAATTATCATATTAAACTCATATATCAAGTTAATGGGATGGTAAATAAGGACATGATTGTCGCGTGTGATCTGCGGATCCACACAAACCACACCTCCCACGCACGACTTGATCGCTTGACCCCATCTCCTCCACCAGATCTTGATGGGGACGTTCGGTTGGATGACGATGGCGCCTAACTTTGGACGACCACTGCCGGACCACGGTGGTAATACTTCAACGGCTGCGACATCGGTAGGAAGCATCCAACTGGATTGGGGCGGAACATGATTTACTCTGTATGAGTAGGCCTGTACTAGCTTCTCGGCGTGGTAGTATTCTCCCACATAGCTGGAAATTTGGTCATCTTTATGCCTGCATAAATTAAAATTCAGTATCAAAAACAATGATAAAGTTGTTAGTTATAAATTGGAATACCGTACTAAAAAAATTATATTTAGTATGTAGCTCCATACCGTATAGCTGCAACTGCATGAGAACACGGGATCAGATCCATGTCCCACTCCAAGCACGAGCACGATTCCGTCCCGAGATTGACATTGAAGGTTTGGTTTCGTCCTCGACTTTGAATGTCGTTACTTTTGGGCACTATAGTATACCGGCGTGATCTCTCCAGCTCGCCCGTATCTTGCTAACGACTTGGGGTTAGGTCGGTAGGGTATGCTCTTGCCGCTTCAAGTCTTTGATCGAACCATTTTCTATGATATGACGAATCGCTTCAACCATAGAGCAAATGGGCAATCGTCTTGCCCACAACAACCGAGCATTGAAGGACTCGGCAATGTTGGAAGTCAAAAGGTATAGCGCCTCACGGGGCACTTTGATCTCGCCCACTTCTCAACTCCTATCATCAACTTGCCATATGCACCACCAGTGGGTCTATCTTTAGCACGAGGACTTTAACATGTTCATTGCTTTGTCAAACTCCGCCTCCCGATATGCATAAGCCGCCTCAGTACAATGCCACCGACGGTTTCCCAAAAGGCGTGATTTTTTTCAACAGATGGTAGTAGCATAAGCCGTGGGCGTTCTCCGGAAAGACATTTTTCACAGCATTGGATATACTGACGTGCGCATCAGACACAATCAACGTCTCGGAATTCGACTCGTAAGCAGTCTTCACGTGTTCCAGAAACCAAGTCCATGATAAATCATTCTCGATCGGACCAATTCCATAAGCCAATGGAAAACTTGCTCGCTGTCAGTCCTTCGTAATAAAGAACAAACAATATACCCTTATTGCGGCCCTTCAAGTGCGTGCCATCCACAACAATAACAGCCTCATGCACAACGTGTAACCGAGTCGGCTGGAACCGAGCGCTACAAAAAGATGGCGAAAACGACCATCTGGTCCAATATCCAAGTCAATCAACGAACCAGATTAGTTGTCCGCAACATGTGAAGATAACCCAAAGATCGATAGGATTGTTCATACCCACCATATATCATCTCGATTGCCTATTACGAGCTCACCATGACAAGATATGACGCCGCGACGCCATACTCGTTGTAACTCGGCCATAATCGATCTCGGCTTAATGACTTCACCGTCCTCGCGTATTTTCGCGCTATGTATGTTGCAATCACGGGCTTTGACCTTGCGCGTTTCGGTATTCACGAGATCATCTACACAGGTGTGTACGGCATCAAACTTGCGCACAAACCAAAAACCACCCTGTTGCGATGCGCGCAATAGAAACGGACACTGATCACGATATCTGCATTTGAACGTAATCCGGGTCTGGTCCGATCTCGGAATAACAAATTCTGCTTTTGTTCCATGTGCCACAAACCGACTGATATCTTAAGGTCCACCTTGTTGTCGAAGATGGAACCTTCGCTCAGCTCATCGGGGTTCGGAATAGAGTCAAGAGGACTAGCAAAAAGATTGTTCGAAGCCTCATGAGGAATAATAGGAGCTAGCCAATTGCTCATCTCTTCCATTTGTTCTACCTCGAGTCCCTCGGTTACCCCTTGCGTGTTGCTCTGCATAATCATCCCAAGTAATTTTTCTATTCCACCCTCTCGACGTATCCACGCATCAAATTCTACAAACGTGCCAGAGATCACATTTGCAGCCGCACGCTCCTCCTCCTCCTCCTCCTCTTCTTCATCAGACGATGTTTGTTCTTCACTGTCGACGACGATTCGCCATCATCACCGCCGCCAACGATCGCGTCACCACTTCGCCACATGTTGCGGCACTTGAGGTGTATCTTGCTCAAACCAATTATATGCTCCAAATTGTTGTGTGAATGACTCATCCAGAGACGAGTATTGTGAAGCGTAGTCATCAGTATCACGTGGTTGCTCAATTGTGGCATATATGCTTGTGTTCGGTTGGGAGGCGACTCCGTATGTCACATACACCTACGGTTGGGCATAAATCTCGACAATCGAGCTAGGCGATCATCGGTAGTCAAAAGTGATTTGATAAGTCTACCACCGAGATCTCGATATATAATGTATTTGGTAGTCAAAGAATTTGCTCCCGAAGGAATTAATGCTTTCTCTTAACTCCCAAATAAGTGCATTATCATCCGAACATAGGTATATGATGATACACCGCATGCAAAGAGTTCAAACAATCATCCCAACATCCTCCATATCTAATGATAATATTCTTCCACCCGACATCTAATTAAATCATACAAATGCACAATAATTAATTAAAATTCATTAATTATAAAACAAACATCTAAACTAACTAATACAAATTAAATATAAAAAAAGAACATTGATCACAAATGTTTAATAATAAGAACAATAAATTATAAACTAAACTAAACTAAATGAAAATTTTAAAAATGAACGTAAACTAAATCAAATAATAATTCACATAAACTAAATAAATAATACAAATGCACAATAATGGACGTGTATAAATCTCTAAACTAAATAATAATTAAATATTATAATTCATCGACACGGATATAACTAAACTAAATTAAATAATAATTCACCTAAATTAAACTAAATGTTATAAATTAAACTAAACTAGCTAAATGAAAAATTCAAGTGTATTGTTACGTATTTATAATAATTAAACTAAACTAAACTAAACTAAATTAACTATAATTTAATTCAACTACAAAATCATAAAAATTTAATTTAACCCAACCCCACCCCCACGACTCAACCCCACCCCTACCGCCAACCCCAAAATTTAATTTAACCCAACCCCACCCCTCACGACCAACCCCACCCCCACTGCTAACCCCACCCCCACGGCCAACCCCACCCCCACCCCATGCCAACCCCAACCTGTGGCTAACCCACCCTGTGTACAACCCCGCCCCCACCCCTGTGGCTAACCCCACCCAAGCACGGCCAACCCCACCCCCACGGCCAACCCCACCCAATACCAACCCATACCAACGGCTAAACTAAAATTCAACTCTCGATCTAAACTAAACTAAAATTAAACTAAACTAAACTATTTAATTCATCTAAACTATTTAATTCATCTAAAATTCATAATACAAAGCACGGTTAATTAATTATTCATACAAATTTAATTCATCTAAAAATTCATAATACAGCACGCTTAATTAATTATTCATACAAATGCACAATGGTTATAACCCTAAATAATTATTAATTGAAATTAATTAAAAATTCACCAAAATTCATCTAACAATAATTACATCAAAATAAAATTCATCTAACAATAATTACATCAAAATATTGAAATTACCTTTATAATCCACTTATCCACTTAGAGAGCGAGGCGAGAGCGAGTTATAATCCACTTAGAGAGGCGAGAGCGAGGCGAGAGCGAGCGAGAGGAGAATGAAATATATGTATAATTCAAATATTTGTTGGCGAGAATTGTTGATCAAGTAAATAGTTGTGTAGAGTTGTTGATCAAGTAAATTTATCGATGAAAAGTTGTTGATAAGTAAAGTAGAGTTGTTGATCAAGTAAATAGTTGTGTTGAGTCCGATGAAAAGTTGTTGATAAGTAAATTCGTGTTGATCGAATTTATTATACAACCTTTCAATTGTGATAATCATCAAGGTTACGGATTGAGCTTCATATAAATTGGATAATTACTAAATAGAAACTTTTTTCATTCTAGAAATTAGAAATCGATCAAGTTTGAAGATCTTTTTTTTTTTTTTATCATGAGGAATCCGCAGTCACTATCTTAGGTGCATACACTGGGTAAACCTCACGTTCCTGTGCAATAGCATACAAACCACACAGGACAGGTAAACCATACTTGGAAAACCAGATGTGACAGGCTCAAACCCATAGAGACGTTTGGTGGGGTTCGAACCTGTGACCTCTCGACCATGAAAGGTAAAACGAGCTATATGAAGATGACTGTTTCCACCCAGAAATATTCATCACCACACACAATATTTTTTATTTTAATCCCGAGCTTAGTAATATCCTTAAATATTAATCCTTAAAAGTAAACATTTGATTAGGTTGGATTAATTTTATCTATCCAACTTAATCATGCAAAGTAAACACCATCTAGAAGCACTAGTACGATATACGATAGAGCCAATTACACAGTTTATTATGCCGATCAATTGTCATTATTGTTGTTTAAATTAAATAATAATTATATTGATGCAGATGAGCTCGTACCATAATATATTAAATTTAACAACAGCCGAAATAGAAACAATAACAAAAACATAATCCATTAATTCTTCTAAGAATAAATAAGACGATGTTTAGAAGTTTATAAGTTATTATGAAATATTTGGTAAAATAAGTCCATAAATAACTTATAAGTTATAAAATTAAGCTCCAATAATTTATTAGTTCCCTATAAAATAAGATCATCAATCCTAATTTATTTTTCATCATCTTATAAGTAAAAATTAATTTACAAAAATAGTCTTATTATGGTTCATTATTTTCACATATATCCTTTCAATTTTATCTAACTATGATTTTTGTTTCTTTAGCTCACGATTCTCACTCTAACTTATAAGTTCAAATATCAAAATACTTAAACAACTTATAAACTCATGAGATATTATATTCCATAAGCTCTTAAAATAAGCTAAGCTAAAAAGTTGTTTTAAATATCACAATTTTCATCATATAGTAAATATTAGTTATCCTACATTAACACTAAGTCATAAGTCCTGCAAAATAAATTTACAAAATTTGTATTTTTATATGTTAAAAAATATATAATAAGACCGGGAATAGTAGCAACCAAAATCATATTTGGTCGACCGCCACCTCATTTAATTTTTTTTAAAATATTTAATTCCTTTGGCCACCCACGGTCATGCTTGGACCACACCCAATTTTTAGTGGTCTTTCCATTCAAGTGGTTACACTTGCCATGTTTGATTGATTCTTCAAATTTTATTTGAATATTAAGATAGATATTATACATCTTTTACATATTATATTACAATAAAAATATTATTTTTTTTTTTTTATGTTATGTAAGTGGAGATCAATATTGCTATAGTTATACGTCCACTAAATCTTCTCATTTTCTCATCATATAATGTTAAATTTCTCTATGTTTGTATTTTTTTTTTTTTTAATTTTGCTATATTTTTATTTTCTCTTTATTACAATGAATTATAATATGATTTAAAAATAATATTTATTAATTATATATAGTGATGTGGTTGAACTGTTGGATGGTTGGAGTGATCATTGATAAACCATAAAAATAGATATGGTTGGATTTGGAGAAATATTAGTGATGTGAAATATATATGTATTGGTATTATGCTTAAATTAACTTGACATTTCAATAGAATATATCTTTATGTAATATTATATGATATGATATTTATACGTATTAGACGTAACCGTAACTTATCCATTATATTAAGTACTATTTCATAAACCCAAATATTTAATTAATAATCAAATGTTAGTAGAGACACTATATAATATATTAATATATAGTCTATAGTATAAATTTAATAATGTATAAATAGTAATCGGATATAATACTATAGCATATCATTAGTTAAGTAGCAGATATAACATGTATGACGCAATACTATTGGTAAATGTTGACAATAAGTTGATAATGTATTGTCACTATTTATAGTTGAATAAGATTTAATCGTTACACTCATCATTAAATCAACATTCACATAATAAATGGCGCACATATATATACACACTTTTAAGGTTGGTCATGTTGGTCCTGAATGAGGGTGCCAGGTATATGAGAGGGGATATATCGAACTATATTTTTTTTTTTGAATCTTATAAATTTTCACTAGCCTAATGAAAGTGTGATCAAATCAGATTGCAATGTTTCTGATGATAATAGTTCAGACTTAGTGTTTACAAAATATGGTGGAACTGGAGGCTTACTTAGAAACATTATTAGAAAGATAAAACATAAGTCAGATACAAGCAATCGTTATATTGATGCAGGTTTATAGATTGGGTCTAAGTCGGCTGATGACATGTTGTTAGTCAAATATGCATGCAGAATGTAAACAACAAAACAGTAACCACACCAAATTTAATATGGTCCGGATAAACTCCTCATACACACACGAACCTATTAAGTAGGTTAATTTCTTACTCCTTATGAATTTCTTATTTTATACTTCTAAGGAAAGTGACTTTATATTTCAGTTTTCTTAAAGATATTATGTCTTTGGGTTTATTATGTCAAGATCTCTCACTTATGCTTCACTCATTTTCTGAGAGTACACCTCACATTTTACTTTTGGGTTACTTGCAACCATATTTGTTTTCAAACAGCTACACCTTGTTGCTTACTCGTGGCTTTACCTAAGTTCTACTCTTACAATACATGTTGGAGTCTGGTTCGGGCTAAATCTTTCCAACTATTCAAGTGAACCTTTACATTGAAGAACTATGCTAAGGTTAGGCTCATTTGTCTAAGCTCGAGTATATATTTTACAGTGAGTGTCGCTTAGAGAGTTTGGAATAATGGGGTTAGTTCACCGTAGGCAAAGTGGTGAAACCATTAAATTTGAATAGCTCAGAATCCGTCCAAGTCTCATCGGAGTGAGAGGTTTGGAATTGTGTCCTCTTCTTTTAGGGCGTTCAACTTCTCAACCAACATCTTCTCCAATTGAGTAAGTCCCACGTTTATAGAGATTTGAATTCAAACTAGCCATTTGAAATTCAAACTTAATTTGAGAAAGTACAATTATTGGACTTTGTCATCTTGTGCTTTTTCGTCTAGTGAGTCAGATGGATGCTTTAAGTGAATCCGACTTTTTTTCACCATTTCAGTCTTCAGTTAAGTCCACGTCTGATCTCGTGCTGACTCTCTTTGACTTCTTCATCTTCAGATCTTTTTAGTGAACATCTGAATCCTTCAGGTCCTCTGACTTTCTGATGCTCGTATAGCCAACTCCTCGGACTTATTGAGAGCTTGAAGTTGATCCTTTGATGAGTCAACTAGATCAACTTGAGTAGGTTCCTTACTAGAAGTCTTCAACTTGATTTCCCCCAAACTAAGACCTATTAAGCTAACTACACAGAATACATCACAATGATGATCATCGAAATGTATAACTTTATACTCCCTGTTTTTCAATATGAGATTTTTCCATCTTTTGTACTAGAATTAAGAAAAAAATAATTAACATCAAATTCAATACACATTATTTTTCTCACTTAAAAGGCTTTTTAGAAGGGGAAGAGAGAAAGAAAATAATAGGATATTTAATGAGAGAGTTGGAAAGTGTAGAATTTTAATAAGAGTTGAGATATAACTAATTTTGATAGAAGAAAACATTTTATCTTAAGAAACAAATTCAAAAAGCCAAAACATCTTATGAAAAATAGAGAATGTATATTTTCAATTAATTTTGAGATCTAATAAAAAATCTACTAATCTCAAATTCCCAACACACCTATGTATACATAATATACATTGCGTGTGTTTGTGTTGCACACCTTGCAAGTCTAATAGTTGGGCAGATATTAACTAGTCCACTTGAATTAGTTGCAAAATTGGACTTTTTACATAGTGATATTTTTAATAAATAAATATATTGTTGTTTCCGACGTCACACTGATACTATAGTGAAGTAAGAAGTCACTGTTTCTAAGGATATATATTATATATATTTTTAGGAAAACCACTTTGGTAAAATATATTTAAACAATGATCATCTTTCTTTATACAAGGTTTAAGTCAACAACAGGCTCATTCTATCACAATCTTCGTTTTATATATTTAAAAGCTTAAATTATTTGAGATAAACATAGGTTAATTAATAATTCAGCACTTTGAATGTGTCTCACAATTGTTACCGGATATATGGTGATTCTAATACTCAAACAAAAAATATAGTTTATTTAAACAATTATCATCTTTCTTTATCCAAGGTTTAAGTCAACTCAATTATATCATAATCTTCTTTTTGTATATTTAAAAGCTTAAATTATTTGAGATAAACATAGCTTAATACTTCAGCACTTTGAACGTGTCTCACAAATGGTTCCAGGGACATATGGTGATTCTAATACTCAAACAAAAATATTAGTTTTATGGTTTAGTTCAAAATGATGTATTATTGAATGGTAGTTGGGTTAAAAAATAATGACGTTTGTCGGTCCAGTGGTTAAGAGGAGGCCTATATCTAGCTCAATCGATTAAGATTAATAAATATAGATAAAGTTCGATTTTAAAAATTAGTTACATAATTCGGCAAATTGTCAAAAAAATGAAATATTTTGTTAGCTGTGCTTCTTTTATAAAAGTAATATAATGGTAAAAGCGACACATGTAATATACATGTAAAAAATTATAATTTGTTTAGATACGAAAAAAATTCATATTTCATACCAAATTAAATGAAAAACCTATATGTATATATTAAATTATTAAACCATCTAAAAATTAAAATAAGAATATTACAAACATAATTAGAATTGGTAAGAATACGAAATTTTAAAATAATAATAGATAAATATAGTATATGATATTACACTATCATCCTCAAGTTAGATACTACTATATATGCAGTAGATCAAATTTAAAATTTCTCAAACAAGAATCTTTTATAATTGATACAGATTTCATGATCACTTTTCCCTAAAGAGGTCCTATAATTAAAATGTCAAATTAGTAAAATATTTTTTTTGAGGTGGTATCTCCTGTGCGAATGTCCGTATGTGTGGAAAATGATATTTTTCTTCAGTACAAATGATATTTTTCTTCAATATAAATGATATTTTCTAATTACATTGTAAAAAATGAATGATACTTTTATTAAGATAAATGGTACTTTTGTCTGTCTGCACTGTACAGACGGATATACATAAGTTTTTGTATATATTTTTTCGTCCCACCCTCAGTGGATCTTCTAAAATATGATTAAATGTTTATTGGTAACGACTAGTTCAGCACATTTTATATATGATGTCATGCTTATTTAATACTTACAAGTAAGTTTAACATGCTCTATTAAACGTGCATGATCTGATTGGCCAGTGTCTTTGTCATTATATATTGATAAGATCAACTTAATTAATTAATTGTTGTTACATGTCTAATCTCATGAACATAGTTATACTATTTATCTAATTGTTCACTAACTTTATGATTCATTTTTATTGATATACATACTCCATAGACATAAGTTGAGTCCCATTAATTACTACAAAGTAATAGGCATCATTGACCTAAAGTTACAAGACTTGAATACATTTAAAAAAAGAAGAAGGAAAAAAAAAGTTTGAGGATATCAAAGAGAGAACTGAACAGAACTCAAACTTGATATATCAAAAATATTCAAGGCTCACGAATTTATTTGGATCGTCAAAGTGAATCTTGTGACTATATGCTATATACGTACTTAAAATACACATTTCCTTTGTAAGAAATGTCTTATTCTTTACAAATATAACATATTTACAGACGCACATTATTTTTCTTACATATTTTTTCCAATCAGACGATTATTGTCTACGTATTTAATGATTAAGAAATTGCTCTCTTTCCATGTTTGCTAGTGTTTTCTTGACTTATATTACCACCCACACCATTCATTCATGAATAATAATTGACAAATCCAACAAAAGTTTTAAATCGAAGCCTTGCATATGAACGCTCCACAGATTTGTGTCAATAATCATTAATTTTAGTGGACTTTTATTTGGTTCTACCCCACCAATATATTTATAGAAAAAAGACCTTAATTAATTTATCTAAATCGAGTCAATAATTCAAGCCATTGCAATTTGAAGTTTTCACACTTCCTACTTTGAGATCTCTTCTCTTTCAATATTATTGTTTTGTAGTGCTGAGACGTTAGGTTCGACTCGGTAAATTCTGAAAATCTAATTTTCTGTCACTAAATAAAATCGTGCCTAACTAATTATTTGGTCACAATAAAAGTTTTTCCCAACCTCATTTTATGTTCATGTTCAATCAAATCATAGTATTACTAAATCTTGATTGAATTGATGATCAAATAAAATCCAAATACATTTTCTTTATTAATTTATAAAAAATGCATATTAAAAAAATCATTTTTGAATTTCAAGATTGACTTGTGAGATTAAATTGATCAGAATTTTTTTGTTGCCAATGTCCGTGCAGTTGTCACAACGAAAATCCTTCAACATTATTTTATATGTTTAAATCGTGGACTTGTCACTACCTTGGACTGTTTAACATGCAATTTTTATTTTTATTTTTATTTTTATATGGTAATACCATGAGTACTTGACGATCGACCATGTTTACCATATGTTTTTCCCTTTTAAAATCTGCATACGTGAAATTCAATTGTCTTTCGTTAAATATTCTTTTCACTTTGATAAAATTGTTTAATTAAGACTGCGCCATGATTCATTTAGAAGAACTATTCTGGGATAGTGGCATATATATAATTTTGTCGGTGAGCTACATTAGCATCCACATGTCCGAAGGGCCCTACTTTTCTTTGGAAGCTGATTGATGCAACACTTTAATATAGATTAATTGTAAATAAAAGTTATTATTATTATTAGAAATTAATTATACGCCAAGATTAGTGTTAATCACCATCTTGAATGTTAAGTCTAAAAGTTAACTTTATTAAGAATCAATCATAGGCCACTAACGGGTTAAACTAGTTGTGTTTGGCAAAATCAAATGTGGACTATGGAGGATTCTTTCGTACATATCCTTTTCAGTTCTTTAACTTTACCGCTATCTATGGTGCTACAGGTTGGGCAAGGGTTTTGTACAACGGAAAAATCAGGCAGAAGAATAACAAGATATCCAAATTTGAAATAATATTGTATTTTATTATTATTCTTAATCATTTTGTTAATGTTTAAAATTTAGTGTCGAAACAATGTCTTAGTTAGATCTTAAAATCAATTGAAAATATATCTACTAATATATCTTTCCGATGATAAACCATTGATGATGTGTATGTTAATCAACTTCTTATTAGGTAGCTCAACTTAGCTTAAATATTTCATTTGTTTGATGAGGAAACCAAGCTGAAGACGTTTAGCTAGGAATCAAGTCAGACGAGAACCAGTTGACTCATTTAACCAAAAGCCTCAAGCTTTGAAGCAACAAGATCGAGTTGACAATATTTAGAAACAACAAACAACATGCTTAAAGTTAAATCAAGTCACCTATCAGAAGAAAAGCTAAATGCTGAAAGATCTATGATCAAATAACCGAGTTAAGTGAAAGAATTCGGAAGCCTGATCGTGAGGGGAACTGATGATCATTGTGACATCAGATAGTCTGAGTAAGACATGAATCAGAAAATCATAAAACCTGAATGACTAAATACTCAGTTAGAAGATTTGAAGTCAGTCGCAGTCTTGTTGGAGATCAGATTACATGAAGATGAAGTCAGAAGAAGTTCAAGGAATTTAACATGTGATCAGACATAGATTCAACTGAAGATCGACGACGAAAACTAATGAAGAAAAGTCAGATCTACCGATAGTTTGTTAAATGCATGTTATCTTACTCAAAAAGCGATAAAGTGCAAGACAATAAGTCCAATGGTCATATTTTCTACATATAGAGTTTGAATTTCAAACGTTCCTCTTCCAACGGCTAGTTTGAGTTCAACATTCTATAAATACGAGACTTTCTCAACTGGAGAAATATACTCAACTCACGAATAAAAAGAGACTCTGGACGTTGGTGCTCTTAGAAAGAAAACATAACTCCAAGCTTCAACTCCAGCTCCGGCAAGACTTATATAAAATTCATTCTTCCAAATCTATAGATGGTTTCACCACTTCATCTATGGTGAAACTACTTAGGTCTGGTATCTCATATATCTAAGCCAAACTTTAATGTTATATCTGTAATAGAGCTTAGATGTGTTTCCTATCTTTAGATTGTTCTTCAATGTAATGACACACTCAAGTTAGTTGGAAATATAGTTCTAACCAAGTTCAATGGTGGTGAAGTTAGAATGAAGTTGCAAGCAAGCAACAAGAAATAGTTTTTTTTTTAATACAGAGGTGGCGAGTAGTCATAAAGTGAACTAAGTGAAAGCAAAAGGTGGAAGGTCTTGGCCGATAACCAAGAACGGACGATCTCTAGTACATGGAATCTAAAGTCAATTCCTTTAGAAGTATAAAACACAAAATATATAAAGTTAATTGAAATTCACATGTTTACATGTCCGTGGATGTAGGAGGAGTTTCTCCAAACTATGTCAAATCCTCGTATTGTTTACCTTTTTGCATAACTAATTGTTTATATCTTACCTTCAGTATGACTAGAGTGAACTCTGATTCAATCCGAGACACATACAACAATATAATATGAGATATGTATTCATCTAAACTTATGTATTGTGCAATGTTTCTATATATCGTCCAACGAATCTGCCTTTTTTGTTCCACCATATTTCAACACACACAAGCTGAACTTCAACATTTAACTCGCAACTGATAGTCTTTATCTTCACTAGGATCAACTACTGACTCAGTTACTCTTTCTCTAAAACAGAAAAGATTGAAACATTAAGTTTTCAAATAAGTATATTCTCTCTCGTACACTTAACACACTTATTATGGGACTACCGGTTATTTCAGTTGCAAACAGCCAGTTTCCAAAGGTAAGATGAAATTGTTGATGGTTAAAAGGTCTAAACCAAGAAAAGGACTCAAATAATCAAATATGTTTATGCATCATGATCTGTCATTTTTTTTCATAATCCTGATTCCAAATTTCTCACTTGTACCAAAATCATATGTATATATTCTAACTAATGTCTTCTAATATAATCTTTGGGATTATAATTAGATATGTTTACAATGTGATTTCGCATAATACTTATTTTCACATTATTATTATTATTATTCTCACTTGTACCAAAATCATGTGTATATACTAACTAATATTTCTTCTAATATAATCTTTCGGATTATAATTAGATATGTTTACAATGTGATTGCGCATTATACTTATCTCCACATCATCATCATCATCATCATCATCATCATCAGTCACACACATTATAAATTTAGAGATATACTTCCAAAAGATAATATATGAGGTAGAGGATTAAAAAGGTAATTTTCTCTCTCTAAAATTCAATCTAAACCATTGATCATTGTATGATCTAGGATTGTCATAAAAAATATGCATTTTTGTAATATATAAAATGCATAATCACATAAATTCATTGTTGTATATATAAAAATATGCATTATAAAGAATAAAGCATTTTTTACACTAATGATTATGTAATATTCAGTAATGCATCTTTTAGTGATAATCGTAGATCATACAATAATCAATTATTCAAATTTAATTTACAAAAGTGAAAGGTTTCAATTTACATAAAGGAAAGGTTTCTACCTTGATCAAGTCCCTACATATAGAATTTTATTAAAATTGCTTTATTGGTAGAGTTGATAGGTTGTGACTGAATGATTATTTTTCAGTTCAATAACAAAGTTTACAGTATATAAGATTTACGATCTATTGCATAATAATACAATTTATGCAGAATACACTTTTATAATGTGTTGGGTCAGAAAAAATATTAGCATACAAGTAATAATAATAATAATAATAATAATAATAATAATAATAATAATAATAATAATAATAATAATAATAATAATAATAATAATAATTAATTTGTATGGAATTAAATAATTAGTTATAGAAGGATAAGGTGCTGGACTATCATCCAAATGAGAAAGAAGTGCAATTTCGATAATCATATAGGATAAATATACACAAGTCAAGTAGATTTATGAACTCAGAGAAAACTCCGTTGTATAGATTTCACACGAAAGATCTCATGTGCCAGACCATGCATGTCAGAGCTCATGCAGGAAAACCTGCGCAACAGAGCTCATGCGACCCAACCCGTATGACAAAGCTTACTCGGAACTCTTAAGGCAGAGCTCGGGGACATACCTCATGTTTCTAGAGCACGCCCATCAGAACTTGTATGTCAGAGACCATGTGCCAGAAGAGACTTAACTTCGCTCGCCACATAAAGAATTGTCCCTTGAACAGCCTCAACAGACATGTGTCCAATAGTTGTCTATGCCTTAGTATTTTGGACACACGTAAGGGAATCTCCAAGTTCCTTTATAAGCAGTTATGCCTGCCTTAGACTAGAAGCGCCCTTAAGATAGAGCGGCTCGTCACTCCTACCTGTAACTATCTAAAGTGCACAGGTACAATTAGGGATCACTCCACATGTCATTTCTCTTGTAACTCAAGTACGGATATTCTAACACATGCTGCATCGTGGCTGTTACGCTGTCATGGCTTGTGCACCTAAAAAGGCGCCACTTACAAAAATACACAACTACTATAATTTTTTTAACAATTATAAGATTGAGAATGAACATATGAATCACCGTTTTATTCTTATTACATTACTGCAACCCACCATACCATTAGAATCATATATCACTACAAGAAAAATTGGTTTTAAGGACATCTGGAAGCGTCATTGTAGACATCCTATTACTACATATTTTCTATCTCCACGTTGATTTTGGGTGTCGCGTATACTTGTGTTGCTAAAGCATAAATAAATATAACAACACCTAAAAGTGTTGCCATAGGTGTCTGGAAAGTATTTTGACTCACGTGAAAATGCTATCTATTAAGACATCTTATTGTGTCTATCAAGATATTCGTATTATGACATCATTATATGTCACACTATATCAATATTTGTGAATTTTTATTTTATAAATAGAATTTTATATTTTTAATTATAACAATTTAAAATTGTCATTTTAAGGCATTTTAATAATTCATATTTAATTTCGCATTTTATGGTTTGAATGAAAATTAAAATTACTAAACAAATCCACTAAAGAAAGAAGATATTCCATTTATTTAAAATACAAAAAAAATTACAATTAAAAGAACTTCATATATCAATAAGAAATGATCAATAAATACCAAAATTATGGAACAAGATATACATCACTTTTATAAACTTCTAAAGTTGCACAGACCGAACAACTTATTTGGAAATATAACTAGAACTACGAAGATCAGAAACAAGTGTAACACTACAAAAAGTGATGACAAGTCGCACTCTTCTTCCAAAGCCATGAGCAGTTGGCTTCTTATGTGCTTCTCAAAATCCTTTCTTTATGGAATGAAGAAAATTCACATCAGTACCATCCCTTCGAACTTAATAGATCAACAAGAACCTTTAACACTCGAAATTGCGCATAAAATCTCCAAGCCATGTCTTCTAAATATTATGGTAAACACTTTTTTCCTGCTATAGCTTTTAGAAATGTCGTTGCTCCTTAATTTGGTGGACTGATAAAAATTGTCATCCTGAGAAACAGAACAAGAAATTGTATGAAAGACATTGCAGACCAATGTCAATATCAACTAAAGTTAGAAATCGAATTAAAGTATAAAGAGACGGATGCATCCTATTCCTCTGCAACTATTCCTCGCCTATGCCCACTTTCTTAATGCAAATGATTTAGAAATTGAAAATAAGACAGGACAAAGTATAATTGCAAATGGTTAATGGTGAATAGCAGGGATTAGGCGATGGAATGTAATTATTGGTAATAAACATTATAGAAGACAGAATATTCGGCAATACGTAAGACAAGCTCAAAACAAATGAATAATAGACAACATAACAGAGTATGAACAGATATTAATTAAAAATATGTATATCACTTTGACATGCTATAAAGGATTTCGTATTCATTGTCTGCATTTCATATCAAATAGAAAAAAATAAAATAATAAGATATGAAAAATAAGGAAGACTTGTAGAATTTCACCGACTATGCTCTCCCATTATTCCACCTAGTGAATTCCATTATTGTGTTCTGAAATTTAGATAAAAATTATTCATATTAATTACATGAATTGATATTAAATTAATAATAATCAAATGATAACAACAAACTCACCGATTTCGCTTTCTTGGTGGTATATGATGAGGTACAATCATCTTGTCGAAAAACAGGCTCTGGCTTCCTTTTTTTTCTGCAATAACAAATTCAAGTGGTTAACCTTACTTTTCTGCTGAAAATGAAAACGATTGAATGACATGATATACCATAAGTTCATGAAGTTTCTCCTTCTTGCTCTACATGAAACTCTTTCTACGCACTCTCGAATTGAAGACGGAAACATTGGAATGCAATTTGAATGCGTCCGAACACAAGGAAATCTTGGATGCTTGCCTTGGAATCGGCGAATCAAGACCATCTCTCGATTGAAATAGATCAGACTCTTTTCGCATTTTCTATGCCTATGGCTTTGTAAAGTTTCTCTTCGAGATTTCTCTTTGAAGAATTCCTCTGGTATTTGGGAGTAATAAGTAGTAACCGCCAATAAAAATTAGAAGTTACCGCGTTCAGTTTTTGACCGGGAGATGGATACATTTTCATTTTTTAGGCGGGAGCTAGAAACATTTTTTATATTTTAATTTCACTGTTATCACTAATTCATGATACTGTGAAACTATTCTATTAATATTATGTTGTTGGAAATATAATATAGATTTTTTATTGAAAATATAATATCGTTTACAACTCAAATATATAGATCATCTCTATACATATACATATACATACACACACACATATATATATATATCAACTTAATATTTTCCTTTAAAAAAATAACTTAATATTTGAATTTATTTGATAAAATAGATAACTAATAAACCAAATTGATTAGTACATCTAAAGACTTCATTTATAAAGATAAATTAAACTCTTACAACAAGAGTTATTCGGTCAAGTAAAAAAGTACATTATTGTAAGTTTGTCTAATCTATATAGCTCAAGTAATGATTATCACAATAATCATATGGATAAATTTATAACTCTAATTAAGATTTAGCAAAATATAATGAACATTTTGTTGTTAGGAAAAAGGTGGGTGTATATTTATATGGTTGGTGTATATTTTGGATTTGTATATTGAAAGCAGAATGTTTAAGTTTGTATTTAATGTTTATTGTTACTATTATTCCAATCTCATATTTGAATTGTTTACTTGATCACATATATTGTCTCATTATCCTATACAAAAGTTAGATCATACAGTATGTAGAAGATCACAGAAGTCTATATGATTGGTTAAGCTAGTTGAGATATAAAAAGCATCACAACTTAGACAACTTGATGACGAGTTGTCGGTATAGGCTGCAGTTTAGATAAGAAGTAGCTTGACTTGATTGTTTGTCTATGCTGATGGATCATAATGAGATGAGTTATTTTATCTGACCGTCGTGAAGAACATAGATATCGATGACTTTACGCTGATCTAAACCTCGATAAGGTTTTAGATGAGTATGAGTTACTGACCATCACTTTGACTTGTTATGAGTGAGGGTTACATGAGATAACCCAAGATTATCCGCATCTTGGGTGGTGACAATGCTTGTATGTCATGCTAGTTACTTGTATCGAGTCACCATATTCGTTTAGGGGTGAGCAAAATACCCGAAATCCGAATATCCGATTCGAACCAAACCGAAATTCAAAATTCGGTTCGGATTTTTCGGAGTTTCGATTCAAATCAGATTGATTTTTCAAAATTTCGGATCGGATTGAATTTTTTTAATCCGAAAATTCGAATTATATATAATTTATATATAATAATAATAATATTTTATTTAAATATTTTAAAATATAATATAAATATATATAAGAATTAACAAAAATTGGTTTCAAATTTTTAATAGTTTCGGATTTTTTGATTCGGTTCGGATATTTTTATAAAATTTTCGGATTTTCGGATATTCGGTTAGGATCAGATTGTTTTTCTCTCAAAATTCGAATATTCGGATCGGTTCGGATTAGGTAAAAATTCGAAGCGAAATCTGAATGCTCACCCCTATATCCGTTTAGGATGGTGACGTCCCCTTATGGAGCTCAAATTGTTTATTGTTCTAAACCCTACAGTTTGAGTTAGCTCAAGTACAATAATAAGATTGAGTGGTACTACTTAAAGAATTAAAAAAATTAATTATTTAAAAGTCAGAATGCTATAAATAATTAATGGACGTGCGATATCTTAAATACGGAGGAATGCAAGTCTAAGTAGAAATCCGACTCAACTTCGATAATGAAGAGGTAAATCAACATTTATTCTCTAATGTAATGAATAAATGTTTATGAATTAATTTAAATTCTGAACTTAACATAAAATAATTAATTTATTTTAAATTTATCTTTATTTTTTGTATTTGATCCTGTACTAATCCATCAAGACCTGGGTAAAGACAAAATTGATTTTCATATAGATACAAGGAAAATAGAAATAAAGGAATGGCACCGCAAATGGGTGGCGGCTTGCTATTGACTTTCTTTACAACTCTTTTTTAGGTTTGTTTCATATTTTACTTTCTTAGAGGTTGTATTCAATTTAGATAATAGATAATGGGCCGGTCCATTATGCACCCCCATTTCCTTCTGAATATTTTAATAACTAATTAATTGGTATGAACTGTTACGACATAGGGTCGTTGATGTCGTAATTGGAGCTATATAACTGCATATATTATAAGGCGCCGTAATAGCATTGCAAAACGGTGTAGTAATAAGTATTAGATGATGTGACGCCCTAATAGAACCCATGTAACGACATTCATTTTTCAGTGTCATAATATCAGTGTAGTAATAGCCCATTTTTGTTGTAGTGTATTAAAACTTGTGTTAGTAATTTCTGAAATAAATATAATAGGGTTTTAACTTTTAAGCGTTCAACTTGGTGCATAAAAGAATTTCTCCTATAATATGTCGAAGATATATACTCTTGTATCGACTTGTCATGCATAATGGAATATTACTATTAAAACAGGTTTTCCAATATTGCAAATCTTGTAATGAATATATAATCAGAGGTTAGGTGAGCAAGAAAGCGACCATTTGAACTATATTTCATTAGTTTATATTATATATATTTTGTGTAGATTGAGAAAATGAGAAATCAAACATCATTACTTTTCATAATGTAAATTCGATCAAATCCTAAAATCTAAATGTTTTCGTGATTGGTTATGTTTAACTTTTTGTCGCTTTTTTCATTTTTTATTTTTAACTATCTTTTCATTGATTTCTTGCACTCTATAGCACTTCTACTAATTGTTGAACCATCAATTCATCTAAAAATATTTGTTGTATAAATATATATGATAATACCTGCTTTGCCCCAAAAGCTACATTTATATGTTTGGATGAATCGATCTTGAAAAACAACACACTACAACAAAATTGTCCAGTAATAACATAATATTAATGATACCAAGAGATGAGTCACGTAATTAGCTACATCTTTTGTGTAGCAAATTTTTGTTACATCCACACATATATCTATATACTTTTGTTACGTGTAAAAATGTAAGTAAGTTTTTTACCTACAAAAATTGATACACCCTCAAATGTCACAATTTTTATGACATGCTTTATTTTTTGTGACTCACATAATAATTACCCATCACAAGATATCATAATTTTATTTAGTGATATTTTTTTTGGCAAATATATACCATTGTATTTCACAATTCTAAACCTTTTAAGATTGTCAAATGTTCTTCATCTATATTGCAATAAAGTATGTCAAAAAAATAGGCAATAGGGAATTTTATTTGCATCATTTTGGGTGACAAATTTTGAAAAGTTAAATAGCTACTTTAACATTTTGTTATAATAACATATACTCCCTCCATCTATGATAAGTGTATCATAATTATCTTATTTGATGTCCACAAAAAATGTATTATTCATTTTTAGGATATTATTCTTTATTTTTCAACCTCACAACTATTTATTGTTTGCCAAAAAATCATTCTTACCATTTAAAAACCTAACATATGATGGTACTCTATCTCCACTCAAACAACATCCACCAATAATTTTATTAAAACTCGTGACGTCCATAAGTGATATTCTTTATTATTCAACCTCACAGTTATTTATTATTTGCCAAAAAATAATTCTTACCATTCAAAACCTAACAAATGGTGGGATTTTATCTCCACTCAAACAACATCCATCAATAATTTTATTAAAACTCCCATAAATGATATGAACCTTAGAAGTATATAATATAAAAATACCTTTTAATTTCCCCAAAACTGGCGAACCTAATTAAATAATGTGAATATTAACAGAAACTAAAAGTTCCAAGATGGCGGCATTAAGCACCAACTTTTAATTGCTTTGTAAAATATTATTTAATTTGGACCTATTCTTATTGGTCGAGAGGTTTCCAGAAGTAAATATCGAGTCGTCAAACGGAAAAGTATATATTACATATATTAATATAATATAGGATAAAAGACATTAAAAGTTGAAATGGTTCGAACTTCAGTTACTGGAAAAAAAAGGAGTAAATAGTTTACGTTTTAATTCAGAATTCAATCAATATAATTTTTGCAACCCAATATGTATGTCTAATCCATGCTCAAGTATATTTGTACTTGTAGAATTATCAATGCATTCCAGTTAGCAAACACAACTAGATACAGTAAGAGTTAATAAGAATACTCGACTTCTGGCCAAAGGTCTCGGGTTCGAGTCCACCGTGACGCAACCTTTAAAATTTATGTATTAATTGACCAAAAAAAAATAAAAATACTCGACTTCTTTTTTTTATGTATGTTTTGGTCTAGTGGTAGAGTGGTTAATGCCCGATGCCAAAGGTCTCGGGTTCGAGTCCACTGTGATGCGGCCTTTAAAATTTCTGTATTAATTGACCAAAAAAGAACACTCGACTTCTACGTATATACCTCTTAGTTAATTTACATGTACACCTCTCTCTCTCTCTCACACACACACACACAGAGACACATACACACACACACAAGCAAACATAGACATGCATGTCAAGGTTCATTAACGTCCAATTAAAAAAACAATTAATTTGTATTTAATAAGATGGTAAATTTATTAATTTTCTCATTCATTATTAGTTTTGCCTCGAAAAGACCTAACTGCGTTCTTAATTTTCTCATTCATTATTAGTTTTATCTTCGATCATCTATATTTTCCAATACAAACACAAATGACAATTCAAGATCCAAAAAGGCACATTTAAATCATTAAAAGATTAAACTCGTAAGTAACCTTTTAGTTTTGAGATAAAGAAAGTACATATGCCCAATTAGTAAACAATAAATTACATATATATATATATATATATATATATATATGGGAGGGTTATCGTAAGAACCATTTTTATCGTGAGAACGTGAGAACAAAAAAAATGATGAATTCATTGTAAAAGTTGATGAATCAGTTGAAAAAATTACTGAATCCAGAAAAATGGAATTTTCGCCATTCATGGGATTCGAACCCAGGTGAAAATTTTCAAATTTTTAAATTCAGTAACTTTCCCAATTGATTCATCAACTTTCATAACAAATTCATTTGGTTCTTAGTTTTTAGGATAAAAATAGTTCTAATTTGAACCTAACTATATATATATATATATATATATATATATATATATGTATATAATATTAAAAAGAGAACTTGCAAAATTAAATCATGAGTATATTTTATTCTATCTCTCACCTACAAAACTTTAAGAAAGTATAGAATAGGATTGTAATCTACTACTACATTTTCTTTCATATTATGAGATAAATACTTCCCTTCTTATTTACAAATTTAACATATAAACTATATATATTATAGATACTTCTCCATGGCCCACCTAACTCCTTGTATTTTTTTCAAACTCAATATATGAAATTTATTAATGATAAATAAACACAGCCGCTGCGTGTAAAGTATGGAAAAGCTCCCATCACTCCTCCATTATATAAAGCCTCATAACATCCACCAAAAACTTGGCAACAACACCATAGTTGCACTATACCATTCTAGTTTGTAACAAAATTTCACAAATCAAAAACAATTATTCTTATTCGTAAATTAATCATGGACAATAGAATGATTAATCTTCTCCAAACTCTAGAGCCCAAACCCTTATTGATGATTTCCTTCATAACCCCTCTACTTGTACTGCTCCTCCTATCAAGATTTCGTCGCAAGTGCTATCCTCCCGGGCCTCGGGGCTGGCCCTTGATCGGAAATATGGGCTTGATGGACCAGCTGACCCACCGCGGCCTGGCCCGTTTAGCTAAGAAGTACGGCGGAATCCTCCACCTCCGCATGGGCTTCCTCCACATGGTGGCGGTGTCAAGCCCGGACGCGGCTCGGCAGGTCCTCCAGGCCCAGGACAACATCTTCTCGAACCGGCCTGCGACCATCGCGATCAGCTACCTGACGTATGACCGGGCCGACATGGCCTTCGCCAACTACGGGCCCTTCTGGCGCCAGATGCGCAAGCTCTGCGTGATGAAGCTCTTCAGCCGTAAACGGGCCGAGTCGTGGGATTCGGTCCGCGACGAGGTGGACGACATGGTCCGAGCTGTGGCTACGAGCAGCGGCGCCGTGGTGAACATAGGCGAGCTCGTTTTCGGGCTCACGAGGAATATAACGTACCGGGCAGCGTTCGGGTCGAGCTCCCACGAGGGCCAGGATGAGTTCATCAAGATTCTGCAGGAGATATCGAAGTTGTTTGGGGCGTTTAATATTTCGGACTTCATCCCATTTTTGGGGTGGATTGATCCCCAGGGGATTAATGGGAGATTGATCAAAGTTCGGGCCCAGCTTGACGGGTTTATTGATACGATTATTGATGATCACATGCAGAAGGCCCGGCCCAAAAATGGCGGCGGCGAGCCCGTTGAGTCGGATATGGTGGATGAGCTGCTGGCTTTCTATAGTGATAAGGCGGAAGTTTCGGAATCTGAGGATTTGCAGAATTCCATCAAGCTTACAAGGGACAATATTAAGGCTATTATTATGGTGAGTATCATAACTCGTTGTCGTCACACCAAATATTCTTTTCTATATTTATTTTATCTTATTAACGCGTCGTTGCATATTCATAATATCATTATTATATGGTGAGTATTGGATAGGTAGAATTGAAATCTAAAATGAAGCAACGAACCAAAGAAATTGTACTGAAAATTAATATATGGCATATTTGTTTTTGCTTGATTAAATTTCAAGATTTCACAAATAAACTAATTTTATGTATAAACGAGGAATTGGAGTTTATCTGATATGCAAAATAAGCAACCTACATTATTCCCTCTCGAAAAAGTTACTTTTCGTGTGTGTGTTGGCCTAGTGGTAGAGTGGTTAATGTCTGAGGCCAAAGGTCTCGGGTTCAAGTCCACCGGGACGCGGCCTTTAAAATTTCTATATTAAATTGACAAAAAAAAAATTACTTTTCGTTGTCGAGTATTAGTAAATGTATTAGTTGAGAAATCATTTTTCAGAAGATATGTTTAGATATACAATTAGAAATATTGCCTTTTTTGTTGGCTTCTGGTTGATTTATTGGTAAAATACAAAGTATGATATCATTAATTTACTTTTTAAAGTATTTTTCATGTCAATTCACCACACCGATAATAATAAGCACCATACGATTTCCACCCAAATTTATTGAAAAGTCTTATAGCCGCAAAAGGCTACGTAACTCCATCTTCGTGTATATTTACTGATGGAGACGGAGCCAAGCCCCTAGGCCTAGCAAGTGATCTCAACAACAAATATATAAATATTTTAAAATTATACTATATTTAAATTATATTTCATATTTTTCATTCTTGTTTATACATAAATATACTTTTGTTTTGTCGAATCAAATTTACTCTTAAATACATTAAATATAATTTCAATCGTCATTATTAACATCTTCGCTCATCCCTGCATACTATAATATACTATTCTACTAAAGATAGTCTTGTTGAAAATATTAATGTCGTCTTGACATTTCAAAGATCACTAAAACGTCAAATCAAACATTTTGAAAATGAGGCATATGACAATATTATGCCAATATATACAATGGATTACGATATGATGATCTCACATAAGCCACCATACTACCTCATTAATTAACTTTTCATTTAATATTTAGGTGTGTGTATAATATGTATATATAGAAGGTGGTACAAATAAGAAAAATTTTAACGTGAGAACAAAGAACTACACAAATTCTTTATGAAAGTTGATATATCCGTTGGGAAGTTATTGAATCCAAAAATTTGAAATTTTTGTCTGGTTTCAAATCCTATTAGGGGCAAAATTTTTATTTTTTTTTTATACAGTAATTTTATCGGTGGATGCATCAATTTTCACAACGAATTACGTTAACCTCTTATAAATAGATAAGTTTTTATTTAATCATCTTTTTACACACACATATATATAGTATGTATGTGTGTATGTATGATATAAATTTGACTTTGACACATGAATTATTGTCACGTTAGGACGTGATGTTCGGAGGTACCGAGACCGTGGCATCGGCCATTGAGTGGGCCATGGCAGAACTAATGCGGAGTCCGGAAGACCTCAAGCGGGTCCAGCAAGAGCTCCTCGACGTGGTGGGCCCGGCCCGAAAGGTCGAGGAGGCCGATTTCGAGAAGCTGACCTTCCTTCGGTGTTGCCTCAAGGAGGTCCTTCGCCTCCACCCGCCGATACCCCTCTTGCTCCACGAGACGGCAGAGGACGCCATCATCTCCGGCTACCACATTCCGGCAATGTCGCGCGTGATGATCAACGCGTGGGCAATCGGTCGCGACGAGGGCGCCTGGGAGGATGCCGAGGCATTCAATCCGTCACGGTTCCTCCGTGAGGGCGCGGCCGATTTCAAGGGCGGGAACTTTGAATTCATCCCGTTCGGGTCGGGCCGGCGGTCGTGCCCCGGGATGCAGCTCGGGCTTTACGCGCTTGAGGTGGCGGTGGCGCATCTCCTCCATTGCTTCACGTGGGAATTACCCGACGGAATGAAGCCCATCGAGATGGACATGGACGACGTGTTCGGGCTCACTGCGCCACGAGCGACCAGGCTCATGGCGGTGCCGACTCCTCGGCTTCTTTGTCAGCTCTACTAGGTGGCGGTGGCGATTGGCTGCATGACAGCGAGGAATTTATTGCATGGATTTGGAAGTGGTCAACGCAATTTCGTTTGCTTAATTTGTTTTTATACTTTTCTTTTTTTGTTCTTGGATATAGTTATGTGTAATTAATAAGCAAAAAAAAGATATAGGAAATAAATTGGTAAAAGATGTGAGGGTGGAATTTGTTGAATACTATATGGAGAGATTGAGAGCTTTTTTGTCAGTTTCTTTTTTCTCATTAAAATGGAATTTGCTTGTTACTCTATTTCAATAATTGTTTGCTTAGAAGTTTATTTATTCTATACCGAATATTACATCATGACTAATTAAAATAAGATGGAGAAGAATTATAAGATAAACTATCTTAATGGATATCTTATAACCCACATATTTTTGAAGATCTCTATCATTTTCTCGAAGTCAATATAAAAAATTATCATTAGCAAAAAGGCTCAAATTATATTTTAATATATTTCGTTCAGTTCATTAATGACCGTAAATGCTCTTAACCAATTATTAGATAAGTAGAAAAATGAAAAAAATAGTTGAGTGTGTGATAAAAATTGATAGAAATATGGATTATTCTGGAAAATTAATCCAGATGAAACTTCGGTCATTTCATTTTAACCATGAAGACTCTTCTAAACATTGGTGTGTATTGTCCTTTAGGGACAGCCCAATGGTTAAGGTGGGTTCCTGTGGCCTAGAGGTCACAGGTTCGAACCCTACCTAACGCCTCTATGGGTTTGAGCCTGTCACATCTGGTTTTCCAACTGTGGTTTACCTGTCCTGTGTGGTTTGCAGGCTATTGCACATGAATATGGGGTTTAACCAGTGCGCACCTAAGGTAGCGGCTGCGGGTTCCCCATGATACCAAAAAAAAAATATTGGTGCGTATTTATTTATAACTGATTTCAAGCAAATAATTTCTTGTTAGTCTGTCAAATAAATTTTCATATACCACCGAATTCCATGCATTTATAACATTAAAAAAAAGTCACTACACTGAGTCTCTCAAATTATATTTCAAATCAAGATGTAAGTTTTTATGCAACTTTATTTTGTGGCTTTGTATATGTATGCTCAAATATTAACTTTATGGCTTTCAAAAAAAAAAAAAATTATTAGCTTTATGTATCCTATTATATAATATACATTATACTCGCTGGTTATCACAATCAAGAAGTAAAACTTTTTCTCTAATTATTATCATTTTTCCCCTTTTTAAATTCATTTAGAATTTGCTGGATATTACAAAATGCATGTCTTTGTCATTTACAAAAAGGTACTAAACAAATTTTTTTTACGTATGCATATTGGTAAAGAAGAAACAATTTTTAGGTAAAGAAGAAACAATTTTTGGTAAAGGAGATACAAATTTATTTATTTTACAACCATAAATATCGACGAAAAATAGTGAACAATGAGTTTTACTCTGATTGAATTCAAGCCACTGGATTAGTTAATTGTACAAATTTAATGAACATTGTGCTAATATGTATCAATTATAGTATTGAATGGACATATAATATACAACTAGAGAAAAAACAAATAGTATAAAGTTTTCCAATCTACTTTCTTCTCGTAGTTAAGTCATAAATATAATCCAAAATTAATTATTATATCCTTTTTCTTTTTCTTCATCTAAAATTTATCTTTTCTTAAATTTAACCTGAGAGACCACTAACATTCATAATTAAGCATTTAAAATGTAGAGAAAAGCCCAGCCCACCACCTACTCAAACTCTACATACTGTATTAGTGTGGACCATAACCCTTCTGCCAAGTCTAGTAAAAAATTGTATCGTATTCATATTCGCGTTCGACTCGATTATAACTTGCTCATACTCTTATCATACATTGAACAAAACCAAATACAGTCAAGCTAAATAACCTTCTCTCCAAGAATCACCATAGTAAAAGGTTTAAAAGGTAGAATTTTCAGCATTACTTGCACAGAATAATGGATATTACAACATTATTTGGGGGGGTGGAACAGCACAGCTTGAAATAGATAAGAAAAATATCATAATATGCTTGCAAACAAAGGACCAATCAATAAATGCAATGTTATTTGAATTCCTAACAACGAATCTAGTTTTCTACTTAGTCAAGGATTTTAGACATAAAAATGAGTGTAAAATCCCCAGAAAACCAGAACAAATGGCGCCGTCAGCTACATCAGAATACGGAGTACAGCAAGGCCAACGGCAGAGACAGAGGCGAGAGTACCTATGCAGTACTTGATCACATCATACTTTGCGGCTTCCAGTTGAGCTCGCAGTGTATGAATTTCCTGAGATCGAAACGATGTAGTCGAGCATAATTACAAGTTCAAGAATCATCAACTTTCAGCAACTATATATAGAGTACTCACTCGATCAAGTTTGGTGGTGAGGTTGGTTGTTTCTTGGTTTTGATTGTTCAGCTCATCTCGAATTCTCCTGCAAAATTATGGTAGATTTTCAGTTATGTACTAAAGATAATTGGCATACTTCGAAATAAAAGTAATAATATGGGGATAACTTACCCCCTTTCAAGATTAAGATCCAAGCGCTGCCCGGCTGTGACTTTGTCAATTTCATACCTATACCATCATTGTTTTTAGTTTCTATTGGAATAAATTGTAACAGAGAAACAAAGTTTGTTTATCTACATACCTTAACTCACTACGCATCTTCTCTATATCATTCTTGATTTTTTCCATCTCATGTTGCAACATGGAGAAATGGTGATCCTGCACTTGGAATCAAATGAATTAGGCGTGCCTTGGCCAATCATACGAGTTTCTCCGAGCTCGGAGTGGTGGAACATATAGTTAAAAAGTAAAAACATATATTGAAGAACAAATTTAGGCCACAAATTTCCTTCAGAGTATTATATTTCTTTGCTAAACGAGGTTGATGCATTTGAATTTTCCCTCAGCTTCCTGCTATAACTCTAGATGGAAAGGAGAGAAATGTTGAACTCTCAGGGCATGGAGGAGAAAATAATTCTGAGTACAGACAATAAGGATCCTAAATAAAATGTTTACTGGCTTTTTCTTTCAAATAGTCTCCTAATCTTTATCCAAAATCTGCCCCGAGATAATCAGTCCTTACTAGAGTCTACATAGAATCTGCCCTTCATGGATCAAGTCTACATAACCACAAGAAGCCTCGCTCCCTCACAATTAGTAAACTCATTTTATCTTACTATAATATTTTTGCTGAAGTTATAATTGAAATACTGCATTGGGATCTAATCTTGGTTGGCAAAAACAACCGTTATTGTAAATAAAGAATCAGATAATGTTATGGCTGCTTTCAACGCATAATTTGGTTCACCTGTCAGTGATTTCTATATTTTCAAGGCTGTTCCTTGACCAGAATGTGATGTCACTTCTTTGAGTAGAAAGTAGAGATTTAATGAATCAAGAAAGAGTCCTTTATGGCTTGTGATAACTCACATGCTTTGAGTTACTAGTTTTGCTTAATTTCTCTATAGAAAAATAGAGAAATAACTGGATTTAAGAAATTCTATTTCTCTATTTGAAACATCAAGATTTATGTTCTTAAGCTTTTGGAGGGTACAATACTAATCACTTAAACAAAAATATGGCCAACCTATATTTAACAGTAACCACTTCCTAAGTGGAAGGTGGAGACTGGGATAATTATATTTTCTGGATCTAAACTTAGTACAATTTGAAGCTCAGTCCCAGTGCGGGAATTATTTTATAAGATTTACTTCCTCCATCTCAAATATATAGTCCAATATTCTATTTTGAGGTGTCTCAATCATATATATATTTTCATTATCTTAAAATTGCTTTTTATGGTCATCTACAAACATGTCCTCTTTGGTATCGGAAATTAAATACATTACTAGATTCTACCAATGTCACTCATGTAAACTAGTT
The DNA here is from genome assembly GCA_036937905.1 of Salvia rosmarinus. Classification (NCBI taxonomy): domain Eukaryota; kingdom Viridiplantae; phylum Streptophyta; class Magnoliopsida; order Lamiales; family Lamiaceae; genus Salvia; species Salvia rosmarinus. The sequence goes on from CM072813.1 coordinate 97,980,073, forward strand.
GTATCTAAATACCTATAATACTCGGTTGAGGATGCTCTTCACAATTTTTCAAGAACCAATGTGCTACGTATACATTTCGAATAGTAGACCATACTATAGTGTAGCTAAATAACAAACACTATACATTCGACATAACAAAGCTAACCAATTTTATGGGCTCGACATGAGAATGAGATGAATCGCCTAGTACAGTTACAACATCGGCTAAGACAGTGGTCAAAGTACTAGTGATGCATATTTCACTGTCAAGGACAAAACCAGCCACAGTATTCGACCTCTACGTATTGCTCGCACAACAATGATTAAGAAACAATTAAAAAACAAATCCAGAACATATTTCAAAACAAGTCAATCTCAAGCTTTGACTCAATAACATGCTGCTCTAGAATTCATCATAATAACAAAAAGCAATATCCATTCCCACATTAGCAACCAAAAACACTCACTTCCTTAATGTACGACTATACAACTAGCAAAATCAGCAGCCTTAGTTTCCAACATAACTAAGACCTAACCTCAACACAACATCAATTTCAAACAAACATGTAACGAAATACGAGTTGTCTTTGCTATACCTGGGAGCTCTTAACTTCAGTCTTGAACATGGACAGATTGTTTTCCTGAAACATCTCACTCTACACGAAACAGAAAAAATCAAAAAAATAACACTACAAATTGCTTCTTCCCTCACAATTCACAAATACAAACCACATAAATTGAAACGCAGCTCACTTTTTGCATTTCGCTTTTAGAAACATAGGAACCAGACACATTCTCCATGCTGTCATTCAGCACCTCCATCATCGCCTCAGTTATCGACTGCGCCTGCCTCGACTCCACCCCTTGTGCCTCCAACTTCCTCACCTAATCAAAACCATCACATCACAAAAGGCAAAAATGTAACTAAAACCATCACATCAGAAAAAGCAAAAAGGTAACTAAAACCATCACAAGTTCAGAACGCACAAACACAAAAAAAAAAATTGTGAAAAACTGTCAAACACGAAAAGCAAAAATGTGACTAAAACCAAAGCACACAAAAAAACAAAAATGCAACTAAACCATCATAGAAGAAAAAAACGAAAAAAGAAAAAAATGTAGCTAAAATCATAAAAAAACAACAATAGCAACAACTTTGTAACTACAACAATCACAACAGAAATGCAAAATTGCAGCTCCAAGCAGCAACCGCAGCCACCAATCAAACAAAAAAACCAATTTCAACTCCAAAACACAATCCTCCAAAAATAAAAGAATAAAGAAATCGAATAATTACAAGGGCCAAAGTGTCGACGAGGTAGACCCGTTTGCCGTTGGATTTAGCAACTTCGGAAATGGGTCGGGTCCCGGCCAACCCGGGTCCTAATCTCAGCACCCGCTTACACGCCGCCGCGTACGCGGTCATTCTATGTTGCTGTGATCCAACCGGCACTTTTCAATCAAGAATCAAAATCCACAGAAACGGTTTCAACTGCGATATGGGATGAAAGAATTTATCAAAATCGAAAAGGGTTTCGCTTCAAATCAACGGAATCGGCTGAAACGAGCACGGAAATCAAAAGTTTCGGTTTCTTTAATTTGCAGCTATCAACAAAAAGGGGCGGAATTAAAAGAGAGAGAATAAGAGAATTAAGAATGACAGAGAGGAAGGTGAGGGGAAGTTTTCCTGGAAAAACGTGAGAAATTATAACTGGATTGGAGGTTGGGTTTGAGTCGTTTGACACCCTTTTTGTGCTGGAGGTTGGAGTTATTTATAAGCAACTACTAGTTCAGAAATATAAAGAAAATTGAGAATTCAAAAATGGCGTTCAACTTAGTTGTTCCAGCGTGTATTCCCCGTCTTAAAAATTGAACTACTCATTTTTAATGTGCAATATTTGTACTTCCAGTTTTTCTTTCTAAAACTAAAATAATATTTATAGTATTTGATGAGTTCTACTAAGTCAAATATTTTCAAATCTATATTTGAGGAAATTAGATTTTATATATTATATTATCACATAGAATCCTCTAAAATTGGAATGCATCTAGTTGAGGAGATTAGATTTTATACACTACATTATCACATAGAATCTCCAAAATTAGAATATCAAAAAAGAAGAAGAAGAGAGGATACAACACTTGATGGAAGAAATGAAGTATATGACTGATGACTTTACATAAATTATATCCTTTGGATAAAATTATCTAAATGCTCATTTAATTGACATGAAAATAATCTTAATTGGGAATATTATTTATAGAAAAATGATTCATGGGAAAATAAATCCTATAGATTCCTTATCTTATGTTCCAAAATACCAAGAAAATCTGTTAGGATTATAAGTTTGTAGAACCAACATAATTAAATTGTAACTAACATGCATAATAATATTTCACTAATCACTTTTCTAGTAACAACAATGTACGTTATTAAGGTACCTACATACTACATGAATCATGATTATAAAATTAAATTCAGATATCCTTAAAATTGATATAATAATAATAATAATAATAATAATAATAATAATAATAATAATAATAATAATAATAATAATAATAATAATAATAATAATAATAATAATAATAATAATAATAATAATAATAATAATATAGTTTGCATTTTCAATAAAATAATATAAATAATATTAAATATGCAAGTATGTAAGAATCTTGAGAATGAGGAAAAATAATACCTATGTAAAATTGGAAAACAAGAATTCTAAAAAATCCTTTTCTTGTTTTCAAGATTCTTATAAAAGTTCAACTAAATACATGAGTCTAAAATTTTGGAATCAGATTATTTTCTCATGACATGAACTATGTCAAACAAATTGGTCCTAAATGTTTGTAAGCGCTAAGTTGTTGTTGATCTAAAAAAGTATCATGGATACATAAATGAGAAATTATATTTTTACACATCAAATTTGATTAATTTTAAAATTTGAAACATAATATCAACTTTATCATATTGATAATAAAAAAAATTATATTCCGTTCCCAAATTTAGAACAATTCAATTTTTCGGATACTGCAAATTCGAATCAACAATAAAATATTAACAAAAAATCACCATATACAAAAAATCGAGCAATAAAAAATATTAGCAACACAACTAGACTTTTCCTATACAAAAAAGCTGAGCTGACGGGCCAATAAAAGAATATTAGCAAAACAAACGCCCACCGTGGGGCTCGAACCCACGACCACAAGGTTAAGAGCCTTGCGCTCTACCAACTGAGCTAGACGGGCGAATTGTTAGGTAGTGCAATACTAACTATAAACTTTTGAGAAAAAACTCGAAATTGATTTGAGGTCCCCTACATATTCAGTTAAATTCTACAGCGCGATACAAATCAAATAAGCTGAACACATAATATTATTGATTCAACTTGATTCATTCAAGCCTCTTTTTAAGAAAACTTCTACAATAAAATACGCACACAATTTCCACTTCATTCATTATTAATCCTCACATCTACCACTATAATGTATATACATACATGTAGAGGGAGACTATGCGCAGTATAGGAATTCCTGGGCTCATGATGAGAATGATAGAAACTTGGATACAACAAAATGTCAATATACAAAATATTCAAGCAAAGCACATAATACAACCCATAAAAAGGGCCTATTTCCCCAACTGAAGTATCATCAGCATAATAGCAAAAGATACGACTGGAAGTCACGCATAAATCGCCTTGTGCTCTCATTGTAATCTACCAGGCACGAGGAATGGGGTGAACATAGACATCAGAAGCACATTATTGCTCAAGGTCTTGTCCTTGCTCGCATTTTATTTTCCCAGACAGCCACTGTATGGGCCTCTCTTACTTTGGTCTCTTTCTGTAGGGGTACATAATATCATCCAGATTTTGCTTTATCTGGTTCCCTACTCTGCGGATGTTTTTAACTACCCCATTTGCAATCAGGTTTGCATTTCGAGTAAACCTGCATCGAGAAATAAAAGATATAAAAGTTGACAGCAATAAGAGTGGAGGAGCGGACAAGACAATGTCAATGCATACTCTGATTCTTAGATCAAAATTCACTTGATTGTTGTAACTTGGTTTCTAAAAGAAATTCTACACTCTAATGACTAATCCAAATACTTGGTGGATATTGCAGGATGTGATATCATTAAGTCACAAAGTTGGTTTGTAAATGCATGAGGTGATGAAAATGAACTGTTGAAATAAACAAGAAATAAGATCCCCAGCATACGCAGATGAAAAGCTAAACCTGCAATTGGGTACTACAGTTGGTGAACCTCTTAGTTAAATTAGACAGCACTAACCATATATCCCGTCCACCACAAGCACCTAGTTGACAATTTAACGAGCTGCTGAATGCATGATAGGAGTATGAAATATAAAGGTGCTTGCCTGCTTAAAAACTCTTCTCGACTGGCATTAGTTGGTTGAGGTGACCGATGCTGAGGTAATCTGTTTCCATCTATAAGAATAACAAATATAAATTACCCTGGTATTAACTCAAAAAGGTATGTGTCAATAATATAACCAAACAAACTTCAAGGCGTCACTAAAGCATAAACATTTTATTATATGGGAACTAGGGAAGTCATTTTCATTTCATGACTGATTTCATGCAAAAAACAAAACTCCACCTGGTTTTCGGAGATGGTCTCGACAGTACATACTATAAAAGTGCAGATAAGTAATAAAAGACTAGCCAGCAAATTTGTTATAGTTCCCAGTCTATAGATATACATAAAGAACCCTACATGTCTTATATACTACATGATGGTACCAAGACTTTTTTTTCAAAATTCGACAAAGTTCATTTAATTTATCAGCACCAACATGCCCTAGTATTCTATTAACCTTCCATAGTGATAGACGTACAGAATACTTTGACTAGAGCACAAGCACCTTCAAGCATTAGCACAAAGATCATTCAGTCCAATACCATTGATTGTCGATCATGTATGTACAGCTCAGGTTTTTGTAATTTTAGCCATTAATGCAGTTAGTGAAAGACATTGGATAAAACCTTTGATTAATTGCAATGACAGGACACTTACCAGACAAAGATTCTTTAATTTTCCGATCTACTAAAACCTGATTGGAAGGCAAATCTATATCAGTAGAGTACATGTAAGAAGAGGGCGTGACAGATAGGGGAGAGAAACCAGCAGATAAGACAGTAATGATAAATTTCACTATGAAAAGCTTAAAGCCATACATATAATAAGCAGTGTTGTAAAAAACATTCGAGGCGTGCCTCCAGGCAAGGCGGAAAGAAAAAGCCTTACGGCGCACGCCTCTCTCAGCCGGTTTGAGGCTTAAGCCTCGCCAGAATGAGGTGCCCGCCTCAAGGCGCTGAGGTGCCGAGGCGGTACGAGGAGTCACTAAGGTGTTTCTGTGCACTGCATTTTAGGGTTTCTGGGCAGATGGGTATAATTTTTGGGCCCAGACTTAATTAAACCAAAAAGGCCAATTAGTTTATACTTGTTAAATAAAGCTAGTCAGTTTTCAAAGATCTAAACCCTAAATTTTTTTTATTAAAATTTGAAAGATAAGGAAAGCAAGAATGTTGAGCAACAACCTTCATGCCAATTACTCCTCCCTCATCCTCAGACCCTCTTTAATTTGATGCTTTTTAAGTGTTATAAACCCTTAAATTTAATGTTTGGATTGCTATGTATTGTTTTATATGTATTTTATACTCCCTCCGTCTACCATATTAATTCCTTAATTTTTGTGGCATGAGTTTTAATAAATTGTAATGAGTGTAAAGGGAGTGGAGATAATAAATAAATAGATTAATGGATAGTAGGATTAAAAGATGTGCCATAAGAACCTAAGAAGCACGGGGACGGGGACGGGGACGAAATACGATACGATACGGGGACAAAAATACGTCAATTTTTTAAAAATCAAGATACGAATACGTTCAAAATACGTTTATATTTATTTATAATATATTTTATTAATAATGATATTATAAAATCATATAAATACATTCATATCAAAAATACTTTTACAAAATTAACAATTTTTAATAAAGACTTAATTAAGATTTTTAGTGATAGGCTCAAATAAATTATTTTACCTTTCTAGTCCAACAGCAAAAAAAGAACCCAAACCCATAGCCCAACAGTAAAAAAGCCCAAACCCAACTTCTCTTATCTCTCTCTAATATCTATGTTTCAAAAAACCCTAAAAGAGGCGCCGCAATCCCTCTCTCTCTCTCTCTCTCTCTGAAAGATTCACCGTTCCTACCTCCAGTGAGCATCGTCGTCGACAGACACTACGGCCGTGCAAACAGCACCGCCGCGACGGGACAGAGTGGGGCAGGGAGGAGAGGCGGCGACGAGAGAAGAGAGATGGGTCTGGGTGGAACGACAGAGGGAATCGGCGGTGCGACTGGAAGCTGCTACGCGGCGGGGAGGCGCGCGATAGGGCTGGACTGCGAGGTGTTGGGCGGCATGGTGTTGGGTGGCGTGGCGGCGATTTCGATTAGGTTCTTCATGGGTAAGTTTAAATCCATCTTTAATTAGCTTTTGAACGTACACCAAAACGTATTTGACCAAAGTATACACGTATTTTTCGGACGTTTTTCGACGTATTTATTAATAAATAAATAAAAAACATGTGAAAATATGTATTTTCGACGTATTTCGGCGTATTCATAGCCGGTACGTCCCCGGGACGGGGACGGTTGCCTCATTCACGTATCGGTGCTTCCCAGATAAGAACAATAATGAATATATTAATGAATAGTAGATGTAAAAAGATAAGTCATGAGTGGTTTTTTATAAATAAGTGGATAAGTTTAGGATAAAAATGTGAAGTTAATGTTTCCAGAAAAGAAAATTGAACTTTTTTGTGGCTATAAAGCATGGGGACGCCTCCCTAGGGGCGTACTCGTCCTGAGGATGGGGACGGCAAAATATGCCGGAAATACATCCCCGAGGATGTATTTTTTGAAGCGTATTTTTGACTTTTTTTTAAGAAAAAATATGGTCAAAATACTTTGACCAAGAAAATTACGTGGGAACCCTATTTTTTAAAAAAAACGCCGCTAATCTCATTCTCAACAAAATCGGTCTTCTCTCACAAACCCAAACCCAATTTCTCCACCACCTAGGTTCGCCTCTGTTTGGGTTCGCCGTTGCCGAGGTTGCCTTCACCTGGGCTCTCCGTCGCAACTCTGTTCGAAGTTAAATAGGCAGACATCTGCTATAGCCCGCCGCTGCTGTTATCCTGCCGTTGCTCGCCGCCGTCCGATCAGTTTGCACAGCTAAGAATGAAGAATGTTTTACTTGTTTTAATCTTTAGTTGGTGTGTTTTATGTTTATTAATGTATTAAGACATCTTTTTATTTGCTATGTGCTTAGTTTTATTATGGATTATGTGGTGTTTGTCATGGATTATATGGTATTTGCATGTCTTTTGATAAATTATTGATATTTATTATATATAAAATACAAAACGTATTTTTGACGTATCGTCTCTTCATTTTTGGAAAATTGACGTCCCCGTATCGTATTGTCCCCATATTTCAACCACGTCCTTCATAGTTTTGTGGACACACAAAAATGAAATTAAATGAACATATTTGGTGGACGAATGGAGTAATTTTATGAATTTTTTTTTCTTTATTCCAACGCTTACGCCTTGGACCACCTCGCCTTGCCAAGAAAAAACGCCTCAAGTTAGCCTTAAGCTTTTACAACATTGATAAATAAATTTTAATGAGTTTAAAGCAAGTAGGATTAAAATGTGGGCCATAGGAATAATAAAAGAATATATTAATGGATAGTAGATGTAAAAATGTAGGCCATTGGTGTTTTTTTTTAAATAAATGGGTAGGTTTAGGTCAAAAATGTGAAATTGATGTTTCCAAAAAAAGAAAGTGAACATTTTTGTAGACGGACCAAAATGAAATTAAATGAACGTATTTGATGGACGAATGGAGTAATTTTTATGATTTTTTGTCTTTATTCCAAGCTTACGTCTTGGATCGCCTCACCTAGTCGAGAAAAAACGCCTCAAGTTAGCCTTAGGCTTTTTACAACTTTTGCAATCACCAACCCACAGTGGCTCCATAACACTGATTTGGAAAATGTCTCCTGAATCACAATTTTTAGATGCACAATTCCCTATTGCATCATTCAGCTCTGTACGATGAATTAAACAATAACAAATGCAAAATTTTATTGTACAAAACAAGTGCAATCATGACACCCCCAAAAAAGTTACTGCACTATTTCTTCTTGAATAAATAACAAAATATTCGTAAGTTTACCGCATACCAATTACAATCCTATAAAACTGAATTAAAGTAACTAAGACAAGAAAATGAAGAACCGTCTAAGACACTAACCTCAAGTCCAATGCAGAGTGGCAATTCTGGTTCAGACTGTTGTGCATCGGGTGTCCGATTCTTTTGGTCGGCGTAAAGAGAATAACCAATGCAACCATATTTAAAATCCCTGAGGATCTTACCCTCTTTAGATGCTTCCATCTCAGATTTCCCAACAATATACCGAGGCGCTATTCAATCAAACATAAAACTACAATCTATTACCACTTTAATCTAGTATGTACAAGTCATGATATAATTTATGCAGAACGGAATACCATGGAAAATACATGAGATTTCGTGCTTACATAACTGGAACATGAAAATCAAGCACAAGACAAGAATTCCAATGCATGCAGAACTTCATTTTCATGTTCAACAATCTTTCATGCATCTACAACAAATGCAGCAAAACTTTAATCATATCTTCTTAAACTAATAAACAAGAATATGCTCCACCCTTTCTCCAATAGCAATTAACTCGGGAAAAGAGCCAATCACAAGCAAATCCAATATGTGTTCTATCAAAAAATCTTGAGCTGGTCGATCCTAATTAGCGAGACCAAGGCTGAAACAAGCATGCATGATACATCCAATATGTTGCCCTTGTCACGATTCTTTAAGTAAACATTGTAAAAAATATCCCAACAATCATACCCATTCAGAATTTTTGGAAATATGATTATCAAGAGATCAGCAAATGTTGAAACAACAGTCAGAAAAATCCAGGCGTAGATCTATCATCAGTTTCACATATACATCGGATTAAGTGTATGATTGTGTGTAAATGAACGATGAATACTCCACCAGTGGAAGCCACCGTATGCGGTGAAGCACAGATTACACACAGAAAACCCAAGCCCAGACTTCACAATTAATTTATCAGAAATTAATCACACACAAACAGAGGCACCAAAAAACAGTTTAAGAGACGAATCCAAATAATCCGCATCGAAAAGATGGGGAGAAATTAGGGCTATACCATTAGGGATGGAACGGGATACCCCAACGCATAGAGGATTCCTAGAATTGGATTTAAATTGTGAAGAATAATAAAGGCAGCCTTTGCACGATCTTCCCTTATTCCCGCCATTGCCAGTGGCTTCAGCGTAATTCGTTTTATTCGCTGTGAAATCGTTCGGATTTGGGAGTTCCGCTTTCGAATTGGTAGGAGCGCCAGCTGAGTCGAAGTTCGCCGATTCAGCCATTTTTGCGCGCGGTATCGCCTTCTCGTCGTCTTCCGCCATAAGCAGCTGCACCACCTCGATATTTTCTTGTGCTGCAGTTTTTTTTATCAAAAACTAAATCTCTCTTCTCCTCCTCTCTCTCTCTCTACCCTGATTTGCTGCAATATATGTTTATTTTGTAATTTGGGAATTTTGTTTGTTAGTTTTTGTGACGTTTATGTTGTAATCATAAAATATTATTAACCATAGTTTTATACTATTACTATCGGATTTACAGATTTTTTTTAAAATTTAGAACCAACAAATAAAAATCCATTATTTCACTAATGTATATATCATAGTATTATTCACATAAATAAAGATAGAATTTATCGCTGAATAATTTCTTCCAATATCTTTGCTGGAAAAAAAATCCTTTTACATCATTGAAACAATAAGTCATGTTAGGTAGTTCACGCAAATACTCGAGCAAGCATACAAAATGTTTTATCAAACTCAAAATGTACCATTTATCTACAATTCATTGATGCTGAATTTTCAATCTCTTTCTTGTTCTTGCATGAATACTACTTACAACTTAGACCCTATTCTCATCTGTTGTGCCTACGCTTGTTTCACAAATGGCCTTTTCCCCACACTAAACTGCTCCCCGACGATTGTAGATCTAACCTCCGACGTATCTGGAAGACACGATACACGATGAGCAACCGAAAGGGAAGGAGCCGAGGCGACGGGTGCTCCAGTGGAAACTGCAACACCTACTATGATTTTACGATTTTTCTGTTGAAAACGGGAAAATAAGTGTCGAGCTCGAGCTGCTCGATGATATGGTGGGTTCTCCATAGGTACGATGAGTGCCCCTCGATGAGCTCCGTCACGTCGACCTGTTAGCACGACCGTTGGCAAGTTATAGTCGCGATTCATGCATATGTTATCCTTCGGAATATAAACAATTACTAACGAAGACGGAAGTCATGTGTCGGACTGTCTGACAGGTTAAGATTCCTCAGACAATACCTCTACCCAGATCCAAACGCCAACAATTACAAACATGCCACCGGATATGGGTTTGGATCAGAGAAAAAATGTACAGTCTGACGAATCTTCACCAATCACAGTCTGACACGAGTCTTTGTGAATGAAGAGCGACAGTGTTGAAAATGACGTACATTTTCAATGCCAGGGACATCAACCGGTTGAATTCCAGCTAATCCCTGGGTGAGAAGACTGTCAAAACATACAACAGACCAAAATTAGAAGAAAACTCAACAGGAAGAAGCAAAGATAGGTGGAACTAGATGTAGAAATTGAGTTAGAAGTTTGAATTGTCATTCTTGAAGTTGCATACTTGGCACGAAACGCGATTCCAAGCATCCAATCGTTCGTAGAATAGACGTTGACGTATCTCCCGGCTACCACCTGTATTATATGGTAGTTAACTTCAACAACTTGAGGGCATTCATTGAGTTTAAAATGTAGTAAATTTTGATCAGCGAAACTGTGGACTACCTTTCGCGTGGCTTCCCAGTTCATGTCCTTGATTCCGATGGGAGCTCCAAGAAGAACAACTCTCTCCACAAGTCCAGCTGATGAGAATCGGGATAAAGAGGATCAGTTACAACAGTTGCCGGGTGCATTTGGAATAAAGCAAAGGAGGTGATTGAAACGATGAAACAAGAGATGGAATGGAATGGATTCATGTTAATAATAATAAGTCTAATTAGCAATGATGACAATTCTCATTAAATTTGGATCTACTCGTGAAAAAGTTCAGCACTCTCATTTTGATGATTCTGAAACCACATCGATGAACCAATAACAATAATGAACAAGAAAAGCATAAATTTTCACATAAACGTGTGCTAAACCTACCCTGAAAAAGGGTTATGCTTACCGCTATTTTCACTTTCAGCCAGAGTCTGGAGGCATCTGAAAATCACCCTTGCACCAAGCGAGAAACCTACAAGTGTCACAGGCCTGAGAAATTTATGCACATCCATGAATTAGAGCCATAGATCTTTAAGAAAAATGAGAGAAAGAAATAGTACAAGATCTGCAAAACTTCAGCATTTTGGGAAGGGACTCTTATTTACTGTCTCTTCTACAAGTTAGTATACCTCTGACCATGCAGCCCCTTCAGTAATACTTCAGCGAGCAGTTTTCCGGCCTTATCAGACCTGCAGAATATTGCAGCACTAAGATTTTTCCGATCGTAATGGTAGAAATTAGAATCGAGATGTTCTCCTTGATAAGCCTAAAAGATTTAAAAGTAAGGTAAAATCCCCGATATATGTTCACCGAATGCCAAAAGCCATCAAGAGGAAAAGGGAAAATTATTAAACTGTGGAGAGTTTCTCCACATTTGTGACAGTCAAGTACAAAGTAAAACCTGTTCAGGGCAATCGTCCATTTGCTGTCAATAATATCAGTAAGATAAAGCAACGTTGCTGGCCAAGCCAGTGCTGTCAAAAGAGTGCTTAGCACAGTCATCATTGCACCATGTTTCATCATTTCCATGGCTAATGCTGCAATATAGTGATTGTTTCTATGTAAATGAGCAATACCCTAGGTAGACACATAATTATATTTTGCTGCATGTAAAATCTTCTTACCTGAAGTAAGCCAGTCTTGAATAGCAGTGCTTACAGCAATTAGATGCTTTGACTCCCACTGCAGTACATAACTAAGGGGGAAAAAGTTATATTGCAAGTCAAGAAGAATAGCAAAAACATGCTTTTAACCAGTCAAGGAGAAACTCTAGTGGTGAAATCACAAAACTACAAATTAGTAAAATATTGTGTCAACTATATCTGCTATTTTTTGAAACAAGAAAAGTGGGAAATTCATTTTTGTTATCAAGAAGTGAACCAATGAGTTTAATATTAGGAGAACTGGGTGGTCTACCTTTCGGAGTTGTCACATTGTCCTTCCCAAGGTCTCTTGAAGTCATCTTCCTCAAAAACAAATCCAGATATTAAGATCTGAACCGCTAGTCGCTGACAAGAAAAGAGAAGAGGAAGGGCACAGTGAAGGCAACAAACATGCAGAATGCAGATGTTTTAACTCTACAAGAAGATCAAAGTATAACGAGGTGCATTTGCTACAAAAACAGTGGCCTCTATCACGTCACATTAATAAGACAAAAGGAAGATAATGATTAATGTACTATCCCGTTTCTTTACTTTTAATCTATGTAAAGCTAAAAATATTCACCCCTTGGTTATGGTTTTCTCCTACTGCTTTGAATTCAAATTCATCAACATCTCCGATCCTTCTAGCCATTTTGCTCCCCGTGAGTCCAGCTCCAGCAGCTAGTTCAATTCAACGCCAACAACATATTAGATGAGTAAACAAATTAAGCAAATTTGCAAATGAAAAGAGCTTACTGGAGTTGCAATAAATAAATACAGTTGCAATAGATTCACGCATTAAATATGCGTCTTCAACTTACCACCAAAGGAAGCTGCCACTGCGACAGAACCTGCAACAGTTCCTGCAGCACTAGCAAAAGCAGCAGCACCTGCTCCAACAAAGGGGATTATAGTCCCTAATGTAGGTGCCAAGGCACTGAATCCAGCAGCAATTGCAGGAGCAGCTAAACCTGTTCATGTATTGGTCGCTAGTAAATCACAAAATCAAATTTTACATCTTATGGAGAAATTCAATGACCAGCAACCATAAAGAAAATCACAAGACACAACTAAGAATGATGAAATATAGTCAGACCTCCAGTAACAGCCAACAATGTTCCTCCAGCTAACGCAGCACCACCTATAATACCTCCACGTTTCCACTTAGCCCATTTGCTTTGTGGAGATCGAGCAACATCTTCGGTTTCCTTTTCTCTTAGAAGAGCCATTGCAGAGCAAGCAACAATAGTTTCAATGGACTCCTGCAAAAAAGATCAGTTCTTTTGACAAGGAAAAAAAGGAGCCAGCATCATATAAGTAGAAAAGTCTCGCATGTTAGCAGAAGACCGACAATAGGCATGCACTATGATCAAGATCAACAAAATGAACTCTAAGTCTACATATCGAGATCATATATCCTATGTAAGAGGTTAAATAAGGGCCTAAGTCTTTGTTCTGTGCATTGAACAAGTAATCACACAGCTGTGCGGTGATATCATTACTACACATAGCGTCCCTTGGCTAATTCCACTATACCTTATGGATGGTTGTAAAAGAACAGTATGTTGCATATTTAACAGAAAAACACATAACGATGACTCAAAAAAGTACTGCTATGATAAAAGTTCCAGAAATAAACTGAGGGCATATGCATTGCATAAAGTCATAAACTTCAACATTTAGCAGGTCTCAAGAATGTACCGTTGTTATCCACTTCAGATCAAACCAGGCAGACAGCAACCTCAGAGCCACCCGATGTCTGGCATCATAGCCCTTTCTTTGTCTGGTAGTTACCTTTTCATCTTCAGGTGCATCGGCTAGACAAGCAGTAAGAAGCTCGTAAAGAACTGTCACTTTTCTTGAGTAACTAAGCATTGTTATCTCTTCCAATGGTTTCCCATCAGATTCGGAGACGGACTGTACATGGGCTTCCTCAGCTGTAGTAGCACTTTTTTCCTCCAGACGAGTATTAAGCATAGCATTCTCTTCGGTTTCCAGCTCTTGCTTCTTGTCAGAGGCTTTGAATTTCTCCCGACAAGCATGCTCGTATTCACGTTGCTTCTCCTGTTTGGACTCATAATCTTCATGACTATTTTCTAGACTCAAGGTCATAGCTTTTATAGCATTTGCTAAAGCCAGTTCCTTCTCATCAGATTCTTGTGATCCATCGCCACTTTCCTCAGCTAGCAACCTTATAAACTGATGGAAAATTAATGGTTTTGTCATTAGAAATCATCTTCATTAGCATTTTATATAACATCCATCAATGCACTCGAATTTATTTAATAATGGTGCCGATGCAAAGCTTAGACTTCAAAAGGAAATTTAAAATGGCAAGAAGAAAAGAACTAACAGCTCCAACATGATGGCTGGCAGTTGCATATGCCACAGTTTCCTGCAGCCCATCCCACGCTCTGCTATCAATTTCCAGATATCTAAAAATAAAAATGCCCAAAATTCATCTCCTTTATTTTCTCACATTTTAATGGCGAGATCTCATATGCAGAGAGAGAGAGAGAGAGAATAGACACACTACTTGAAGACAGGGCGAAGAAGACCGGAGGAATCGTGGGCCCAGAGCTGGGGGTCATCGGCGACGGATTCGCAGCTACTGCTAGTGCTGATGCGTTCCTCCGACGGGCCGCAGGCGGCGGCGGCGGCTCCGTCGTCGCCAACGTCATCTGGGTGGGAGGGAAATCCCAAGGGACGACTCTGATGGATCTGCGCCTGGTGCAGTGATAGCGCGAACAGTGCTGCGGCGGCGTATTTCTGCGTCGCCGTCAGCGGCGACGTCGGTGATGAGGACATCCCTTTTCTTCAGCTTCTTAGTTCAATAATTCATACCCGCAAAAGGTGTAATAGCATTTGAATTGCGGGAAATAGTTGATTCCGGCTATTCGTTGAATATATTGCGATCACTACTTCCTTTTCGATTTTCTCCTTTTCATTTTGATAGTTGAAAAAGGAAGGAAATAATAACGCGAGGGCGACGTCGTATTCAAGTTGACTACGTCCCATTGCTCATGTCGGTTGCTTTTGTATGCGTTCAGAAGCTTAGATTTTATCGCTTTCTATTAAAGAATAAATAATATAAGTATTCCCCAAAATTAAAACTCATTCTTCAACGACAACATTTTTCCAATGTGGCGATCACATATTTTACACATCACATTCATTCCGATACTGAAAAGTTAATCTCGTAACGATATTAATTAAACAACTAAAAATACAGTAAAAAATGTTTATCAATTTGATAAATATAAAAAACATAATTATGAAAAGGGACGTGGAACTATTTTTATATGCGAGGGGAGAGTACAAAATCTACATAATAGGGCTGACAAATTATGTATTGCAATGAATAGAAAAATACATGAACTACAAAGAGATCTCCCTAACAATTAATTATACAAAAAATCATCTGCAACAAATTGTTGAAGAAAGCAAGCAGATCATGGATGTAGGTAATCACAGAAAGCGCCCTTTTTACAGTGACCACCCTCGTAGAATTTACACACTCTCTGCCCTTTCGTCAGTGGCCGCGAGTATCCGCCGCCACTGCCCCCGTATGGCTGCCGGCCCCACGGCGGCCTGCCCCTCCCGAATCCTGCCTCACCACCTTGATAGCCACCCCATTCTCTAGGGCTATTGAACCTCTCGCTACCGTATTTCCGTTGGCCGTCCCATGGCAAGCTCCCATTCCTCGGGCTGCGGTTTGTGCTCGGGTTCGCCCAGGCAGGTCCCGCATTCGTCCCCCACCCAAGGTTCGCCATTCCCTGGCCAGGTCCTCCGAGGACGAGATTCACATTACCTTGCACGGTCACTAGGTTGATGTTACCAATGTTGCCCTGCAGTGTTCCCCACCCGGGGTCCGATGCGTCGGAACCTGCTCCAGGAGCTGTGGCCACACCGGTGATCTCTTGATTCGCATAGGCTGGCGCCGGGGGATGAATCTCCGAACCGGCATCGCTGGAGTGGACCCCCTCACTGCTCGCAGACGAGTTTGCACTCGACCTCCGGAAGAAATCGAAGGCATCGACGGGAGACGTCACGTCTGGCTTACTCACCTCCGATGAACGGGAACTGAAATGCACGTCGCTGGTGGAGCTCAGGGCATCGCTTCTTCGAGGCTCGGTCACCGAACTGAACTCCTCGATCGAACTAAAGCAATCATCTCTACAATCTTCAAGCAATTCCCTAGCAAACTTTATAGCTGAAGTGGGTGAAGGCAAAGCCCCTTGCGATTCCATCGCATCGACTTCTGCTAACAAATCCGACACCGAATCTTCCCCTAAAGCAACAAACTCGATCGGCTCATTCATTATAGCAAGCCAATTAGGCATGTTCGCCATCGAAGAATCTGGTGGCGCAGAATCAATGATCTCAAGAGGTTTCGAAGAAGATGCGGAGACGAGGCCCGGATCCCATTCCTGGATAGACGGTCTTGCAGGCGTCGGAGAATGTCCACACCATTCGTCGCCTATTTCTGGAAGTTGCACGCTACTATTCCAGCCCAGCCCTGCATTTGACACGGGAAGATTTACGAACCCATCTGGCTTGGTCTCAGTTGTCTGAGCTCCCTCATTGTTCAATTTCGGTGTAGGACTTAGCAGCTCCAAAACTCCAGAGTTCAGCGCAGGAATGTCTGCAGATACAGACGAGTGGTTTTCAGCCGTCGGAGTAGGACTAGGGAGACCCAAGATATCTACACCAACAGCCTGTTTACTCGAGCCGGGCAGCTCTAACACGGGTGCAGAACCGGATCCAGACTTGATATCATTTGAGCTCAAATCAATATTCAAAGATCTCAAATTCTCTTCAGAAGGTTTGCCTGCTTGGTCCTCATTATCTGACTGACTCTGAAGTTCGCGCCCACTAGTTCTAGGGCTTTGATTTATCCCAATTGAGTTCTTTTCTCCGGTTTGTGAACCATGGTTGAGATCATCTCCCCTCTCAGTCAAAGCTGCATGTCGCCTCCCAGAACTTGGAGGAAAGTTACGAACTTTGACATCATCGACACTAGAATTACTATCCTTGAGCAAATCCCAACATTGTGGCCAGCCAGAGGAGCCCGACTCGTCAACCTTTACAACTCCAGCAGGCTCTGTTTGTTTAATACTATATCTACTGGTCCCGTTCATGCCCTCCCTTACACCAATTCCCTTGAGAGGCTTGTTTCCGTGTAAACCTGAAAACTGTGCATGTGATAAATCTGATGCTGCATGGAGTTTCCCACTCAAAGCATCAGCGAGAATAAGTGAGTCGTATTGCTCGTGATTCGTCCATATCCTCATATCCTGTGGAAAGAATCCCGTTGTGCTCCACCTCCGCAGCTGCATCATGGAAAATGGTCCTTGAATCTTACCATTAGGATCGCGATAATGCCACAGTTTCTCAGTTTCAATATTATCGGAAGATTGCGAGTTTCCTGGACAGGTAGTCGCAGTCGATGTCTCTAAGCCAGACCTTTGAATGGCTTGATCATTCCTACCACTACTTGATCCATTTGCATCTGTTTTCTCTATTATGCTATTCTTCACCTCAGCAGTTCGCTCTTCTTTACCTGAATAAGACGTAATACAAATTCTCTGATTAAAATCTCAAGGAAGAAAAAGGTCTTCCCACTGACCTATCTAATCCTACATGCTAATGTTATCGTAATGTCACCTTTCTTATTGGAACCCGTCTTTTGTGCATTTCGAGGAAATCGAAAGTAGCTTGGCCTCACATATTCATCTGCATAATTAAGCAATTGTTAAAAACCCAACCATGAAAAACGAAAGGCATCTCCAGGAGAGTACTATGCCCCACTAAAACGTACCTTTTTTACCATCGCCACCACTTTTCTTATCTTCTTCGGATTCATAATTAGGATTCATTTTTGGATCAGCATGTATCTTTGGAACTCCAGAAATTCTGCGCTTTCGCTCCTCAGGAGATTTTAGCAGCTGCAATTTCTCCACATATTCTCTAAGAGTGAGGACTGTCAAGGAACTTCAGAACAAACTCTGTACTAAACTTATCATACAATTTAATTCGAAATGTACTCACAATTAAGAGGGCATACATAGAGATGACATGATTGTAGAGTAGTTTTGAATATAAAACAAGAAAACTATTGTGCACCAAATTTGGGTGTTTAGCTCATTCAGATAAAGGCAGTTTCTCTTCTTATTGACATGAAATTACTTTGATACACTTAATAAATGCAGTAGCCATAAATGAAGGATATTTTTTCTTATGCCCCTTCTCGCTAGCTCGATCTCTAAGATGATTTAGCTTTGATACCTCTGCTTCCAGCCACTAAGTTCAGAATAACAGAACCAAAAAGAGCTATAAAATTATGTCGGGGAATTATATTTGTTCGTGCTTCTTTTTGAAAGCATGATCCATGGTGCCTGGTTAGTAAATTAATTCACGGAGATAAGAACCAATAAACTCACATCATTGACCCTGACTGATTGGAGAGCCACAGCTTTCTTTTGCACCTCACCCTGCAAGCAAACAATTTAAGTGATACAGTGGTTTTGCAGCTTAAGGTCAATTTCAGAAGCAGTGAAACATGAGGACTTACAACTGTAAAATGTTTCACGAGACCGCATCTAATGCTTTGACGTAGCCTTCTGCATTCTTCCTACATTGGGAAGGGGGGGGGTGATTATTAATGGTCATATGGAACATTCAAAGAAAAAGATAAAGGTGGTGGGCATTCATGGTCGTACAATCAAGTAAATCTAGCATTTTCTGGTGTATAAAGTTCTTACTATTTTATGAACCTTAATTTATAGAATGAAAGAATAGACATAATATATGTATATCGTGATGCCATATAGTCACAACTAGAGCGATATGTATGATCCGTGAATACATCTCTTGAATTTGAGGATTTAATAAATGAGTTGGTAATACATCAACTTTTACACACACACAAAAAATACATTATTTTATTAGATAGGTTATCTTAATCTTCAGTTCAATAGCAGGAAAATATTTTAACAGTAAAGAAATAGTTTCTTTATCAGAAATCACAACAAAATGCATCCCAAGAGTGCATCATGAAGAGCAAAGAACAGCTTAATGGACTATAAATTTACGATTTTCAGAGCTTTGAAAGGAACCAGTATGCCAGAAAGATATATAATGCTAATAATACTAATAGATCTAGCAACACAAAAGTAACTCAATACTCATCCCTGGTTACCTCAGTAAACTCTTGATTTGAAATGCCATCAATTGACACAACTTCTTTTTTGTCTAAATTTAGAACTTCAAGCATGACATTTGCTGTCCTGTTGCCAATTCTATAAGGCTCAGACACCTTACTAGTCCCTGAATTACCCACAATAATGTGTTCAGGAAAGATTGATGTCAGCATCATGAAGTAAAAGTAAGCAGTAGTATGGAGGAACAAATGAAAGAAGCTAAGAAGTAAATGTGATGAATGCATGGATCATACCTACAACTTGGACAAGCCTGTGAACTTCAGGCTTCTGATCATTAGTTGATATTCTAATCCTCACAATAGAACCAATAACCTTGTTATTGAAATTCTCATGATCATCTAGAAGATTCTCCATCAAATTACGCCGCAAATAGATCAAACTAATGTTATAGACATCAATTGCAGCATAATCATTCAAATCATGCGGTGGGGCTCTGTCTTCACTCTTTTTACGAGTTTTTCGCTTTCTACTGTTAGCCGGCATCGCCAATCCAAACATTTTACCATCACTCTCCACATCATTTGCCACGGAACTAACAAATCCAGCAGGAATAAAAGAACTTTTGTGAGAATCCTCCTT
The DNA here is from genome assembly GCA_036937905.1 of Salvia rosmarinus. Classification (NCBI taxonomy): domain Eukaryota; kingdom Viridiplantae; phylum Streptophyta; class Magnoliopsida; order Lamiales; family Lamiaceae; genus Salvia; species Salvia rosmarinus. The sequence continues at coordinate 98,000,008 of CM072813.1, forward strand.
TATGAGAAAGTGAAATTCAAGAAGCTTCAGCATTTCAATGTGACCAACACGTGGCTTTCCAAATAAACTTTTCAGCCTTTGATCACATATAATTTGACTCTTCCGGCGTGGATCCCGGAGGTTGTTTCTCTTTATGTATTCAAGCAATAGTGTTTGGACATCAAACTGCGATGTAACTGATGTATCACCATTCTTCATGTGTGCAACAAACTCCAAGAGGTCTTTAGATGCCCATTCACTGTCAATTGCTGGCTTGTCCGACTCTCTGGTATTTGTGTTCTTGGAGATGCATGGCATGTTGGTATCTTTGACAGTGCTTGAATTATCTAGGTCTTTCTCGATGATAGGGTCGCCAGTGGCTTGGTCAGTGCTTGTATGATCAGTGACTTTGTCCATGTTTGGTCTTAAGGCAACTTTGTTGCAACATGAACCCATTTCCTCCTTGTCGCTGTGTAGTTTCTCGACGTGGTTACCATTGCTTGATATCCTCAATCCATCATTCTGTACAAAATTAATATCTACATGGGGCTTGTTCCTTTCCAAGTGTTCAGTACTCCCATATGACCCAGAAACTTCTCCACCAACTGCCATAGGGAGCACATTATTGAACTGCTGCTTGCAAGCTTCCATAGCCACAACTTTCCAGGGGTTTTTAGCTTGAGTGATCTCACTCAATGTTAATGATAACTTCTCTTTTAAGAGTAGCCAATACATTTTGAAGAGATACTCCCAGCTAAGTTTGTCATCAAAATCTACTTTAATCTGCAAAGATAATCCCAGTAGGCAAAATCAATTATGAATCCCTGAAAATGTGCATTTAAGAAATTGATAATTCTCGCCTGGGTACCACATCCAATTACATTAAGAATATAAGAAAATTATATCTACTTTGACTAGAGATAGCATCGAGGTCTTCCAGCTAGCTCGAAATAGTCAAAGATAACTGGACGTGCAATATGGTCCCAAATGCTACTGACTTCCACAGAACTACCCTCGTATCTGGTGTCAGCTTCTCCCTTTCTATCAGTGTTCCGCGGTTACTGGATAACCCAAATAAGGGAAAATGTGATTTTCCTAAGCAATTAATGGGTCTTTCGTATTAAGTTAATCCCCATAAAGCATCATTTTATTGGTCTCCTACTACTAGAAGCTTATTAAATTGGTTTGGATGTTTATTAAAACTGTGACCTAGCTATGATAACTACCTTTAGTAGACCGTAAGAAAATAATTAGTACTTCATGCATGCAACAGATAACCTTATGTGACAAATTCAATTTGAATCGCATATAAAAAGACAAAAATGTACTCAAGTTTATATCTTTTCCAGAACAAAGTTCACAACTGTGACAACCACAGATTTTATCGAGGTCAAAAGAATTGCTTCAAGTGGTAACTAGCTACATCAGTACTTGTACTTCTAGTTTTATAAGACTTCCCCTTGGTAGCCTAGAGGAAATCGTTACACCTTTTCTTCACACAAAAGCTGCATGATTCACGCAAACGGCTTCTGCATGTCATGATGTCAATTACGTTTTGTATCATGCCATATACACATTATAGTATGTTTGAACAAATAAAGTTTGTTTAAAGCAAATGTTCTTGCGTGTTTTGCTCTTTCGTTCTCACCAAACAAACCTTCAAAAGGGCATCTAAGATGCTGGTGGATAGGTTGAGTTGGTTCCTCCAATATTAAATACTAATGGTTTAAAAAGACGTAAGATCAGATCACTCCAAGTCATAAATTTGATACTAAATAATAAAAACATTAAATACCTGCATTGTAAAGCTAATTTTTGAAACTATCCTTATTAACACGGAAATTCAGAAAGCATGAACGGTGGAAGTCTTCATAAATGCTAGTTTCCTGAGTGGTAAGAAAAGAATCTTTATAACTAGACCAAAAGGATGGATAATGTAGAAGTAACATATAATGAAGTCTTACCCGAACTAAACACATCTTCTCAACAAAATAACGCAAGGAACGGAAGAAATCCGGATAAGAACTAAGAAATCATTAAAACTTGAAAACATGAGAAGAAACAAGATCATACCGAGTCATTAGTTGCTTGGTCTTTATTTTCAATTAGCATGATAGGTTTGATGCATGTCGAGCAAAACCCTTTGTTTCCTCTAACACACAAGAAATATTCGTTCTTGATACATGACTTGCACAACGAATAGGAGCAAGTGTAGCACGTAAAATAAGAAGCCTTCCGACATACACTGCATATGTGCCACCCTGAAAGAAATAGCACCGTAAGCAACTACCAAACATTCCGCAAAGAGATCATCAAGAATCAGCTATAATCAACATACTACGAAGTTGTGTGAGAATTATGGAATCAATGAATTTGCAAGCATGGCTATCTCTTTACAAGAAGAGATTGGAGCCAAATTGGTTAAAGGATTATAAAACCAAGACAAAATGGTCGCTTTTTGCAACAAATGTCTCTTTAAGCAATGCCATTTGACGACATTTTCAAGCTTTACGAATGTGCAGTTACTAACAATTTCCACCATATAGGCTCCTTTAAGCTCTTTCAAGAGAGATAAAAACATACCGCAGTTCCACTTTGCTTTCGATTGAAAAAATGCTTCGTCTCGCTTAATACATGCCGGATGATACGCCTTTGGACAGCCCCTAATCACAAAAAGACGAATTCAGTATGAAATTTCCAGAGCAACTGAGAGGAGACGACGATCTAAATAAGGCTCCAAAAACACAAATTCCACACACTACCTTCATTAATATCGCAGATTATAATGAATAACTGAAGCAAAAATCCCTTCAATAAAAATAGAAGAGAACACTCTTAACTCCTAAAATCACATACCACACACTACCTTCAATAATATCACAGATGATTATAAATTAGTGAAGCACAAATTTCTTCAACAAAAATGGAAGTAACTAAACTCACTTGCGATCACAGAGCACCAAAGAACCGCCATCGAAGCAAATAAAGCAAACATCTTCCTCTTCATCCTCAACTTTCTGCCGCTTAGGCGGCGGTGGATTGGCCGCGAGCTGCGACTTGGGCGGCCGCCCTCTCCTCCGCTTCTCCCGGCTTCCGATCACCCGCCGCACCGCCGGAAACTCCGCAGCCGGAGCTGGAGCAGCTGCATCCACCTCCGGAGAAGGCCGAACATCTGCAGCAACCAGCTGAGTCGCCGCCACGGACGCGGAATTCCCCACCGACGGCGTAGAAGCAACCGCCTCGTCATCATCATCAAACCCTTGCGTCTGAGCTACAGCAGCTAGAAGAGTCTCAATATTCTCCATTTGGAGGGGGGGGAGAACCCTAACAAAATCTCAAATTTATCCACCAACAAACAAATCCTACTCTAACCGATCAGAAGCAATCCAGCAAATTCAGACGCATTACAGATAAACCCATAGAATCACGAAGATGGACGGTGGAGTTGGTGGGGTTGGGCTGATGATAGGGATGAATATTGGAATTTGGATTTCCGTTTTTTTGTATTAGTTTATTGTAGCAGTAATGAAAAAACCAAACCTTTTAATATGATTATCTTTCGGCGAGAAGTGGAATTCGTGTGTGTAGGACCACCACACTACCCCACCACCTCCGCCCACCATCCACCCACCAAGTGTTCGACGAAATTACATGTGGATGAAGTAGCGGCCAGTCAAAGCACGGCCGCGCGTCGTCGACTGGAATGGAATTTTATGCCTTTCTTATTCCTATGTTTGTTTTAGAATTTTATAAATAACTTAATTATAAAAAATTTATTTACGTGACCCTCTCTAAACTCCCAAATTTGATCTCATAAAGCGCGACTTGTTTGAGTTAGCTTCATATAGACTTGCGACTTTTTAATACTATCAGCTTCCTCAGTCAATTAGATTTTCAGACTTGTTATAATTAATTCACTCTCCTAAATATAGTGTTCGTAAAAGAATCAAATCTTCCTTGTTTGACTCGATTTTCAAATGATTGGTAGATAAACCTCAAATAAGAATAATCTTTTGGGACATTATTATATTCATAAGAATGTTTTATGAATATTCATATAATTATTTATATTTGTACAATAGCTTATACTTATTATGTGTTATGCTATTTAGTATTGATATATTTTTTTAATTCATGAGGGACCATAATCGCTATCTTCGATACACACCGAGTAAACTTCACGTTCATATATAATAACATGTAAACCACATAGGACGGGTAAACCATACTTGGAAAACCAAGTATGATAGATTCAGACCTATGGAGACGTCAATAGAGTTCGAACATATGATTTTTTTGCTATAAGTATTGATATATTTTGTTCGTAGTATATTATGCACATATATGTCAAAATTAATAAATAATTCTTATTTATCATACAATCGTTAATATATAGTGATGGAATCGAATACCCTGACCTTTCAATCACAAGATAGTTATTGCATTGAACTTCAAAGATTGATCAAAAGATTTAGAGAAGACATATCCACACACATGACACAACACACTTATTTTAGTAATGAGTTGATTCTTTTGCCTTTCACCATCTCAATATTAGGTCTTTCAACTGCAATGCTTTCCATCTGTCAATTGAAAGTTACCCATAACTTGCTTTCTTTTTTTATTTTTATTTGTATTTAATTTATCAAGCATATCTTGCATTCAAATGTAGACGTTTGACATTATTTTACTTTACTTGCGGTCAAAAAAATTAGTCTTATTTAATTTATTTAATTGAGTATAAAAACTATTTACCCTTTATAGTAAAATTCAACAGCCTTAATTTAACAATAACGTGTTGAGAAACAAACTGTTATTTAGTATGATTTCATATCTCATCTCAAAAATCAATATAAGAGAATTTTTTCTTTTTCTTTTATTTCTTTATTCTTCTTTCTTTTCTTTTTCAAGTAATTTTTGTAGATGAATAAAATGCAGAAGTTAAAGAGAGAATGTATAATGGGTCATTGATTTTTTTTATTCCCCAAGTGTAAGTTCGCCCTATATTATTTTTTTCGTCCAATAACGCAATATTTATTCTCTTTCCCTACACTCAAAAAATAATTGAGTTCAACCCAAAAATAATTCGACGTGGTGGTTGTGCGTAATTTTGGTTATAATATTCTTTCATTTAAATTTTTGGAAATAGTGCTAGGATATAAAGATCATATGAATTTCAATCCTAAACGTGAACACTTTGCACTTCACGCATAAATTTTCTAGTGACAAATAAACCATTGAAATGAGTCTAACTCAACCTCGAACTATTCAAAAGTATATGATTAGTTTTGGGTTATTTACTTCTATATTACTGAATTTTTACCAAAATTTGGTTTTACATACGAAGATTAAATTCTACATGATAATTACTGACTTTTGATTTGTTCTGATTATACATACGAATATAATTCCGACCAAAACTAACGCTAATATGAAACGTTGGAAAATTTGATTTGACGAAATCTTTCGATGATTAAAATATCATTTTTATTAACCAAAACAATGTCGTTTTGGGCTAAAATCACACTCGTTCAACATTCCATGTCCGTGTTAGTCTTGACCGAAATCACACTCATGTGCAAAATCAAAATAAATTAAAATTCAACAGTTATCACGTAAATCTTAAAGTTGGTAAGCAAAACTTAAATTTGGTGAAAGTTAAGTAATTTACAAACAAATAACCCATTAGATTAAAATGAGATTTTTAAGTTTGAGACGATCATGACTAACATTCCAAAGGACATAAACGAGTCAAACAATTTTTACTTGCATGTGTACTGATGTACATAAACGAGTAAGCTCGACAACTAACTAGTCGAAAACTGCCAGGTTCAAACTCGACTCATTAAGATTAATGCGACACTGAAAAGGAAAAATGGGAATATACGAATTTAGGAATAGGATACACAAAATTTACTTGCATGTGTACTGATGTACATATAACCATGGGTACAAACTAGTAAAATGCTTCAATCTAGTAACATTTTTTTTTATTATTATTAAAACGAACCTAGTACAAGTCTACAGCTACGGAGTCGCTCTCACCATCAATTATACAAAAAAGCTATATGAACCTAGAGAGATTACTCCAACAATTAATTATACAACAAAAAGTTACATGCAGAAAAGTGTAGGAGCATTCAAGCAATCATTGATGTAGGTAATCACAGAAAGCCCCCTTTTTGCAACGACCGCTCCCGTAGAATTTACACACCCTCTGTCCTTTTGGAAGAGGCCTTGAATATCCACCACCGCCACCGCCGTATGGTTGACGGCCCCATGGTGGCCTGCCCCTCCCACCCCCGAATCCAGGGTCACTACCTTGATAACCCCATTCTCTAGGACAGTTGAACCTTTCGCCACCATACTTGCGCTGCCCGTCCCACGGCAGACTCCCGTTTCTAGGGCTGCGTATCGAGTTCGGGTTCGCCCAGTTTGGGGCCTGATTCGCTCCCCATCCGAGGTTTGCCATTCCCTGGGCGGCGGGTCCTCCGAGGACAAGATTGACATTGCCTTGCACTGTGACCAGGTTGATGTTGCCCTGCATCTGTCCCCTACTGGGGTCCGTTGCATCAGATCCTGGGCCGGGAGCCATGGTTGCACCGGTGCTGGCACCAACCATCTCTTGGTTCGGGTTGTTCGGTGCAGCACCGGGGTGGAATTCTGAACCGGCATCACCGGAATGAACCGGGGCACTAGTTTCTCCCTCACTGCTTGCAGATGAATTCACGCTCGACCTCCGGAAAAAATCGAAGGCATCAACCGGAGACGTTCCGTTCGGTTTACATGGAGCCGATGATTGGGAAGTCAAATGTACATCGCTGGTGGAGCTCAATGCATCACTTTTCCGAGGTTCTGGGGTTGGGCTGAAATCTTCGATTGAACTAAAGCAATCATCTTTGCAATCTTCGAGCAATTCCCTAGCAAACTTGATGGCTGAAGTAGGCGAAGGTAAGGCACCTCGCGATTCCATTGCGTCGACTTCAGCCAACAGATCGGATACTGAATCCTCGCCTAGAGCAACAAACTCAATAGGCTCATTCATTATAGCAAGCCAATTAGGTCCATTTGATGGAGGATGGGAAGATGAAGCGTGAGTAAGATGGTGGGCGTCGGATGCCGGGGCATCAGCATTCTCACCGGCAACTTCATGTGGTCTCAAAGCAGATGCGGAGACGAGACCAGAATCCCATTCCTGGATAGTTGGTCTTGCAGGCGTCTGGGAATATCCACACCATTCATCAGCTACATCTGGGAGCTGCATGCCACCAACCCAGCCAGGGCCGGAATTAGGCATAGGAAGATTTACAAACCCAGATTGCTTGGTGTCAATTTCCTGAGCTCCCTGATCTTCATAGTTGGGTTTTGGTGCAGGACTCAGCAGCTCCAGAAAACTCGAGCCCTGTGCAGGAGTATCTGCAGATACCAACTGCTGGTTTTCAGTCTTCGAGGTAGGACTAAGAAGATCCAAGACATCGATATTCTCAGCTTGTTTACTTGAAACGGGCGACTTTGATACAGGAGTCAAAACCGGCACAGGTTCAAGGATGGTTGAGCTCAGGTCAATGTTCAAAGATCTCAATTTTCCTTCAGGAGATTGACCTGTTCGGTCCTCATCTTTAGATTGAGTTCGAAGTTCATCCCCACTAGGCATAGGGTTTTGAGTCAGCCCAGCTGCAGTCTTTTCTCCATTTTGTGAACTGAGGTTTAATTCATCACTCCCTCGGACTCGATCTGTCAGAGGTTCGTCTCTTGTATCAGGGTTTGATGGAGGAAGCAGATCACGTATTTTGACACCATCAGCACTTGGATTACCATCCTTAAGCAAATCCCAACACCGTGGCCACCTGGAGGAGCAAGACTCGTCTGCTTTCACAGCCCTAGCCACGCTTTCAGGCAAAACACCAGAACTACTACACCTAGCCACTTCTGTTTGTTTAGTATCTCTTCTAGTCTCATTTGTACCCTCGCTTGCGACAACTCCCCCAGTAGGCCAGTTTTCCAGTGAACTTGAAGATGCTTCAAGAGACAAGTCAGGAGCTGCATATAATTTCCCATTCAGAGCATCAGTTAGAAGTAACGAGTCATATTGCTCGTGATTGGTCCATATCCTCATATCATGTGGAAACTGTCCTGTAGAATTACATTTCCGCAGCTGCATCATGGAGAAAGGTCCTTGAATCTTACTATTGGGGTCACGATAATGCCACAGTTTCTCTGTTTCTATATTATCAGCAGGCTGTGGGTTGGAAACAATTGCAGTCGATGTCTCCAATCCAGACCTTTGCACAGCCTGATTGTTCGGTGAGCTACCAATATTAATCTGATTCGTGTGCATCTCCAAATAACTTGATACACTAGCATCGGTTTTCTCCGTGATTCTAGCTTCAGCCTCTACAGAGTGCTCTTTACCTGAATAAGACGTAAAACAAATTTCTGCATTAAATTTCGAGGAAGAGAATCCGTCATCAACCTATCTACAACTAAGTGTCACCTTTTTTATTAGAAGGAATGGACTCCCAATCAGTTTGCGGAAATGGAGAATAGCTAGGCCTCGCATATTGATCTGCATAATCAAGCGTAGCCATCAATGAAGTACTTACTAATCGAAAAACAGACCAATTAAGTAATAGACATTTCCAAAAGTGTCACCCGAGTACCTTTCTTACTGACGTCACCACTTTTGATATCTTCTTCTGATTCATAATTTGGATTCATCGTGGGATCAGTATGTATCTCTGGAACTTCAGAAATTCTGCGTTGACGCTCCTCTGGTGATTTTAGCAGCTGCAATCTGTCGGCATTTTTTCTAAGCGTGAAGAGTGTCAAGGAGCCTCAATAAAAACATAAAAAAGTATATGAAAATGACTATGTCATTTAGGGAGAGATAAAGAATAAACTATTTCCAATCTTATATTCACAACTGCTTATCACATGCATGATTTTACAGCAGTTTGGCGTTTAAATCTAGAAAACCAAAGACATTTGCACCAAATTTAAGACTTTTAGCATGATCCACTGAAGGTATAATGTGATTAATCCATGTGTATACTAAATGCAGTAGTAATAGATAGAGGATATTCTTTCTTAAGCCCCTTCCCGCCAGCTTGGTCTCTAAGATGATTTAGCCGCAATATTTCCACCTCCAGCCACTATGTTCAGACACACACAAAATCAGAACCAACAGAGCCACAAAAATTGTGTAAGAAAAAGGAAATAACTTAATAACTATGGATCAGATGTAATGTTTTATTCTTGCTTTTTCAAGGGCACGAGAACTGGTGCTTTGGGAGAACAATAAAACAGTAACCGATCACAAAACTTAATTCACAGATAAGAAGAACCGGCAAACTCACATCATCGACTCTAACTGATTGGAGTGCAGAGGCTTTCTTTTTCACCTCATCCTGCATGAAGATAACAGATAAATCGTACGATCGTATTGCAGTTGTAGAGCAGATTTTGAAGCAATGGCACATAAGGACTTACAACAGTAAATTGTTTGACAAGACCGCATCTAATGCTTTGGCGTAGCCACTTGCATTCATCCTGAACAACAAAAAACATTATTACATTGTCATACACAACTTTTAAGGAAAAAGATATGGACGTTCATGGTCGTGCAATCAAGTTGAGCCAGCATTTCGTGGTGCATATGTTCTTGCTAGTAAATGTATCCTCCTGACTGATAGGATGAAAGAATCCACATAAGTATATGCTTATCACAATGCTGCAACTATAAACCACAATCCTACCACATATTAACACATAAGGCCGTGATTTGTATGATTTTTTAAAACAATAACTTTTTAATATATATAAGTTAAAGTAGATTAATTTAACAAATTGAAAAATCTTAACATGCTAACTTTTGAAGGAACTACATTGATCTCAGATAAGGTGTGAATCTCGATCTTAAACTCACAATTCATAGAATGTTTAAAGAAGCAATAATGCGTCTCTTTTACATATATCACAACTACATACAATTGCGGGAGCATCAGCTAGAGCAAAGAACAGATTAATGCATTACAAACTTAAGTATAAGAGATACCACAACTGAGATTTCTAAGTTATAATATATATATACAAACATTTCATGAATAAAAAAGTAACCTCCAGAAATATCTGAAATCAAACTAAAGCATCAGTGATCAGTAAAAGAAGTGATTGATCATATATCAAATGTGTTACCTCGGTAAACTCTTCATTTGAAATGGCATCAACCGATACAACTTCTTTTCTGTCCAAATTTAAAACTTCGAGCATGACATCTGCTGTCTTGTTGCCAATGTTGTAAGGCTCGGCCGCCTTACTAGTCCCTAAATTACCAATATAACATATTGAAGAAAACTTTATGTCAGGATAAAGTAGTCCTAGCAAGCAGTACAGAGGAATAAATAGGAACAGCTAAAGCAAGAGGCGAATAGGTACATGCACTATACCTATAACTTGGACGAGCCTATGAACTTCTGGCTTCTGATCATTGGCTGATATTTTAATCCTCACGATAGACCCAATAACCTTGTCATTGAAACTCTCACGGTTTTCGATAAGAGTCTCCATCAAATTACGCTGCAAATAGATCAGATTGATATTATGGACATCAATTGCAGCATATTCATTTAGATCAAGCTGGGCTACTCTGCCTTCATTCTTCTTGCGCGTTTTACGCTTTCTACTGTTACTTGGCACTGGCGACCCATTTATTTTCCCATCAGCATCCAAATTAATTGCAGCAGATCTAACAGCTCTTGCAGGAACAAAAGAATTTTTCTGAGTATCCTCCTTTACAAGAAAGTGAAATTCAAGAAGCTTCAGCATTTCATTGTGATCAACACGTGGCTTGCCAAATATATTTTTGAGCCTTTGGTCACATACAACTTGACTCTCCTGATGTGCGTCCCAGAGGTTGTTTCTCTTCACATAGTCAACCACTAGCGTTTGGACATCAAACTGTGATAAAGCAGACTCGTCACCGTTCTTCATGTGTTTAACAAACTCCAAGAGGTCTTTAGATGCCCATTGACTACTGTTAACCGCCAGCTTGTCTGTCTCTATGCTATTTGTGTTCTTGCCAATGCACGGTTTGTTGCTATCATTGGCAATGCAATGATCATCTAGGTCTTTCTTAGTGCATGGCCCGTGAACACCTTCCTCAGTGTCAGGCTTGTCAGTGGCTTTGCCAATGCTCGTCTCATCAGTGACATTAGATTTTACAGTCCCTTTGCTGTAAGTTGGCCCATGTTCTCTTGTCTCATTGTTCAATCTCGCAACATGGTTGTGATTGCTTGACACTGATGTCTTTAACCCATCATTCTGTACCAAATTCATCTCTGCATGGGGCTTATTCAACTCCAGATGTCCAGTACTCCTATATGACATAGAAACATCTCCACCAACTGCAGAGGGAATCACATTAATTAACCGAGGCTTGCGCGTCACTGCAGCCACACCTTTCCAGGGCCTTTTAGCTTGAGTGAGCTCACTTAGTGTTAATGATAAGTTATCTTTTAAGATTACCCAATACATCTTGAAGAGATACTCCCAGCTAAGTTTGTCATCAAAATCTACTAGAATCTGCAAGAGATAACCCCAGTGAATATTTTCCCAGAGTACAACTTCCACTATACTACAGATTATAACTTATAAGTAATTACATCATGAGAAAACAATCTTACTAGAGGTAATTTGAAGACTTGCAGACATGTAACATTAACATTGACTCAACAAGTAATGTTGCTCCAAATGCCAGAACTTAAATACAACTATCTATGTGTGGTTGCTTGTGTGTAACCTCATTTCTTACAATGGGTTCAGAACAAAATTCTCATATCTAATTACCTTCAAATAAAAGGACATTGCATTGACTGTAATCTTTACACTTTCATCTCACATTGGCAGGTTCTCATTTGCAATTCAATTATATTCCCAGAATAATTCTCAGCACCATTACTCACACAATTCTTTAGTGACGGTATTTAGATGTTTACAACAATTTCCACATAAACTTGAAAAACTTGGCATTTTATGTTTTGCAGGACTTCATCTTAATCGACAAATTCAATTTGGAAAACATTGGTGATGGTCATTTGACTAAACCATCCAAGTAGGCAAGAATCCATGCTCGGTCTCGGCGTATATCACTCGACAAAGCTTTAAAATGTCGATTGTCAGTAAATTTGGCTCACGCCGTACACATGCTATAGAATCTAAAGACAAATATAATTTGGTTTCAAAGCAAAGATTTCACAGCATGTAGCCCCTCTATTTTGTTCTCACCAAAGTCCAAACAAACTGCCAGAAAAGAATCAGTGTATCCATTACCCCCAAGTAACACAAATAGAAATTATATTCGTCTTGCTAAAATTGAAAAATTTAATCGGCCCCAAGGTCCCCCAATTCTTTACTTGTACATTTATACCAAATAGTAGGTAGATTCAATACCGTATCAACAAACACATTTCACAGAGTAAAAGGTGGTCTTTGACATTATCATTACCAAGAAGAAAAGCAGAAAGAAAAGGGTTGATAAACAAAAAGACACCAGTGGAAGTCCTCATAAATGCTACTTTCTGATTGGTCCAGTTTAAAGCTGGAACACAAAAATCCACAAAAGATTTCAAGAAATGGAAAGAATGTACTCATAATGCTGGTAATCAGTTATTAAAGAGAAACCCTATGACAAGGCTAAATAGATTCATGATGCCAAAGGAATGAATAATGAAGCCTTCCTTGATATAAAGAGAATCTTATCAACAAGCTTACTCAATAAACAAGAAATTCGGCTAAGCAATTATTAAAAATTTAATAGAAGTAGAAGAAACAATCTCCATACCGACTCATTGGCTGCTTGGTCCTTATTTTCAATCAGCATGATAGTTTTCATGCATGTTGAGCAAAATCCTTTGTTTCCTCTCACACTCACGAAATCCGCATCTTTAGTACATCCCTTGCACAATGAATAGGTGCAAGTGTAGCACATATAATGAGAAGTCTTCCTGCATACACTACATATGTGCCACCCTGCGAGCAATAGCAACAACGCAAAGTAAACAGGCAACACATCAGGTCGCAGCCATAATCAACAAATTACTTCAGCTTCAACAAGTGTAAGACTTGTGGAATTAAATAAAGAAAAAGGAAAATCACGTGCATGACCAGATGAAAATGGAGCCAAATGAGGGATGGAAATGCAGTGTTGCAAAAAGAAACAGAGGAAAATAGGCTACGCATGCAAGAAATGCATGTTATATATAATGTCATTTCAAGCTTTTGGCAAGTGGCAGAACTTAATCAGCATCTAAAACATCTTTAGGCAAGCTGTTCCAGGCAAGCAAAACGTCTGCCAGTCAATCAAATACTACCACAAACCAAGTAAAAAGTGTAAATAGATAGCGAAATAGAACTACATTGAAATTCTTAATCATTCAAACAACAGGAAGGCCCACATACCGCAGTTCCACTTAGCTTTTGATTTGAAAAAGGCTTCGTCTCTCTTGATACAAGCCGGATGGTACGCCTTCGGGCAGCCCCTAAATATAAGAAGATAAATTAATTATATACCAAAATTATCCATATGACAAAAACTTAGTCTACTCCCACAACCGCATTCCACAAACACTTAATCTACTATATGAATACCTGGAAAGTGAGAGACATCATAATTAACAAACATTCTATATGAATCTCGACATGCCACTTAAGAGGGGAGAGAGATCACAACAATTAAAACTTAACAATTAACAATTAGCAATTAACAAGAGAGCATAGAAAATACTCCTCAAATCCTACAAATTCCATCCAACATCATCTCCAAACTCACTTTCGATCGCAAAGCACTAGAGAACCTCCATCGAAACAAATAAAGCAAACATCTTCCTCCTCATCCTCAACTTTCACCCGCTTAGTTGGCGGAGGCTTCGCCGTGAGCTGCCCCTTCGGTGGCCGTCCTCGCTTCCGCTTCTCTCCAGCGCCGTACGCACTCATCGGAGCGGGAGCAGCAGCCGTCAGATCTGGAACAGCCCCACTCACCGCCGGAGAAGGCCGCACACCTCCGGCAACATCATCACCCGCCGGAGACTCGGAACTCTCCAGCCCTAGCTCCGACGGAGTAGCAACAACCGGCTCCTCGTCGCCGAACCCCGTGGTCTGAGCCACTGCAGCTAACAACGTCTCTATATTCTCCATATCAAAACCCTAAAAAAATCTCAACTCCTCCAGCAACCAATCCCACCCAAGACGACCACCAATTCTCATCAAATTCAAACACATTCCAGGAAAAGCAAAAAATATTAAAAAAAAAGAAAAAGGAAAAATCAAGATGGAGGTGGGGTGAAATTAATTCAGTGTGTACTTTTCTTTTTCTAGCTGTAATGGTAAAACCAAACTTTTTAATATGACTACAGTTTGGAAATTAGTGGAATTTGTGTAGCCTACCCCCTTACCCACGCCCCACCCCCACGCCCCCCACCCCCCCAAGTGTATGATGAAATGCCGCAGAGTCAAAGCACCGCCGCGCGTCACGGTGGAATTTTATGGTTCTTTTCGTTTTCTCTGCATTTATTCCATGTTTCTATATTGTAGGGAGATTTTGTCAATTGTTAATTGTAAATTTGTAATATGATATACTGAATGTAACAATAGAAATATGACATTTATTGTCTTTTATAATTATTATGCTTATTTATCCTCTATAGGACTAGATGTTGGAATATTGACATATATTAGTAAGTTAACATATGATATCAGCGTCGTAGTGAAGCAATTAAGTTCGACTTGAACATGAAGCTAATCAGCTAATTCGAAGAAATATCATTTGGTGTGATTTGGATAACGAGTAAAAACATAAATAATGGTAATGTCTTTTCTAATTTCCTTACATTAAATGAAAACAATAAAGTCTTATCATGTTCTTTTGGGATGATTTTATGGTAAAATGAGTTTATGTGGTCAAAAAGTCATTAATTCGAACCTCACAAATATCTTTATAAGTTTTAGTCTATCACAACTATTGAGATTTATTAAATGCACACTGAATCAAGTGCAGCATACTCGTCCTTTGTGGTGCCTCAATAAATCTAATTTTGTCACACCTGATTTTCCAAGTGAGATTTACCCATCATGTGTGGTTTGCAATAACATCATGTGTGATTTACTCATCATGTGTGATGTCTATATAGCCTTATAGGTCCGAGTCACACCTGATATTTTAAGTATGATTCACTCGTCATGTATCTTGTATAATATCTCTATAGGTCTGAATCGATTGCATAGGAACGTGATGTTTATCCTATGACTTAAGAGTTATCATATACACACCATAGATAGTAATTATGGGTTCTCCATAAGTTAAAAAAAAAATCCTAACATAACAAAATAACGGAAATCCTCCTCCATCCGTCCACCTCCCTTTGCCAACAAACCATTTAAAAAAATAAATTTCAAATTTTTTAAGATAAGAGGAACATTATTTCAAAAAAATGTAGAAATAACTTTTATTATTGAATTTTTTTAAGTAGAAACATTTATTGTTATCTGACACGACAATTTTGATTTCACTCCCATTTTGCCGGATTCTTTTCCTAAAAGAACTCAAACAAAGCTAGATATGTTCGAAATTATATAATATTATTGCCAAATAGTAGGCTTTAGTTTGCAAATGTGGACGAAAATTATTTGGGAAAATTGAGTTTGGTCGTGTAAGAAAATGACGCATTTCAATTCTAAATAAAAAAAATGGACTGATGCCCACTCATTAAAGTGGTGACTTGAGTCACCATCTCCATTTAGGTTTTTTCAAATTATGCTGCTTTTCTTCCGTCGATGAAAGTTACCCTTAACTTATTTGGATTTCTTCATATCAAACATCTTTTGTTAATAATTGAAAGGCTCTGTTTGCACATTCAAAGGTGGAAGTTCAACAACAACTCTTTCATGTGTTGTCACAAACCTAGCCAATGATCATTTATTAGAATTATAATGTCTTATATGGTTATTTCTATTAAGTCGACCGTAAATATTGGTGGAAACACAAAAGATATTGAGTGGAGGTTGTGTTTCTAATCTCGAGCTCAAGAATACAATTTTTTCCACAATTCGATTAGGTGATGGCGAAATTTTGCACAACGATGCACGCAAAATACCGATAATTTGATGATCTCATAAGAACAACAACAAAAATGCTTAGTACACTCTTGCCCTTGCTGGATATGAAAATATCATTGCTTCCAGTTGTTAAGCTGGGACATTGATCATGTGGATATTGATTGAATTTAAGGTTTTAAAAAATTTAACAGAATTTTAAATATTACAAATATAGGTTGAAATAAATTATATTAATTGAAAGTTGGAGTCGTATGCTTATCCAAAATGCTTGTGAATATAATTGTTTTAGGTGAATGAGTATAAGATAAAGTCGAATAAGTCCTTTATTTTAATTTTAATATTTTAAAGTCCTAATTTTTATTTTTCTAAAATTAATATATTAGATTTAATACTTTTACTAGCATCTTTAATGTCTTTTTGTTTGGCAAGACAAAATAATAACAACTAAAAGTTAATGAAGACATTTTTTATTAAATAACTTCATAAAAGTAAATTTTGATCAAGATTCATAAACTTACGCCTCAACCTAAACTATTGGGAAAATAAAGCTACACAGAAGATACAGGGCGCTTGCTTCTGAAAGTGATGGATAGTTACTAGATTATTTTACTAGTTTTGAGTCTATTTCGAGATTACACGCTACAACAGCCACAAATGTCTCATTAATCATATGACTATAATAAACTTGCAATTGACTTTTATCTTCTTCCATTGTTAAAATAAGCTAAACATGAAACAACAAATTTTAACTCATGATCAACTTCAAAACTCATTAACTAAAACATGTATGACATAAATAGTATACCTGGGATAGTTTAGTTTAAAACTTCTAATTTATAGAAAAAGAGTGACAAGAAGCAGAGAAATAATATACAACATAGAATTCCCAGGTGCAGAATTTTAAATATTACAAATATAGAACATTGAACTTATCTCAATTATTCATTTCTTAATCCGAATGAAAATTCATTTGAAGCTTACATATACCAGACATAAATCAAATTGCAAGAAATTAAAGTCTTTCACAATGTTTGCAGAGAATTCTCCACTATCAAACACATTTTAGTTTATGTTTCTTTATTAAATACAAAGAAATCATATGTAATCCCTTGAAATTTTTTATTCATGTATAACCGTAACTAATTGATTTGAATTCACTCTACACAGATTGCTTGAAGTAATAGCTGCATCTTACACATCCGAATGCATAAGATTAAGAGAAATACACGCATTCAATTAGACATTTACAAAAATCTGAAATCAATCGAGCCCCATTTTTACCTTAATCGGAATGGAATTCACAGTCCAAATAATAGTATAGAGAAATACTCTTCTAATATGTACTGCAGACATAAATCAACAAGAGTGAAAATGTGAGATTAAACGAAGAATGGTTGTTACTAGAGAAACCCCTTACCGGCGACAACATCCAAATTGACGATGCCTCTGAATATGCATGATGAGATTGTAAATTTTTTGCTTCTAGATATTCTCTTTCACCTGAACTCTTCTAGTTGTGGGTAACCGCCTATTGAAAATTAGAATATGCCGCCAAGAGTTTTTGACCGCCATAAGGAAATTATGTGTTAAAACTGAAATTATCTAAATAATATCAATTATTGTACATTGATTTATTTGCCGCCAAACTGAATTTCCCTATTCTTTTAAGAAATATATCAATTTAGAAATACAATATAATATATCATACATCATTTTATACAATAATATAACTTATTGAATTTTTTAATGTAACATTGTTTATTGAAATAACAATGTTATTTAGTAAAATAAATATAATGGAGCATCTACTAAATAAATATCAAATTTATTAGCAAATAAAAATGATTAATTTTAAAATAACTTTGTCTCTGTTTTAAAATGTTATGAGGACTCATATTTAGCTCAATGTGTACGATAGATGTAATACTTGAAAGAAACGTCAACCTAAAGAAGAGGCGTGTAAATTGATGATGATATATTAATAGACTTTAGCAATCATTTTCTTTTTATTCTTTTATTTCTTACTTCCATTTTGATTTATATAATTAATTTTGGGCTCTAAAAGAAAAAGGAAGATTTTATTTCATTTTTCCAAAAGTCTTTTAACGTAAGCAGTCTATTCTTCACCATAGAAAGGAAAAATAAAATAAATATATATATATATATATATATATAGGCATCCACTCACAATCTCGGAAATCTTCTTCTTTTTAATTTCTTAAAAAAAGGTTTAGTAGTTTTCAAATCAACGATTGACACTGAATAGTGTCGATATTGGTTGCCTATGGGGACATTTTAGTTCTTGTTCTGCAACAGCCTGCAGTAAACATACTTCATAAACAATGATGCCTCAAGAAATGCCCTATTAGGACATTTATTCTATTGTGCCTCTATAGAGGTGTAGTAATAGGCGTTTTTTCTTGTAGTGTTAGCATCTTAAAAGAAAATAATGAAAACATCAGAACCACCATATGAAACATTTCTATCTTATTTGAATAAACTGTAGTTGAATATTGGTTACAATATCGTGCAAAATTACAATGAAATGATTAAAAATAACTATTACAAATGAGATGTCGAAGAAAACAAGAACTTATCAATAAGTCGTAGAAGTTGAACTTACGCAAGAAGAGAAACGCCTCGGTAGTGCTCACGATTGGCGGCTCGTCCCCAAAGGTAACGACTTTAGTCTCGATCGTAGTAGCACCACAAACAAGTCGAGCCCGTGACTGGATGGAAACGAGGCGAACTCGAAAACTAAGAACTATGAGCTAAGAATGCAAGTAGAATGCTTTGCTTTTGCTAGAGATAATAGAATGTTTTTTTCTTATTTCTAACTCTAGAATGATACACTATATATAGCACTCCAAGATGGATGTTCTAAGGTCACAATTGATGACAAACATCAATATTCCATTAACTCTTAACATCAAGAGTTGGAAATGAAAGGCCAAAGGCCATGAACCTCATTACTAGCAATTCCCACTCACAACCCATAAACTTCCAACAATCCCCCACATGAGTGGAAATGCCATATAAATGCAAAACGCAAAGTTCAGTCCTCAAGAGATGATATTGCATTTGGAAAGGTAGCTTGTGGCCTTGAACCTTCCATAGTCAAAATTATCGAGCATACCGGCGGCATAGTGGTTATTTCACCTTGAACTAGTCCTCCATGGTGTATACTGAGACAATAATATTGACACAATATCATCTCAATTTCCATCCGTTCTTACGTTTGTGTCCATTATGGCCTTGGAACACCATTTGGATTCACAAGTGTACCACTTGAAGCGGCCCCACTTCACACTTGCATAGGTGACTATTACAACCAAGTATTCTGCTATACTTGACCTCCTCGAGGTATCCAAGAGTCATTAAAAGTTAAAACTTAACCTCACCACTTGTAGACTTACAAACACTCATTGTTCTCGAGAATAGGCATGTTTGAGTGTTTATCACACGGATTTTTATAACGTTGTCCTTTTGAACCATGTTCTCGGACAATCCAATCATCATGGTTGGGTTTCCGCTATAATCATCCTTAAGATGTGGATTTAACACTCATTCCTCTAACGGTTTAAACATTTGATCTCGATTAATGCTTTTTGTCAGCGGATCCGCTAGATTATCTATTGATTTTACATAATCAATAGTGATAACCTCACTCGTGATCAAATGTCTCACGGTATTGTGTCGTCGACGAATATGTCGAGACTTACCGTTGTAATATATATTTTGTGCCCTTCCTATTGCAGATTGACTATCACGGTGAATCAACACGAAGGCACGGGACTCGGCTTGACATGGAATATCCTCGAGGAAATTTCTAAGTCATTCGAACTTCTTCACCACCTTATCTAAAGCTATGAATTGATTCCATGGTAGACCTTGCTATACAAGACTGTTTCTTGGACTTCAAGATCTGACTCCACCTCCAATAGTGAACACGTATCCACTTGTGGAAAACGAGTCGATTGAGGCGGATATCCAATTAGCATCACTATACCCTTCAAGTACAATGGGCTCACTAGAATAATGAATCGCATAATTGCGGGTAAACTTTAAGTAACCCAATACGCGTTCAAGTGCTTTCCAATGTTCTCTACTTGGATTAGTGTGAAACTACTCAATTTGTTCACGAGCAAGCTAAATCAGGTCGGGTGCGGTTTGTGAGATACATCAAACTCCCAATAATCTTAGCATATTCATCTTGACTTATAGGTTCACCCTATTTGGAGTCAAATGAACACTCGAGTCCCAAGGAGTCTTGAAATAGGCTTATCCATTGCATTGAATTTCTTCAACACTTTCTCAAAGATAGTGGGATTGTGTCAAAGCAATTCCATTTGGCGTTCTAAGAATTTTAATTCCAAGAATTACATCCGCCAAACCCATATCTTTCATGTCAAGTTCTTACTTAGCATTCTTTTGTTTCTCCAATCACACGAGAGTTACTTCCCATTATCAACATGTCATCTACATAAAGACAAACAATAACAAAATCGTTATTCAATTCTTTACATAGACACACTTGCCACTCGTTGATTTTGAAACCATTTGACAACATAACTTTGTCAAATTTCATATGCCATTTGATGGCGCTTGCTTAAGTCCATACAAAGACTTTTGAAGTTTGCATACCTTGTGCTCTTGCCGGTACTACAAAACCTTCCTACTGTTTCATATAGATCTCATATTCTAACTCTCCATACGTAAACGCTGTTTTACATCCATTTGATGAATCTCAAGATTTTGCAAAGCAGGTATAGCGAGCGGCATTCTAATAGAAGTATGTTTAGTCACGCGTAGTAGGTATCGAAGAAGTCATACCCACTTTTGTCTAAACCCTTGAACTACAAGTCTGGCCTTATATTTATCAATAGTGCCATCGACTTGTATTTCTTCTTTAGGATCCACTTGTATCCTAAAGCTTTACAACCAGGTGGAAGATCTACTAACACCCAAGTATGATTCAACATAATAGACTCTATCTCAATGTCTATTACTTTCCACATATCAGCATCTGGGCCTGATAAAGCTTCTTTTACGGTAACCGGTTCATCATTTAACAATAAAACGACATAATCCGGTCCATAAATTTTAGCTTTTACACGATTACCACGTCTAGGTTGCACATCTTCAGGTGTAGACCTAGGTCGTTTTCTATTAGCAGGGTTATAAAAAACTTGCTTAGAACTTGAGGGTTCACTTTCTTCAACAGTATGAGAATTGGTAGAATCTTCCTCAATTCTTTTATTTGAATCAGAACTATTCTTATCCTTATTATGATAGATATTCTCAAAGAATATAGCGTTCCTTGATTCAATTGTTGTTCCCACATGAACATCATGTATATCAGATTTGTGCACAACAAATCTATAAGCACTACTATTAAGTGCATAACCAATAAAGATACAATCTACCGTTTTAGGTCCAATTGTAACTTGTTTTGCAATGAGTACTTCAACCTTAGCTAAACACCCCACACTTTGAAGTATTTATATGAAGGTTTCCTTCCTTTCCAAAGTTCATAAGGAGTTACATCCTTCCTTTGATAGGAATCTTGTTCAAGATATAGTTGGTCAGAAAACGACTTTCCCCACATATTCGGGGTAATCCGAACTTATTAATAACGCATTCATCATCTCCTTAAGAGTTCGATTCTTGCGTTCAGCAACACCATTTGATTGAGGCGAATAAGGAGCGATCGTTTGATGGATTATACCACTTTCGTTGCATAATTCAAACAAGCGGAGCAACATATTCTCCACCTCGATCACTTCTTACAACCTTAATTTTGCAATTAAGTTGATTTTCACTTCATTCTTGAAGTTTGAAATGCATCAATTGCTTCATCTTTACTTAATAAATAAAGATAAAAATATCTTGTGCAATCGTCGATAAAAGTAATAAAATAATTTTTACCACCTCTAGTTTGTACAAACTTTAAATCACAAACATCAGTGTGAATTAATTCTAGAGGTTTTGAGCTTCTTTCAACGGATTTGAAAGGCAACTTGGTCATTTTTGCTTCAACACAGATTTCACATTTATCTTGTGTTTTAGATACTTCTATTTTAACAAGTTCATGTTAGCGAGTTTCTTTATAGCATTAACATTAACATGACCAAGTCTACAATGCCATAAATCGAACACTCAAGCAAGTAAGCGGTAGAAGCATTCTCATTAATTTTGCAATCGCCTTAGAAGGCTTACAAGCTCTAACACTGAGTTTGAAAAGATCTTCGGAGACATAACCCTTGCCGAGAGTCTTTCCAAACTTTCTAACTATTACATATTCTCCACGAAAATCTATATCAAATTTGGCTCTAGTCAACTTGACGCCAGAGATGAGATTCTTGCGGATCGAAGGAGCATGCAAAGACATCCTTTGAGTTATTTCCACACCAGAGGTAAGTTGAAGTACAACGGTACCAACTCCAAGCACCTTGGAAGTATGATCACTTGCCTCGGTCACAACCCTGTCTTCAACCTCTTTGTAGGTGTAGAACAAGTCTCGATTGACACAAATGTGAACAGTAGCACCTGTGTCAAGAAACCAAGTAGGGTAGAATTTGTGACTTGGTTTACCTCGCTTATCATGGCAACAAAGTCATCTTTGTCTCAGTGTCAAGTCCTTCTCAACATTGTCGACGCGCCTTTGCCTTTGTCTTTTCTCTTGGCTTTCGGCGGTCTTTAGCCATGCTTATCACGGGTTTAGCACGTTCGGAAAATCGGGTTTTACTACTTTTCCCTCGCTTTGTTCATCTGGACGAGGCGCTTCTGAAGGTCCTCCTCGGTCGAGTTGCTTTAGCCTCCATCGGACTTTTAGCCTTCAACTCTCGCTCCTTAACTTGAGCTTCAACTTGAGTCGAGCAACCATGCTTTCATGGTCATCTCGCTTTCGCTTGTGCTTAAGGTAAGATCGAACCCTTTCCATCCTTCCGCAATTTGTCAATTAAAATTGCAATGGAATATTGTTCAAGCGAGGCATACCTTGGCGTGAACATCGTGCAATGAGCTTGAAACTCGTGTACTTGAGGCATGATCGGTTTGAATCCACAATCTTGAACTCGGTGAGCACGGTAACCACGAACTTCTTCGCTAGCCTCCTCAACCGGATACTTTTGGTTAAGTGCCTCCCATAACTCTTTGGCGGTATCATCGACCGCAAATACATTAAATAGGCTATTATCAAGCCCATTTAACACCATATTCCGACACAGATAGTCGGAATGATACCAAGTGTCGTATTTCATACGCAGTTCTACGTCCGCTTCTTCCTCGGAAGGAATAGGCGGCCCGTCTTCACGCAGGAAGCTAGCAAGCCCCATTGTGGTGATGTAAAACATCATCTTATGCGCCCAGCGTTTGAAGTCGACGCCGGTGAAAATTGGCGGTTGTTGAGCCACGGGAATGTGGGGTTCAAGACCGGAGCCATGGTGGAACTGCCTCGGCTCCAACGGATTGAGTGGTGGCGGGCGCCATCGGATTGGTCGACATCTTCAATTTGCACGATCGATAACTCAAGCAGAGTTGGATGTAATTTTCTCGTCTTGCGATTGTAGTTGAATATTGGTTACAATATCGTGCAAAATTACAATGAGATGATTAAAATAACTATTACAAATGAGATGTCAAGAAAACAAGAACTTATCAATAAGTCGCCCGAAGTTGAACTTACGCCCGCAAGAGGCGAAACGCCTCGGTAGTGCTCACGATTGGCGGCTCGTCCCCAAAGGTAACGACTTTCGCCTCGATCGTAGTAGCACCACAAACAAGTCGAGCCCGTGAACGGACTAAACGAGAACCGAACTCGAAAACTAAAACTATGAGCTAAGAATGCAAGTAGAATGCTTTGCTTTTGCTAGAGAGAATAGAATGTTTTTTCTTATTTCTAACTCTAGAATGATACACTATATATAAGACTCAAGAGGATGTTTCAAGGTCACAATTGATGACAAACATCAATATTCCATTAACTCTTAACATCAAGAGTTGGAAATGAAAAGCGAAAGCCAGTGAGCCTCATTCTAAGAATTCCACTCACAACCCATAAACTTCCAACATAAACAAATGAACATAACCCATAGAAGGAAAAGAACTTTTGTTGAAGCCAATTATATACTGTTTTCATATTTTAGGGTTTGGAGATGTCACATCATTTTTTCTCATGCTCATTTCTTTCCGTTTTCTCTTTTCCTTTACTCATAATAATTGAGCCCAAGTTTAACCCCACAAATTATTGCATGTGGTGGTTCTGTCGTGCACAATTTTATCATAACATTTTCGACCTTATCTCTAGATCTCTCTCTCTCTCTCTCTCTCTCTATATATATATATATATATAGTATATATATATTGTTGCACTATATTATATATTATCAATTACCAAACTATGGCATATTGTTAAATTTAATCCTTAATTATCGATTATGACCAATTATATATCAACTTATTAAATACAAATATATGATCGTACAATTTTTTTCGATATTTGAAAGTTGAATTGGATTGTCAGAAATTTGACGTGAATGATAAATATAATTTTATGCATATTTTCACACAAAAGAACTCGACCATCCTATTCAACTTTTATATAATAAAAAAATTGTTCCCGAATTGATTTACGTATAGTTTTTATCTAGTTTGAAATATATTGATCAAAGTCAATAGTTCATGATATAATTGAAAAGAAAATGATAATAACTATGGATATATTTGTCTATATAGGCTACTACAATTATCTAAATATGGGATTTTCTTTTCTTCTTTCTATATTATTTCGCATCTTTATATTTAATTAATTTGTCTTCGAATCTTCTTTAGTAGTGATCTCGTGGAGTAAAAGCTTGTGTTTAGATTAATCTTAGATATTATCAATGCCTTTATATGACGACTTTGTTGTATCATAATTTATATATTATAGTTTGTCTCCCACATGTTGTTTACTTTAATTGATTGAAACTTTGAAATATCTAAAGTCCCTTGATAATTTCATTCATTTGAGCTAATTTAGTTTGATTCATATTCATTTGAAAATGTAAAATTAGAGAAATCATAGTAATAGATATAAAAATACTCAACCGTGTATCTATCAAACCTGTCAATCTAAAAATAAATAGATGTGATAAGATAGTTTTACACCTAACTTAATACTAATACATATCATATTAAGATATTGTATACTTCTTTTCGACCCTATTACCCCAACATTTCATTAATTACAAAAAATACCATATTGTCATCAAAGTATTTTGTTATGTTTAATTATGAGTTAAGACCTTTAATATGTTTACATGTGTACTAACTGTACATCAGATGCCTTTTGATTTTCTTACTAAAAAATCACCCAATGTGGTAACCATATATCAATCCAATGCCAATTTATTTTTATTTTTATTTTATTTTAAATCTAAATGTATACATAGACTGGCCAAAATTGAACATTTTTTATAAAATTAAGTTTAAGTCAATAAAATATAAAAAATGAATTGGCTAACAACAAATTCATGCAATTATTTATTTACTTTTGGTTATTTCCCGAGGTTTACGTATATAACTCTAATGTTAACGCAAAAGTTTAATTTGTTTGATAATATTAATTAGACACGAATTTATTTGACAAGAGACAACATATTTATTTCCGCAGACATCATCAAAATTTCATGCCCTTCGAATTATAATTCGTAATGTAGATGTTGAACGGGTGAGTAACAATAAATACATACTAAATTCTTTTAGTTCAATTCATTGGTCAAACTAAATTAAGTCAATTGAATGTTCATTTGAGAAATTCGGGATAGTATTCAAATAAATACATAAATATATATTAATTTCCTACGACATAGATATAAAGTATTAACCTCATATATCAGGGTTTACATGAGAAGTGCAACTTCTTCATTTGATGCACCAATAAATTGTAGATGGATCTCCCTATCTCATAATAAATTTGAATATATATTATATAGATAAGGGTTATTGATGCTTAAATACATGAACTTTGAGTTTATTTTGATTTTTCCAATAAACTTTAAAAATTATCAATAAACACACGAACTTAATATTATTGTATTTTTTTTCCAAAAATTGAATGATAATCAAAATTGAAACTGACATGACAGTCGACGTTGCATCACTTTATCAAAACTACGTCGTTTTACTTATACAATATATATTAATTGGCACTGAAATACATGAACTTTGATCCATTTTGGTTTTATCCCACGAACTTTAAAAATTTGTGAATAAATATACGAACTTAACATTATTATAATATTTTCCACAAATTGAATGATGGTCAAAATTAAAGATGACATAACAATCGGCATGACATCACTTTATCAAAATAACGTCGTTTTACTTATACAATATATTTTTAAAAAAAATTAAATACACCTCACTACTATCTCTAACCCAAACTTTATCATAAGTTGAGGTTAGAGTAAGAGAGATGGGGTGGGTGCGGTGAGGGTGTGACTTATGGTGGATTTAAGATTTTTTCTAATATATATTGAATAAGAAAACGATATCGTTTTGATAAAGTGATGTCATATCGATTGTTATGACTGCTTTAAATTTTGACCGTTATTCAATTAGTGAAAAAATTACAATAATGTTAAGTGTGTATTTATTGATAAATTTTTAAAGTTCGTGAGAAAAATCAAAATGGACCCACACGTATTAAGTGTCAATTAATATATATTGTATAAATAAACAACGTTGTTTTGATGAAGTGACACCATTTTGACTACTATGCCAGCTTCAATTTTGATCATCATTCAATTTGGAAGAAAAACCACAATAACATTAAGTTCATGTATTTATTGACAATTTTCTAAATTTATGTGACAAAAATAGGCCCAAAGTTCATATATTTAGACGCTAAAAACCCATAGATAAATATAAGCATGCACCTGGAAGTCGAAAAATAGAATTATGTAGAAAGAAGAATATTCGACAGTTCATATTAAATTTGAGGAACATAGTCGGCTATATCGGAAATGGATTTTGGCACTTTTCTTTTGTTGCACTTCTCTATTCCTCCACCTAATGTTCAATCATGATGGTATTACATCTTGTAACAATTTTTAAATTATCTAATTAAATTATAATAATACGAATGAGTTATGGTAAAAAATATAAATTAATTTGATCCATATATACCAACTAAATGAATAGCTATGGTGCATCTATCTATGACAATCGATGATCATATAAAATCAACGATCCATGTTCATTAATTATTCCAATAGTGAAAACAGTTCTTTATTTGATATTCATTATATTATTATTATTACATATAGGGATGTTTACTTTTGATGATTAATCTAGATATATAGAAATAGTACAAGTTAATCTATTATTTATTTTTATTGATGTAACTTTGAGATATTCCAATTTTTTTAATAATTTATATAATTTGAGCTAATTTAGCATAATTCATATACAATTGAAAAAGTAATTTGAAGAAATTATAGTAATAAAGATAAAAATATTCAGTTATATATTCTATTAATTAATGAGAAGTAAATGCCTCATAGATAAAGAATAATATAAACATCATTTTTTAGAGTATCAATTTATAATCTACAAAATGTCAAAATATTTTCGTAAATTTATCGGCCCAACCAACTAAACCTAAATTCAAAAATTTAGCAGCAAGGTCGAATAAGGCAAAAGCCCGTTAGAACTGGCCCGAAACAATCACATTCGGCCCGATTGAAATCCACTTCTGCAAGCAAAGGCCGCTTCTCCCGCAATTCAAGCAAATGCTAATTTGTTCGGCAACATAGACGAAAAAGGACAAAAAGGGGAGAAATTGAACGCCGTTTCAGTTCATAAATTTGCGAATTATTCATCGCAATCATCATATCAAGCTGAATTCAGGTCAATTTGAAGTAATTGGTATACACAGCGTAAAGGGGGAATATGCAGAGAAACAGACGGAGGTGTGAGAGCACTGCGATGGTTTCCATCATCCTCGATCTCCGGCCCGGCGTCGGGCTCGGCCCGTTCTCTCTCGGTAAATCTTTACTTTGCCCATTTATCGGACGGTATATGTGTAGGATTTGTGTTTTGAATCGAAAGGGAACTGATACTGGGGTTTCTTTTTCCACCATGTGTATAAACTATGGGGTTCAGCTGAAGTTTTGACTGAAAATTTGGTTTGATGGTTACTGGTTGATTGTGTAAGATGATTCATGCTCAGAGGTTTTATTGGATTGTAGTTGTTATATGACTTGATATTTTCTAATTGACGTGATTGTATTTGATTATTTATTTCTATGGGTGATTTTATAGGGATGCCGATCTGCGAAGCTTTTGCTCAGATAGAACAGCAGCCCAACATCTACGATGTTGTTCATGTCAAGTACTATGATGAGGTTTGGGTCGGTTTTTTTTCCAATCTAGAATCCTAGATATGTTATTTCTATGTTGGACTGCTATGGTTTTTCGTGCTCTCCATGCATGCTAAATTGCTGTTTCTGGTTATGGTTAGTTGTAGATGCAGTTATGGTGGCCATTTTTTTCTTCAAATGTGTACTTGCACTCTCCAATCCAAAAGGGCTGTTTAAATCTAATGCAGTAGCATAGTGAAGTTTCTGGAGTATATCTATGTCTTGTCTTGACATTTCTGCTGGTGTGAAATAAATGAAAAATTCCTCACTATAAGGCGGATTATATTAGCTTACAAGCTAAATGAGATATATTTTGCAAATTTTCAAATGACTTGATATTACGTAACTTATTGTCGTCGGAATATCCATCAAAGACCTTTCATCTACTTATCTTATTCCTATGTCTGCAGGAGCCTCTGAAACTTGACATTGTTATTAGCTTCCCTGACCATGGCTTTCATCTTAGATTTGATCCTTGGTCTCAGGTATTTTCTCTTTAAGATGACATACATGGTTATCTCTACAAGATGGATTCCTTTAATCAAGTCAAATTCCTTTCTCATAAAGAAATAGTAGTTGTGCTATTAAAGAAAGTATGTAAAAGAATTGCTTGCTTGAAGAATATGTCTGCTAATGTCCTATATAGCTTATCTTTATTTCTGCCCCTCTATTCCAGCGACTGCGTCTTATTGAAATCTTTGATGTTAAGCGGCTCCAAATGCGGTATGCCACGTCATTGATTGGGTAAGTTTTTATGCTTCCAATTTTAAAGTTTTATTTAATCTGTAAGTGCAGTTCTGATGCTTGTTTTCACTTATAGAGGAGCTTCTACTCTAGCAACTTTTGTGGCTGTGTATGCTCTTTTCGGGCCAACATATCCTGGAATTTATGACAAAGACCGGGGTGTATACACTCTATTTTACCCAGTATGTTTGCTTAATATATATCTCTATTTCTGAACTATTTCCTCTGCATTATATGATGAGGCGATCTTTGATGACTGCATTTTGCAGGGATTATCCTTTGCGTTTCCAATTCCCTCACAGTATGCGCAGTGCTGTCATGATCGGGAAGGTTATTGTTTTTAATATACTATCTTTATATGGAAAAATACTGATTGCGTCGAGCTTAGTGCACCTTTGCTTTGTCTCTGACAGCTGAGCTCCCACTGGAATTTCCTGATGGAACAACCCCGGTTACATGCCGTGTCTCAATTTATGATTCTTCCACAGACCGTAAGGTTGGTGTAGGATCTTCAATGATGAAGGCATGCGTTCCTCCATTAGCAGCTGGCAGCCTCTACATGGAAGAAGTTGTAGTGAAGGCAATATATTTTCTTTCATTCAATGTGAAGTTGCAAACTATAATTGTACTTTTACTTACTATCTGTGGATCATTTTTGCTCCTGGAAGTGATTTAATTGGACATACTTTAATTTTTCACGCTAATATATGGTTGCTTGGTTGCATTATAGGAGCATGGGTGAGGTATGAGGGTTAACCTATAGACAATATATTTTGCTTCATGGTGATCTCTGATGTTTTTTCCCTATATCCATAAATGCTGACATGGCTTCTTCTCCCAAAGTTTGGTAATGGTTGGTTTTCCAACTGCTTGTATAGTTAAATTGATTGCTACTTTAATATGGTATCCATGATACTGTAACCATGATGGCAAAATGTATATGCAAATGGCACAATATGGTATTGGTTAGCTGCTAAATGTGGATGAAAATGTGGATCGCCACAGCCTGATTATTTCATTTAATAGATGGTGGATTTAGGATTTATCACTATGGTTTCTATCTTTATAGGTCAGGTTTCTCCTCCCCAAGTATGTTCTTTGGCTGATTTTACTTGTGAAAACAACTCGCTAAAACCTGCTTTTTGCTGCAGTGCTATTTGTTTCATTGAGTCCAAATCCACCCATTGTCATATCTTTCTATATATTCACATCTTAAATAGTAATGGCAGACAGACCACATGAACCATGAAATTAGAATTGGATTGTAATACATGCTATCACATTACTGACCTTTTCAATCATCTTTGTTGAACAGTTAGGGGAAGAATTGTGGTTTACTGTTGGTGGTCAGCATATATCATTTGGTGCATCACCACAGGTACTGAAACTTGACATGGAATTTGCTTAATGCTGCTATTTTACAAATCTGCTTTATTACTTTGCTACTATAGTACTATATAGTCAATATTTGTTCCTCTTCATGCTTCCTATCTTTTATAGAAAACTGTTCATTTTTCCACAGTATGTTTTGTTTTGTTAGCTTTTAATGTTGCTGGTAATAGAACTTTTAAGTTAATCGAGCTGTTTGAGAGATGTCTTTAATTTAAATCAATGCTGAGATAAGATGCTATTACTAGTTGTAAGATAAACTTGCTTCACATTGTATTTCTAACTTTTCATTTTGTTTGTTGATCAGGGTATAGTTCTGATTAACAAATAAAAAATGATATTTCAAATATGGTGAGTTGGTAATTATTTTGTGTATATAAGCAAAAATGGCATAAATTTCTAACTGTGTAAGAGGAGCCATTATTAGTATTTTCTTTCAAGTTTTAACTCCTTGCTCCTTATGAGTAATAACTCCTTAATATAGAGTCCGGTACTTATGTCTCTTAAATGATTATTAACCTTTCCTGATTACCTTATCGAATTTTGGATGGATGGATGAATTCAAAAGCACTATTTTTTGAACTCTATGCTGTATTTTGTTGTTTCATCATACTTACTTATTCATATATTTTATTTGACATAGAATTAATTCATTGCCGGGACTATCATCTCCTAAAGAACCTTTTATTCCTTGAAGTCAAATCTTTTACTGAGATGCTTGCGTTTGTGGTGCAGTTACTTTTAATGACTATCCAAGTTTCTACAATCATGTATTACCTAGTAATAAAGTTTCCTTTTCTGTATCAAGTATACTAAAGATCAGGCATAATTTCATTTTTATCTTCATCTGGGATTCATATGTAGGATGTCTGGACTGAATTGGGTCGCCCCTGCGGGATTCATCAGAAACAGGTATTGCCTAGTGTATGGTCCATCTTTCAGGTTCATAAAGTGTGTGTTGTTGCTGATGCCTGATTTCTTTGGTTTTCTGGTTTTTATGACATGGGTTAATGATATTGAGCGACACAGGTAGACCAAATGGTAATCCATTCCGCTTCTGATCCAAAGCCAAGAACCACCCTCTGTGGTGATTACTTCTACAATTATTTCACACGTGGGTTGGACATTTTATTCGATGGACAGGTCCTGTCTTATATCTTGCAATCAAACTGTGCACTGACTGCTTGAGTTTATTGATGAGATGACAAATTGATTTTGATGGATATGCAGACTCATAAAATAAAGAAGTTTGTTCTGCATACCAACTATCCTGGACATTCAGATTTCAACTCATATATGAAGTGCAACTTCGTGATATATAGTTCTGACTGTAAGTACTCTGAATTATCTCTTGCTATTGACCTGCAGTCACAGTAACGTTTAGACTGAATATTCATTTGTCTTTTTTTTTTGTAAACATGCCAGACGATGGGTCATTTCATCAGGATGTGAATAATACCTCTAAATGTGCGATTACACCTAGCACAAAGTGGGAGCAAGTTAAGGTGTTATGCTTTCTGAGTTATTAGACATCGACTCCTATTTCATTAAACAAGTTGTCTTTCACTCACTTTCTGCATTCTTGTATTTCCACCAGAGCTTCAAAGGAATAACAGATATATCATTCTGCAGGAAATTCTTGGAGACAGTGGGCGAGCTGCCATCCAAACACAAGGTTCCACCAGCAATCCTTTCGGATCTACATTTGTGTATGGATATCCAAACGTCGCCTTCGAGGTAAAGCATTGTTACCCTCATTAATCGCATTCACAACTCATATTTTTTTCTACTCCTATTTGTTCTAATCACAGCAGTGTAACTCACTCAACGTTCACAGGTCATGAAAAATGGTTACATTGCAACTGTAACTCTCTTCCACTCCTAGTTTCATCAAGTGGGTGTACATCGTGTGAGCTCTCTCCTCAGTGCCTGTATCTCATTATATGATTAACTCCTATTCTTATCCTACTTTGTGAAATAATTTTGAGCAAAAATGTCTGAGATCATGATTATTGAACTGCAATAGCATCTTAAAGATATAGAGTATGGTGACTAGAAAGATTCAACTGATTAATCTTATCATCAAACTACAGACAAAAATCACATATTTAGTTTGATACCTTCTCCCAAATTGGCTTTTGGTCATTCACTCACATTTGAAACTTCTGTTCACGTTTTTTGCAGGAACAGGCGGCTGTTTCTGTACAGTGTAATATATCGGCGCATCTGCTTTCTCTTGTACATAGTTGAAATGCTCGAATATGTCTTCAATTAATATTTCATGGGTGACCGTTACCTCTGATATGAACTTATTTATGCTTAGCAGGTGTAAATAGTCACCACACTGTTTATTTCTCTTTTTCTGGAGATGGTATCAATCGTTCATTTCCTGTTTCTTTAGCAATCTGTAGCCTTTGTATTGAACGGCCTTCATGTATGATGACTTAATATAGATGTATGTGTAGGTGGCGGGGCGGCGGGGCTTTGCCGGAATGGTTAAGAGGGCTAGTTTTACTCGGAGTTTTTCTGGGTCACCAATGAAATACAGCAAACGAAATAAAAGAAAATATTAGGAGTCGTAAATAAAATATTAAAGCACAGGAACTTGTGCGATATTGTCACATGGTGAGGCAGGTGAAGATGCTGATTCAAACCCACATCCAATTAATAAAATTACAAATTAAATAATTACCTGAGTATGGATCCGAAACCAATACATTAATAAATAAAGGAGACAAAAGCATAATTCCGTTGCCGGGACTTGAACCCGGGTCTCTCGGGTGAGAGCCGAGTATCCTAACCAACTAGACTACAACGGATTTGTTATCTCATTCATCTATAAAATACTATATTTCAACGTTATACAGAAAGGTTTTGCAAATTGACATATACCATAATCCATAATCATTGTTTTCGTGTTCTGAAAAGGATGCACGTGTTATATTCCATTTGGTATTTTGGTAAGAGTAGGGCTAAATTGGTGGCTCTTATTCTTCTTCTAAGGAGAGATTTTCAAAAAATAACAAAGCAAGAAAGTAAATAATGGCTATGATACAAGTGGGATTGTCTTTTATGCTTCTGCAGCCTCATTAGACCTCAGACGTGGTTGTATAAATTTACTTATGAATACTACATTCGATGTATTTGTGTAGATTTATGCAAATATAAAATTGAAGGTGTGGGAGTGGGAGTACCATAATCTCCGCAAAATTGTTCTTTTGTAGTAACAACTAATTTAATGAATGAGAATTTTTGAACTAATTTATCATATGTTTTTCCCCCTTAATGCCTGGACGTATTAACAATTTTTGAAGGTTATATAATGTCTTGTTCAAGGCATCAATCAACATTCCTATTTTTTTTGGCATATTTACTCACATTTCTAAACTATGGCAACATGTAGAGAGTTTGGCGAAATGATGTTGCCATATCTTAAGCATCATTTACATTGAAGAAAAAATAGAATTTGTTCAAGGCATCAATCAACTTGTTCAAGGCATCAATCAACGTCATATCTTAGATTTTATTTTGATGCAATTAAAGCGTATCTATTTGGCAAGAAATTTTGTTCACCAAATGTTGTGTCCCATCCTCTCTCAAACGGCATCATTTTCAACGCCGAAAAACTTGAGAATGCCGAAATTACTATAAATTAAAGAGTGGAGTTATTATTGAAACGTTTTAAAAATAAGAATTTAATTGCAAACAGATGTGCAATTAATACTTAACTTTTTAATAATATCTGGGATCTTTTTTCCTTATTTTTTTTTGGAAGAAATCTTGTTTTGATTGTGATGCTATCATGCTACTAATAATTCGGTATCATTTCTTTTTTTTGGAAGAAATCTTGTTTTGATTGTGATGCTATCATGCTACTAATAATTCGGTAGATCATAATACTCTCTCGGTTTGATAATGTGTTATTTGAGATCGAACTCAATTCGAGCTCGAGATCTTGATATATATGCTTATTTGTTCAAATTACATATACTAAATAGTATAAATAATCTATTATTTTATATGTTCATGAACATGTTCGTGAACAAAATCGAAAAAAATTACATGTTCGAGCCTACGAGCGAACATCTCTAAGTTCGAGTTCGGCTCGATAAACTTAACCTTATTTAATATCATGGTAAATGCATTCATACAACTAATTATTAAAATTCAATAGCATTAAATAGGGGTAAATAGGAAATATATCACAATTTACTCTCAAATTTCAAACTATAGCACTTATTAAAAAACAGAAAAAAAATATTAATGGGACAATTTATAAAGTGCTTTATTTTCTATCGTGTTTCAATTGTCATCCTTGAAGTTCAACTTCATATATGTAAACAGCAAAGTCGGATTATACACACAATGTATATTAATTGAAATGAAATACGAAACTAAGACCTGACGTTTTTTTCCAATTTTCTCATTACTAAATATGATACAGACTGGTTTCTCACCACACATTTAATACAAAGTCCAAAAGGCCTAGAGAGAGAGTGGTGAAAAATCTCATTAATTAATAAATAAAAATCTTAATAACCACTTGTGATGTTGCCAATTCTGGAAAACAATCTAAAAGTCACAGATGTTTAACTAAAGAAAAAAGAGGTGGCTGCTTGGGCGGACGTCTGTATGTATGGATAATGATATTTTTTTCAGTACAAATGATACTTTTTTCTTCAATATAAATGATACTTTCGAATTATAGTGAAAAAACAAATGATATTTTTCTTCAATGTAAATGATATTTTTATTAAAAACAAATGATATACAAAATATGTAACCATGCAGGCAGATGTACAAAAGTTCTGTGAATAAATAAATGTTTCCATCACTCCCAATTAGCCGAATATATTTACAAAATTTCCACGTCAGAAAGTTATCACTCCACGTGTCAGGAGATGAATTGCCACTGCATGATGGCCTCAAAATACATATCTCCCAAGAACTATATATATCTGCACTTGTCTTAAAATCAGTGCAGTGTGTGGGAGGGAGTGAGCTTTAAAGGGATAATATTATCATCACCATAATCTCAAATCTAGAGAGAGAAAATGGTCTCTGCATCCCTCCTCAAGTCGTCGCCGGTTCTTGATAAATCGGAGTTCGTCAAGGGGCAGCCCCTCCTCCGCCAGCACGCGGTGGCCGTCGCCTCCGTCCGCTGCCAGCCCTCCGCCCTCACCGTCCGCGCCAGCTCCTACGCTGATGAGCTTGTTAAGACTGCGGTATGTAGTACAACTCTCTCTCTCTCTCTCTCTCTCTCTCTCTCTCTCTCTCGTTCGTGTGTGTGTGTGTGTGTGTTTTGTCAAGATTTTGCATTTTCTTATTCATGCTGAAACCTACATGCAATGTTATCAAGAAATAATGAAGGTGGCATACATATTACATAATACAGCATTTATTACTGCCTTTTATTAATTGAATATATTCTTTTTTAATTTTAAATGTTCGAACACTACGACAAAGTTAACGATTTTTATATTAAAAATTGTTTATCTTTTAAGCATGAACAACATGTCGCTTTTCGACGAGAGGATAATAGCTAACACGTATAGTATGTACAAAAAAAATAAAAAATAAAAATTGAGTTGAGGTCCAATATACATAGCTTATCTTGTTTCCTGCAAGAGTCATTTTTAGCTAATCAAGTCGAGTCTAGTCGAACAAATATATATTGAAGTATCACCTTAATTAGAGTTACCACTAAACAAGTCTAAAAAAGAATAGTATTTAAATGTGAAGAATTTCTATTTTAAGTTTCAAATTAAATCCTTTTGTGCTAGTTAGAAATTTACTAAAATAACTCTTCATTTAATCTCCAGAAAACTGTTGCCTCTCCCGGCCGTGGAATCCTGGCCATGGACGAATCCAACGCTACCTGCGGTAAGCGTCTGGCTTCGATTGGCCTCGAAAACACCGAGGCTAACCGCCAAGCCTACCGGACGCTGCTCGTCACAGCTCCAGGGCTCGGACAGTACATCTCCGGAGCAATCTTGTTCGAGGAGACTTTGTACCAATCCACCGTCGACGGGAAGAAGATCGTCGACATCCTAGTTGAGCAGAACATTGTGCCCGGGATCAAAGTCGACAAGGTGAGTTCAACCGTTTTAACGTTTGTATACAACGTTTTGATCTTGTTGACGATGTTTGGTTGACTAGAATTGGTGTTTCTAATTTTGTGATGTAGGGTCTTGTTCCCTTGGCGGGCTCGAACAACGAGTCTTGGTGCCAGGGGCTGGACGGTCTAGCCTCCCGCTCTGCTGCTTACTACCAGCAGGGAGCCAGATTCGCCAAGTGGTGAGTTTTGCATTCCATACTTTTTCTGCACGATATGTTTTTTTTTTGGCGGGTTTAAGTTGCCTTAACTCGTGTCTTGTTGTTACTGTGTCGTGTCTGCAGGCGAACTGTTGTGAGCATTCCCAACGGTCCGTCTGCACTTGCCGTGAAGGAGGCAGCGTGGGGCCTTGCTAGATATGCTGCTATCTCACAGGTACGATCAACTATTTCGTATATTTTTCTCGTACGTATTGTTAGGACATTATTTTAAATTAGGCCCTCATTCGTGGTTCAATCGATGTTTTAGGACAATGGTCTGGTCCCCATTGTTGAGCCAGAAATCTTGCTCGATGGCGAACATGTAATCGAGAGAACATTCGAGGTTGCTCAGCAGGTGTGGGCTGAGGTTTTCTTCTACTTGGCAGAAAATAATGTCTTGTTTGAAGGAATTCTGTTGAAACCTAGCATGGTCACCCCCGGAGCGGAAAGCAAAGAGAAGGCCACGCCGGAAAAGGTCGCCGACCTCACTCTCAAGCTCCTCAAGAGAAGAATCCCTCCGGCCGTCCCCGGCATCATGGTAAAACGAGCTTTCTGTCGTTAATATATGGTCCACTTTAGTCTGACGTAACCCTAACGCTAGTTTTGTTCTCGATCGACAGTTCTTGTCCGGAGGACAATCCGAGGTCGAGGCAACGCTCAACTTGAACGCGATGAACCAGGCTCCGAACCCGTGGCACGTGTCCTTCTCGTATGCACGAGCCCTGCAGAACACGTGCCTCAAGACGTGGGGAGGGAGGCCCGAGAACGTGAAGGCGGCTCAGGACGCCCTCCTCCTCAGAGCAAAGTCGAACTCCCTCGCTCAGCTTGGAAAGTACACAGGGGAGGGCGAGTCCGAGGAGGCCAAGCAGGAATTGTTTGTCAAGGGGTACAAATACTGAACCGTTTGTGTGCGGTGAATATCTTGATCAAGACAATGGAGAAAGTATCATCAAAGTTTGATACTAGCTTATGATGTTGGCCATAGCCCTTGTACACTACTTTCTGTTTGTAATTTTGTTTTGTATCATCACGCTCTGGATATGTGGGGTTTTCAGTTAAATCAATCATATTTCAATAGCTCATTTTTATGTCTCTATATCGAAAACCATTTTATTGAATGTGTAAGACACACTTGAGCTTGATCCAATCGAGTCGAGCCGGACACTTTACAGTTTTCAAATTTGAATTTGATTAATTCATTATCGAATCGAGTTTTATTTGCCAAATATATTCCAGATTACTATTGATTAGTGCGTAGCGAATTCACTTGCAAGCTAAGTACCAAGATTGAGCTTGGTTCGAGTATTCTATCACATCCCCACTTAACAAATTTTTATTAAATCAAGATTCGAACAACTTAAGAATAACTCGATTCTAAATAGGGCACGAACCACGAAATCGAATCCTTAACCATATGATTTATTTTTAATATTTCAAAAAAAAAATATTACTAAACAAAGAAACACTCATACATTAATCCTCTAGATGACTTGAACACTGGTTGAAGGAAAAGCGTATAGCCAACAGGCTGCACTTCATTGTCTGAATATCTCAAGAGATTAAAAACATAAAAAATATGAAGAATTAATACGAGAAATGAGAATAATATAATGAAACAGGCAAATGCTCTTTATTCTCTCTGTTTCAATGTCGCTTACATAAGAGGATAGCTGCAGTAACGGTGATGTCAAATACATACATAAATTAACATGGTGTGATTATAATTAATAACAAGAGAACTTACTCAAACATCTGCTGAAATTTCAAGAAAAATATGAGATTCAGTCGAAACATTATACGTGTAAGTTCTCCTTTCTGCACTCGTTTGTTATAATTTACATGGCACTTAAACCTGAAAACTGGCATTCAGATAGCCACTGATCGATGTAGGTGATGACATTCTGCCTTACTTTATTGACCGCGTCAGGGGAGGAGCAGTTCTTCGAATCACCTGAAATACGCGACGGGACACAAAGAAGTTCTAAACATGAGAAGACGTGATTTGTGATTTAGCATCAGCTTGGATGGTGTAGAGAAAAGCAGATTTCATGATTTTAAAAAAGGCAGTTGACGCTCACGAGCAAATACGAGAGCTTAAAGCATACAACTTACCCTCAGGAATCAAACGAGACTGAGGACAGCCACGCATGTCCGATCCATGGCCACAGTTATGACAGTTGATGATGAATGCAGGCACTGAAATGAAGAGGAACAGGTTTTGATAAAGCACACAACAATGTTGTGAATTCTGCCAAAATTGTTGAGTCGACGTCTTCCTATAAAAAGTCTAAAAAAGTTAATTAGCAACAAGCATTGGATAAATGCAGTGTTAGACTTACTGTCGCGTGAAGATGTCTGTTTAGACGCATGTCGCCAAGGGTCCTGTGAACCATTGGTGAAGATTATTTTCGAACCTGCCCACGTTTATTTGAAGAAAACAATGAACCAGTTCACGATGAACAAGTTATAACTATTAAAAAACATTTAGAAATAGAAATAGTTAAATGATATTACCAGCAATTCCTTTGCCTCCGTAATATAAATTTGTTGCATTAACATCAGGACCGGGCATATCATTCCCAAAGACGTTTTCGCACAGATCCAAATGGTATCTGCAATATAAATGCATACTTGACTTAATTTATTATATCTTCTTGTTTGTTGGGTGCAAGGACACGTAGTAACAAACATCACACTTGGCAAGTAAAACATGTATACTTGCCTAGTGTCAACTTTCGACGAGCGGATACTATCATTTGCAGGTGCAACTTGAAAATATGCAACTTCTGTACAAACTTGGAACCACCACAAGCGATCAGAACTGCTATCACTTATTTTGGCTTTCTTCAACTGCTGTTGGTCGTAAGTCTCAACATCGGCACCAATATAGTCTAAGTAATAATCCTTGACATATTTGGCATATGCTTCCTGAATAAGAAAATATCAACAATCAAGCACTGACTAGAAACTTCGAGCATATCTCAAACAGTGCTTCCATGAAATAGTTCCAAGAGAACCAAATCACAACCATCCGAATTTTTGAGCTTGCTAGGAAGACACAATAGTTAAAGGTTAAAAAATGGCTTACCACTAAATCTTCTCCGGCTTTCTTTGCTTCAGTAAGAGGGTTGCACAGTTCATCTGGATCTCCATATTGAATCTGCAAATGGGCAAAGCATGCTAAAACTGGTCTACAAAACTATAAGTTTCTATTCAACAAAGCTGTATATTAATGTAATAATATACCGCTGTGACAGCTGCATCTGCCAGAAAATACAAGAAGTCCCCATCTTTCGATAGCTGTAATAGAAATCAAGTCGTCATTAAATTCTAATTGAAACTGATAGAGGAAAGCAGGACTTCCAAAAGAAGAACTCAAGTTCAGAACAAAAGCATTAAAATTTAGTAACGGTCCCAAAATGTCATATCATAAGCTAGTTAGAGATTTCAACAATTTCAAAGTATGTCATAAACTTACAAATCTTTTCTGGCAAAAGATTTGAGAAGGTAAAAAAAACTATCAGATATATGGAACTTCATTTTTCGGTTTTATTTCAAAGTTTGTCTTTAAATAGGCTGTGGCATGACGAATAAGACCCAATAAGGGAAAAAGGATAAACATGTTTTTCTACCTTAGACGCGTTAAATAATTTCTTTAACTCTTTCTGATTTGAATCAAGTCTCTTCTCAACAAGACTAGTAATTTCTTGCAACACAGCTTTACATTCTGGACCAGCGGATTCACCAACCTGGATAAGAATATCATCAGATCAGAAATGGAACCTTTACCATTTTAAAGCAAAGTCAGGAGGTAACTAACCATATCAAAAGTGAAATACGGATGAATTAAAAATAAATATGACTATATAGTATTCATAAGAAGTTAATGAATTGATAGGGTTTTTCTTCACCTGCTCATCAAATTTTGTGAAGTTGTAGACAGCAAGAACAACACCTGAGCTCGCAAGACTTCCGCAAGTAAGATGAGGGAACTTCAGGCGGAACCACGCACTTAGGGCTCCCGCATATGAAATACCAAAGACAAACCATGGGTTGTCTGTTGTCTTGTTGAGTTTCACATTTAAGGATTCCTGAGCAATAAAAATAGCAGGACCGGATACTTGAGTGATTTATAGAAAGAGGAGGATCAGGCGAAAAGGCTTTAAGAAATGATGGATTCTATCCGAAATGAAACATTCATTTAAAGCTATACAGAATATTAACTCCTAGAATGGCGACTAATAGACGGTCTTCTTCAGAAGACTTCCCTGTATACCTATGTTTCCATTTATTGAGATAATATAGTATCCCAGTTAGCATGAGAATAATTCTATACAATTTGATATGTGATCAAATTATGGGATCAACAATGAAGTAGAAACATAATTTCACAGGGCAAACCTTTTTTATCAATTGGAGGAGGACAATCCTCCAAACACATTTTATTTAGCTGTGATATAATTAATCTGCGATCCTGGTCAGTATTTTCTCATGAGAAAGGAGGAACAGACTAAGCAGCTACTTACCTGATAATACTGTCTGAAAACAGCCAAATCAAATAGTGCTTGTTTTGACGAAAGATATCTCAGATTATCGGTGCTGAATGATCTGAAAGGATAGCTCTTTCCATAGTAACGATGCTCAAGGGAAACCACAGCTGCTCCAAACTTCTTTGCTAAAACCTGTAAAGCTTTCAAGATTTAGAAATATCATAGCAAAAACTCATGCATACCCAATAATTTATGTCATTCTCAAGATTAAATGAGCTATTGAGATGTGATGAACAGAGAGCCCTTTTTTCCTAGTTCTCTTAGTAATATATGATGGGGCACAACTACCTCGGAAATATTCTGAAAAGTTCAGTAGGAATACTTAATGGACTGCAGACTTACCCCCAAATAGTCATTACTAATCCCACTGCACACAGATTCTCCACAGATCTTTAGAAATACTGGACCATCAGGGGATCGAAACTCATCAAGATATTCATAATAACGTTGAGCAAATTGGCTGCGGTCCTGCAAAGAAAGAAGCCAATATGCTTAGTATATGTAACCAATCTTGACATATTTCTCGTAAAAACATGGACTTGGTTTTATCTATGTCATAAAAAATGTACAGATACTCAGATAAGCATATCCCAGGAAACATAAATATGCAAACTAGAAAGTTAACAGATATACCCATCCAAATGGCGTCAATAGCTGGTTATATGCATAAGGATCCCAAAAATCTCAAATGGAGTCGATAGCTGCTTATATGCATAAATATCCTAAAAAATCTAGTGCGTCAGGTAGAGTCTGTAATATTATTTTACTAACTCAAAAAATATAATAAAATGCAGCGTATACTCTTAAGCATCCTGTATCCCTGGTGTGGTGATAATGATGCTATTAAGTCATTAAATGAAACTATACATAGACCATATGTAGACACCTTCCATTGCCAGGTCAAATCAATTCCCTTTCATTATGCTAAGCGAAATAAATACTACAACTTACTTATCATGTTCAATTACTTAACTCGTAGAACCTATACCTCTGTATAGACAGAAAAAAAAGGACATTTTGCCCTAATTGGCGCATGAATGCATTTGCCAGACATATATGTAACTGTAACTGCGCATGCAGGGACTTCATTTACATGAAATGAAGCTAAAACGAGCTCAATCTTCTCAAAGCGCAAAACTTTTCAACAACGAAGAACCTAACTGAGCACAAATTGAACTTCAATACTAAACTTAACCAAAATTGAGCCGAATTTCCAATCTCTGCGAGAAGCACCAACAGGCTGCAGCAATCAAACAAACTGGATAGAGAGATTAGAGAAGTCGGACTTACGTAGGGAGAGAAATGA
Source organism: Salvia rosmarinus (assembly GCA_036937905.1). Classification (NCBI taxonomy): domain Eukaryota; kingdom Viridiplantae; phylum Streptophyta; class Magnoliopsida; order Lamiales; family Lamiaceae; genus Salvia; species Salvia rosmarinus. The sequence goes on from CM072813.1 coordinate 98,042,805, forward strand.
TCGATAGTTTGATTCATCCAGTGCTCTTCCTTGGTCAAATAGCTGCTGCTGCTGCTGGTCTCCCGCTCACGAAAATGCCGCTGCGCTGACGCAGCCGCCAAAGTCAACGCTAAAATAGCGAGCGAAATCGACGCCGGCGCGGCGAACCTCATCGTGTTTAGCTTCTACTGTGGAAAAAATTCTGGGATTTTTCTCTCTGAAATTGGTGATGACTGCGATAAGAATCCACTGTTTGATATTTTTTACTATTAATACTTTTTTTTTCTATTGATTTTGAGTCCCTTTACGCAGTACTATATAGTTAAATTCGAAATTTCATATCACGAGTTTTTCTTCAAAATTCTTATTGGTTGTTTGTTTTGAAATGAAGGACGCTAATCGTTGTATTCCAAAAATATTTTTCAATCAAAATAACATGACTTGTCTGACTTAACATAGATAATTATTGTTGTTATTGTTGTGATTGTTAACATTTAACATTAAATTAGTATTTCTGCATATAAAAGTAAAATTGAAAAAAATTATATTTAAACCATTTTCGGAAATACTTTCGGAATATTTCAATAGTTATTTAAACTCAACTACGTTTGTTCTAATACAATATAGGGTATGATATACGTCATATATATTTACCTATTAATATACGACATCTTCCAAAATAAAAACTGCAAAGTTTGGATTATCAGTGTAAAATATATATTGGATATGATTAATAACTATCCAACATCAACAATCGCCCTATCCAACATCAACAATCGTAGCTTTAAAATTTCGTATTAAATTAAAAAAAAACAATCGCCCTATCCGTTTTTTTTTAAAGAAACAAACAAACAACCAAACTATATTAACTTCATAATTGCTAATAAACACATACGTAAAATATTTGAAGCACTTAACCATAACCAGATTTTTTATTTGATAAATCATGTAAAATATTAATCAAAGATCAATATATATATATATATATATAGAGTGTTAAATAAGAACCAATTTTAACGTGAGAACTAAGAACTACGAAAACAAAATGAATATCTATGAAAGTTAATGAATACTGCGAAAGTTAATGAATCCAAAATTGAAATTTTCACCGGTTCGAATCATGAGGCGAAAATTCTATTTTTTTTATTCATTAACTTCATGATATTCATTTACTTTCATAAGATATTCATTCTCACGTCGCACAATAAAAATGGTTTTCGTTAACCTCCCTATATATATATATATATATATATATATATATATATATATATATATAAGAATGTTAACGTGAGAATAAAAATGATGAATTCGTCATGAAAGTTGATGAATCAGTCATAAAAATTACTGAATCCAAAATAAAGCTAAAATAATGAGATTTGGAAAGCAATTGCGTTGGATTTGTATACTGATTGAGCTTTATATAATGTTTCATGTTATCATTATTCTAATATCATATCTGAATTGTTTACTTGATTGTATATGTTGACTCATTATCTCATACAAAAATTAGATCATATAATATGTAAAAGATCACGAAGTCTATATGATTGATTAAGCTAGTTGAGATATAAAAAGGATCACAGTTGTGACAATTTGAGGACGAGTTGTTAGTATATGCTGCGATATAGATAAAAAGTAACTTAACTTGAATACTTGTTTATACAAGTACGTCTTGACGTATTGATGGATCACTGTGAAATGAGTTCTTCTATCTGATCATCATGAATAATCTAGATCTCGGTGACTTTATGTTGATCTAAACCTCGATAAAGTTTCAAGTGAGTATGAATTATTGATCATCACTTTGACTTGTTATGGGTTAGTGTTATATGAGATAACTCAAGATTCTTCGCATCTTGGGTGGTGACATTGTTTGTATGTCATGTTTATTACCTATATCGATTCACCGTATCCGTTTAGGATGATGACGTTCCCTTAATGAACTCAAAAGATTTATTGTATTAAACCAGAGGTAAAATTCATAACTAAGCCGAGCTTTACAGTTTTATAATATAGTATAATAATAAGGTTGATTAGTACTATTTAAGGAATTAAAGAAATTAATTATTTTAAGCAGTCAGAGTGTTATAAATAATTAGTGAATGTACGATATCTTAAATACGAGGATTTATAAGTATAAGTACAAACCCGACTCAACTTCGATAATAAATGGATAAGTCAGCATTTATTCTCTAGTGGAATAAATAATGTTTATGAATTAATTTATGTTATGGACTGAATATAAGATAATTAATTTATTTTAGACTCATCTTTATTCTTTATATTTGACCCATGGACTGATCCATCAAGACCTATTAACCATGATATTTTCGGTCATCCTTAGGAATCCCAATGAGATTCTATTATGATTAATTATTATATATTTAATACATCTCATAATCTAGATAAATATTATTAGATATCAAGAAATAATTATTGTAGATATGAATTATTTTGAAAAGATTTATGATAATTATTTTCAAGAAAGAAGATAGATTTTCCTTTTAAGAAATAATTATCTCTTCAAAGTTAGACCTATACTTTTATCACTATTCACTAATAGAATCTCCGGAAAAAAAAAGCATGGATGGGACGGATGGAGTATATATGGGAAAATCAAATCATTCCAAACATTATAATGATTTTCACAATCACTATTCATCACTAGAGGGACGGAAATTTTGGTGTTCTCCATAAATCATTCTTACTCGATATTGAAGATCAGACATCCGGGACATAATGCAGAAGATCAAAGTTGGAGTCTGTTATTGATCTGTTGCGTCAGAAATTCGCAGGTAAACACGAGAAAACCCTATGTATTGCAATTAATTATATATGAATATGATAAGAATATAATCAATATATGATTAATTAAACATCCAAGATAGATCCTTGAGAGCATCGATAAATTCAAATTTCTGATCATTGCGCTCCTCTAACCAATGTTGCCTCAGTAGGTTTTTATACAAACAGCGATATTTTCAATTTCTTGAATAACTAGTAGATAAGGCCTAATGCATAATTGATATCATAAATAGAATTCAAGATTCAATTTGACTGGAAAGAGATGGTTTAGGTTGCGTGATTGTTTTCAGCGTGGCCGTGGAGGCGATGAGGCTGCATATTCAAATCAATCATTCTTGCACCCATTTTAGCATCTCTATCAGCACCGGCGTCTAAGTCTGCAGAGGGAGAAAAACGCGATTCTGCTGTTCATCTTCGTCCATCAATCTACCCGAGTGGCTATTCTCTCTCTTGTTCTCAGCTGAAGCCACGATGGGCTCCCCAGCCAGACCAGGCTTATCTCCCGGAAACTGTGGGTTACCTCGAACAAAAAGAGCAAGTTAATGACTCATCCGACACACAAGGAGTGAAACATAAGACGGTTATTGGTACAAAAACAAACCTCGACTCTCTGTCTCATCAAGAGGAACCTCCTATGTGTTCGTTTTCCACCAACATGCACGATCATGTCACACTGCAAGCAGAGGGAGCTGCCATCCACTTCACAGTAAAAGAAGGCTGAAATCACGAGCGATAAATGAATACAAATTTCAAGAAACAACGCACAAAGTAAAAGGAAAATACGCGTACCAGGAGCATTTTCACATATATCACAGCGTGGAACGTCACTGGGACTAGCAAGACCAACTCTTACATGCCTACTAGCAAGTTTGTTGCACATGTGTACCTGCATCTCAGATATGCAACACACCATTAATATCTACATAAATTTTCAAGAAATCAAGAATCTCCTACATATATAAATTGTTGATGAAAATTTGGTTTGTAGTATATAGACACACAATGAGATAATAAACCAGCCCCTAATCCATCCGAATTAGGCTCCTCTGTTTCAATCGTGTTTCATCCTATTCCAATAACATTTTAAGCAAAGGGATAATGTAGAATGCTATTTAAAAATTAAAACAGAGGATCTGGTGTGAAATCATTAAGTCAAGCTAACTACTAGGAAACAAGTCCCTTGTCCATTCAAATTAGGCTCCTCCTTTGTTGCAATTGTGCTTCATCTCCTATTCCAAAATCCAATAACATTGTAAATTTAAAATAGAGGATATCGTGTGGTATCATTCAATCGAGCTAACTACTAAGCAAAGCAACGAGTGGTCTAACATCATCAAGAAAACGACCAACAATCTTCTCCTAGCCTAACATCATCATCAAATTGAGTGCATCAACTGTAACAACCTAAGTTCCTATCTAAATTAGGACAAGAAAATCAAGAAAACATCACACACACAAATCATTCAAGCTCAGAATCAGCTAAACTAGTGCAAAACTGAACTCTGCATCCAAATTTCAGCAACTCCACCTAATAAATCAATCTTTACAACATTATCCTAATAAGAAAAAGAAACACGTGATGATTATAGATGAATGCCAAGAAAAGAAAGCAGTGGGATAAAGAAGAACGCATGCCTTATCATCGCAGGCCCGACAAAGAGCAGCCTCATCAGCAGCACAGAAAAGCACAGCAGCAGCGCCCTCACAAACATCACAAAGCGTCCGCATACTTCATTTCTCCGACCAAACAACAAACATTAAAATCCCTCAACACACACACACACTCACACACGTACACAAATCACAAATGAAGCAAATCCCACTAACGCAAAAGGAGAATTCTTGGACAAATTTCTCTAATTTCTTAATTGTCTGGTTGGAGTTGATTTGCTAGCAATAAGAATAAACCGTGATTGGCGACTAAGATAAAAGCTGGTGGGGCATGATGAGGGAGAGAAATTCGTCGAAACAGAAGATTTTAGGGTAGTGTTTGGTGCCACGAATTGGAATTTGATGCATGTGGGGTTGGAGATTTGGAAGTGAAATGAAACTTTGATTCTTGCCCACTAGTTGACTATCTCAGCTCTGGCCCCAGATCACCTCCACCTTAACTTTTTTTCTTCTTTGATTGATCGGGTTTTTGTCTTTCTCTCTCTGTGTCCCTCATTGGTGCTTGCTTGCCTAACTTTTCCATGGAAACTACACGTTTGCAGATGGGGGCCCTCGATAAAATCTTGCTCCAATAAATTCGAAATGGTTAGCATAATATGTGTTGTGTTTGTAGAGACAACTACTTTCTTCATATCTATCTATCTATCTATCTATCTATCTATCTATCTATATATATATATATATATATGAGAAGATTAACTATCTATCTATCTATCTATCTATCTATATATATATGAGAAGATTAACGTGATAATTATTTTTATCGTCAAAATTAAAAAAATGATTAATTTAATATGAAAATTGATGAATTCGTTATGAAAGTTAATGAATAAAAAAAATAGAACTTTTGCTTTTCATGGAATTCGAACACTAGGTGAAAATTTTGAATTTTGAATTTTGAATTCATTAACTTTCTCAATTGATTCATTAACTTTCATAACGAATACATCTCGCTCGTAACAAATTGTTCTTATATATATATATATATATATTATATATATATATATGCTCTTTAATTGATTTATTTGCAATTATGGCTTGAAACCTATGTTACATGGACACGGGTATGGGTATCGGACACGGTGCGGATCCGAGTGTCGATACAATTTTTAAGAAAATTATCGATACGGGGACACTGTCTTAACTTTGGACACCGATACGGGGATACACCGATCATAAAATTAATAACATAACATTCTTATAAAAAAACTTCAAAATAAGTTTGAAATGTTTGTAACGAGCTGTTTTCATATAGATTGTAGAAGGGAGGTTGAAATGTTTTGGAGTTAATGCAATGCATTAACTAAAAGTTACTCTGCCCAGCTTTTCAATTTGGAGTTAATGCAATACATTAATTAAAATGTAGTCTACGGCAGCTTTTCAATATGGAGTTAATGCAATACATTAACTAAAAGTTAAAGCTGTAATCTGCTACAACTTTTTCAATCTGAACAAAAGTTAAGTGTCTGACAACTTTTTCAATTATTACATTAAATAAGATTTAAACTTGGAATAGCAACCGTCTCTCTCCATGGAGTGTCCGAGGTGTATTTGGAGGATCCGACACGTATTTCGTGTCAGTATCCGTGTCGTGTCGTGTCGACACGGATCCTTCTACAAAAATGAAGTGTCCGAGTAACACAGCTTGAAACACCGACAATAGGAGAAGAGTTGGTTGTAAAACTCTTTTACAATTTTGGTCAAGGATTACAAATTAATGAGAGCTAATAGTTAAATAAGATGGAAATGTCATGTTGTATCCTAAACTATTTTTATTTTATTTAAAATATCCTAAAGTCAAAAATTTCAATTAAAATAATGAATTATTGATAATTTAAAAAAAATCTGAAAATCATTTTCCGATGCTCCGATAAATCAACATGACTTGTCGAATATCGTCGTGAAATTATAATTAAACATTACTAAAAAAATGAATTGACCCAATGTGGATATTCGAAGTGAGATATCCTTTTTGTGAAAAATAATTGTAATTCTATCATGACATTCAACGAGTCATGTCGACATTTGAGAGCCGAAAATGAAATTGGGATACTTTTGATAAATTATCCATAATTCATGACTTAGTTGATATTTTTTTCAATATTTTAGAATGTTTTTAATAAAACGGCAATCTTATGAAATTTAAAGTGATATTTTCAATAGTTCATGACAGTTTTTTATAAAATGAAAATAGTTTATGATCTAATGTTACATTTTTCTTAAATAAACAAAGATGATAACACGTGTATTGTATTACTGAGTAATATAGTTAATATATATCTTTATAACATGAATGTATGAGGGGAAATTTTCACTGATTTTTTGGGAAAATATATTATTTATATGTAGTAGAAAAAGTTTTAAGGTGCATTATATGATCTAATGGGCCATATTTTTAGTTTGTAAAGGGTAAGGTCCATTGTGTAATATATTTGTCGTTCGAGCGGAAAAACCAACTCGTTTGGACCATTCCTGTTGGTCTTACATTAAAAACTTCAACAACATTTGTATATAGAATTCTATATACAATTATTTTCCTACTATAACTCTTAAAATTAAAATCTCATAAACTTCCATGCCGACATCCGCAATCAGTAATTGGGGATTGATTAGGATTTTAATTGAAATTTATTAATCCATAAGTCGATTGATTAGTCCACAATTAAAATTTATTTAAATCTAATGATGATCGTCAAACTGTCTGCATGGCAAACCAATTCAATAAAACTATATAAATATACGATCTTATTATTGTAACTTCTCATTTCTTTTCGATTCTAAGGATTTCTCTTTTTTTTTTCTTTTCTTTAGAATCATAGAATAATCGGGAAAAAAAAGTTCAACGTATTATGTACTCATTTCGTCATGAACGATTATGAGAAGAGTAACCCGCCGTAACGGCGTAACCTCATATTGCCTCGAGCTTACTCGCCCCAAATGATGCGCATTATATTTTCATTTTATTTAATTTTCAGTATAAGATTATAATGAGGGGCAAAAAGTTTTAATGCAGAATGTTAGTAGGGATGTCAATCTACTTCGGTTCGGGTCAACCCATTCGGATTGTCAGCCTATTCGTTTCAGCCATTCGGGTGGATATTTTTTCGGATTATAAATTTTTAATCCTAACCCGACTCTTGGCTACTGAACTAACCCATCAGGTGATAAATATGGATTTCAATTATTTATTCTACTTATTTGGTCTTATTTGATGTTGGAAATCATGTTTATAGATAGTATTTGTTTAGTTTTACATTATTTTAAAAATGTGATACTCCTTGGCATCTTTTGCCTAAATGGAGAATGAATTGAGTTTTTCCAAGTGAATGGATTTGAAGTACGTCACGTTAGGAATCCATAAAGGCAAACAGATCGTAATTCGAAGGTCTGACGGGAAATATACGAGCGAAACGAAAAAGTCGCACGCTGCTGGCAGACATAGCTGCAGCCTAGAGTGAAAAAGGTTGTTTCCCGCGATTGAGCACAGTGGCAGAAACGACCGCTGCCGCGGCCGCAACAACGGGGTGATTTCCAAGCCAAGCGTTGCGGTCAGCGTGCGCACGAGTAGCGACTGCAATCCTGCTCCAGATCCAGATTTTGGCAATTTTACTATTTTTACCTTTTTAATATATTTTTGAGCCCATCTAGGTTATATTTTCCTTTTAGAATTCAAGGAACATTTCCCACCTATAAATACATTCTCTTAACATTGTTTTTTATATTTTTTAGAGTTATATTTTATTTAAGGGCTCCCTGCAGATTATAGATCTATTATTTTCAAAATTCAAATTTCACGTTCTTCGTTGTGGAATTCCTATATTGATTTTTATTATTTATTTCAATCATATTCTTTTTTATTCCTTTATTTCTTCTCGTTTAATTATTGTCATAGGTAATTAAATTACTATTGATTTTAGGGTTTGTATAATTTAGTAGGGAATTATGTGATTGATCTATTGAGCTTATTTATCTGTCAATTTATGATTTATGATCCATGGTGCTATTTTATGCTAGATAATTGGCCATTATTGATGCATGCTAATTTTCTGATTAAATATCTAGCGGTTTTAATTGAATAATTGATTTCAGAAATTCATGATACGATTAATCTAAAGACTTGGCGATTTTAGAATTAATTGTAGGAGAATAATTCTCGTGAGCTTTTTGGAGTTTTTATATGTTCTTAAGACCTAGCGGAGATAAGTCATATATTAATCTAATGTCACAAGTTGCTCGGGATGGATACTATGGTAATCTATGTTATTCTTCATCTGAATTGATTTAAAATTGGCGTGTGATTTTCTGTTAAATTAATACATTTCATAGGATCAGTCTTTCATCTTATGTTTCTTCCAGATCTGTTTTATTTTGTTCTTGTTTTATTTTTATCAGTTTTTATCAAAATTCCATACACCTTTATGTTAGCGTGAATAACTATGACATATTTATGTTTATTACTTGCCGTGTTTTCACGATATCAGCCCATGTGAATACTATAATCTATTTGTTTTTTGACTATAGTAGACACCATTTAGCTGCACTTATTTATAGTTAGGATTCTAGTGATCAGGTCAATCGAGCCAGAAAGGTCAAGGAAAAAAACAACTTAAGTATTTTTTTTTTATAATCAATTAATTATAATAAATATTTTGTATTAAATGATAGTACTGTAAAGAACCAAAAAAATGAAATGAAAACTTTCAAATATTAACCAAAACATATTTCAAGAATATTTGAAGAAAAAAAATCTTATTATACTAACTTTCAAAAACAAGTAATTAAATTTGAAAACCATATAACGAGAAAAATTTCAATTAATTGGATCAACCACTTGATCTTCGGGCCAATCTATTCTGGTTCGGACTATTTTTGGATCACTCATTCAGATTATCGGGCTATTGAGTTAGGGTTCTTAGAGTTGACATATTTTCAAATTAGAAAATTTCAATCATACTCTAGAAAGATGGACGATTTATTTGGATCAATACATAAATTTCATATTAGATTCACATCCTAAATGTTGATATGTTATTGGAAATTAGGTTCCGAATTTTCCGAGGCGCTATTATACTATAATGAATGTTTTACATTTATTGTGATTGACATGTGACCTCAATAAATTATGATTGTCATTTTGTTATAAATTTCATCAAAATACCAACCACTCAATTATCAACCTTTTAGATATTTAAGTAATTATCTCACCAACTGCCTAAAAGTTTTCTACCTCACATTCTTTTTATATTTATCTATTTAATTTTTTGAGAAAAATATAGACTTATATATCAATGCAGCTTCAATACTTCACTGTTTATAGATCGATTAAATTGTAAGAAATTTAAATTTATTACAAAAAATAATTTATTTTCTATTTTTTTAGTATCACGTCGAATCCGAATTTTTACGTGTTTTAACTAGAACATGACAGTCAACAGATTAACAAGAGAAAATGAAAATGGGAAGCAAGGTTCGACAAAAAATAAATTAAAATAATATTTTTGAAATTTTAATTCTTAAGTATTTTCGAATGTTTGTATTACCATAACCATGTATATATGGAACTAGAAATATAAATGAGGAGTTTTACCCATACCGATCCGTAACCACTCAAAACCTATTAAATTTTAAAGCAGTGGTTCTGGTTTCGGTTCCGATTCCATACCCACTTTAGACCCGGACCGTTTAGATCCATGGTTTGATGGTTCGATACGATCCGGTTCCAAGTATTGGTTCTGGTCTGAATAAAACACGTCTATTGACAAGCCTAAATTTAAATAGGCTTGTTAATGAGTCAGTTTTATTCATATTGATCTGAAATCACTCATAGCCCATTAAATTACAAAGCAACGGTTTCGGTTCCAATTCTGGTTCGGTCCGGTTCTAGACCCGTTCAAATCCAGATCGCTTAATACCCACAGTTGATGGTCCGAGTCCGGTCCAGATTCAATATCTAATGGATCGATTCCAAAATCAGAACCATTACTTATTTATTGATTCGCTCGGATAAAACTCACCCATTGACACTTTCACACTTTGTTGAAGAAATCGAAATCCGCTCGGAAAAAGTAAGTATGTATTCTTCACCTTCTCACCCTCTTCTCGCCTCGATAACTCTGGTTCGACTTGGGTTACGGTCGTCGAGACCCCGATATAAGGGATTATATATGCCATAGCGCTAGGTAAATCCATGGGACTTAGTTCTAGGGTTTCACCGATGTCTTGGTATGGGATGGCCTCGTGGATTGGTGGTAAATCAACCTTGACGATGGAGGAGCTTCGGTGGTGAAATACCACATCCGGAGGATGCATGGTGGTGCTTGCTAAAACCCAACGATGAGGCGATGGCCCTCCGGAGGATTTATCACCATTTTATAGATAGCTTAATAGCTGGGCTTAGATTTCCTTTTGCCCCATTTTCCTTAGCTTTGAGGTATTTTCGGATCCCTATATTGTGACCTCCAATTCTATTAGGTCGGTGGTGGGGCTAGGGTTGGCTGTTATAGCATAGGCGGGGGTTCTCTTTCGAAGTCTTGATCGTTTTTAGCATCAAGTCATAGGGGAGTATATTACACGTCACCGCCTTGAGTTTAAAATTGCTTCCCGTCGAAGGTATCCCTTTGGCAAAATAGATACTTCTTTTTGGGTGAGGGTATCCGAGGTATGAGTGGGGCCTCGGGTCGATAAAGGACGTGAAAATTAATCCCGGGGCCTATGGAGAAGCTGTTGAGCGATATGGGTGAGATCTGTCGATCAACTATCTTGAGGATGACTTGAGCGATCTTGGTGCGAGTGTACATAGGTCGAAGCTCCGATGTCGAGGTCGATTTGGGTGAGGCAACCTTTTATCTTTATTTCCCTCGTTTGATTTTCTTGTGCTAATGAAATTCTCATGTTGAATGCGGTGAAGGTTGACCCGACCGGAGAAGTCACCGTGTGCCGATCTCATTGCGCCCGCCTCCGATCGAAGGGAACCCGCGAGGAAGAAGCGCGAGGCAAGCGAATCCACCCAACGACTGTGGTAGTGGGCATACGAAGACCTTGTGACGGTCCTCGGGACGACCCGGGCCCGACGTTGGAGATCGAGGTCCATGGTCGACCTCGGTCAAAGCCGGCTTCAAAGACTTCCTTATCCTTCCCAAAGGTATCGCCATACCCTTCTCCTTGTAAATTTGTTGTTACTTGTTGCTAATTGTTTCATATTCGGGATCGGCCTCGATGACGGTGAGATGCACCGCATGGCCGGGCTTATTGTTGAGGGTGCCTCGCAATACGAGGCCATGGAGAGGAAGGCGGCGGCTGGACGGGAGGCCGAGGGCAGCGGTGAATCCGCTAGATGCCGCCAGGCGGACGCCGAACTTGCTAAGGCGGAAGCGAGAGCCGAAGTGGCAAAGATGGCCGCAGAGTGCCCTCAAGAAGGATCGGGCCTTGCGGTGGCCCGTGCAGTGGGCGCCCAGAGAGGAGGCCGAGGGTGAGAGGGAGGTGGTCACAAGAAAAGCGCGCTTCTTTGGCGGGGCAAGGACCTATCTTGAGGGCCTTCGCCGGCAAAGCTTATCGAGTCGGAGAGTTTTCCTCTTTCATCTCGACCAGGCTGCCGTGATGGGCCGGAGGTGATTTGTGCCCACCGGAGAAGTGGGCGGAGAGACCAGATTTTGACAAGGCCCAACACGGTTGGGTTGAGGTCGACCACCGAGGTATCAAGAATTATGCTCGCATAATCGGTGGGCGACCTCCTTTCCGTGGTGGATGCTTGGCGTCTTCGCTCACGCTCGGCGAGGCCAGAACTCGATCTGAGGAAGATGAAGACTTAGAGCTTCAAGCCTTCCGCTGAGTTGAGGATCAAACAAGGCGGCAGGTCAGCTCGGACGTCTCTTCCGCGGATCGGCAACCAGCGGAAGAAGCGTGACAGCAGACCAAAAAGAGGTCGGAGGGTCGCAATCGGCTAATGAGCACGAGGTCGGTGGACCCAATGTAATAGGATGATTTCCGGGATCGATAGGACCCAATGTTGTACAAACTTCCATTTTGAATAATAATAGACATATCTTTTAAAATGCCTTGTCGTTGTCTTATTTCTAGCGTTCTTCACCTCAATACTTGATTGGATCATGAGCGCTAACAAAAGCGAAAGAAGTCCGAGGTGCTCTAGCCGAGAAGGACGAAGAGGTGGCCTTCTTGGAGAGTCGGTCTGCGGTGGCTCGGTGTATGGCCGGCATGGACGTCGGCTCGGCATTGTCGGCCGTGAAACAAAAGTTGCATGAAGCCGACCGCGAGGTGGCCCGCCTCCCTGCGAAAATGAAGTGTTAAAGTTAAGGTTTACATCAAAAGTCCGGTGATTGTCTGCGAGATGTGATCCACGGACGATGATGCTGCGCGGCGACTGGTGACAGAGAGAAGGTGGCTCGGATCTCGGAAGAGCATGAAGAGTGCGAAAAGGTCGTCCGCGGATGGGGAGCGACTATATCTGGCCGACGATCGAGTTCGAGCTTGTTGGCGGAGGCATGGTATTGAGGATGAGGAGGGTCCCAATAGCAAGAATTTTAAAGGCTGCCTCGACTACGTCACGAAATACATGCAGATGTATGAGATCGTCATAAGCGGCGCATGCCCCCGCCTCACAAGCGCATCTCGATGACGCGGCGATCCCATAATTGAAGAGCACGAAGAGGAGGCTGCTGCGATCACGCTCAAGTGCTCCGTCAAATGGGTCCATCGGACATCGGCGCGATAGAGAGACGCTCGGCGGTTCGGAGGAGAGGACGCGGGACTGTCGGCGATGGAAGGGCTGGAGCTGGGGACAAGGCATAGTCCGGTCCGGCGTCGAGTTCACGGGGTCGAATGTGGCATCGGTGCGAGATTGAATTCCCAGGCGAGAATCCGCCGCCGAGTCAAACTACTCCGGAACAGTCGAGGTGGGGCCACCCTCGTAGATTGGGTGGAAGGCACGAGTTTATTCGGGTATCCATCGGAGCACAGGGACTTCGTCAAAATTATCTCGGTTCGGTGAGTCTCGTGAGGGAGCCCGAAACCCGAATGCGTACATAGTGTAGGACTTTGTATGTAGGTATAAATGTATTTAGACTGGTTTGAAGTGTCGTTTTCCTCTTGAGAGTATAAACATAGCTTAGGACTTCGTTTGGTCGTAAATGTATTTATCTTGTATACTTGCCATAATTTGGTGAGCATTTTGGATGTCTTATACATGTAGAAGGTTAATGCGTAGACTTTCAAACTAGTGATAGTCCAGAACGTTCAATTCAATGAGATCACGAGTGCGGGCGTTCTTAGTGGGTTTTTATCTTCGTGAGGCGTCCCGTGAAGGTTAAATCTGATATACGAATAGAATACGAAAAATGAAGCGAAATGAAATATTCATTGAAAAATAAATATTTTATTCAACAAATATATGACATCGCACTTGACAAGGCAAGTAAGGAGACTAACATAAAGTCGATCCGAAATCAAAACTATGTAAAGTATTCCTCCTTAAATGAAATATGCCGAGTTCGAGGGATAAGCGCATCGGATAAGTGAGATAGCTTGTAAGCCCCTTACCAAGGTTCTCGTGAACACGGTATGGGCCTTCCTATGTTGGATCCAACTTGTTAAGCGCCAGCTCATCTGGCTTCATTATTTCGTAGGACGAGGTCGCCTACTTGGAACGCGGAAGTTTGAACTTTTGTTGTGTACCGCATGCGACACGGGCTTTATACTTGGCTTCGTTTATGAAGGCTAGCTCACGCTTTCTCGAGGGCGTCAAGGTTTGCTCGCAGTCTTCCTCGTTCCGGCCTGATCGAAGTGAAGAGCGCGGCGGGCTGGCGCCGATCTCGGCCTGTGATGGATGTGACCTCGATCTGCATAGACCGGTGAAAGGGTTTCCGTCGCGACGCCCGAGGTGTGGTCCGTAGGACCAAAGGACTTGAGGAGATTTTCAGCCCATCGCTTTAGCTCGGTCCAACCTCTTCTTTAATCCTCAGACGATCGTGCGGTTGGTGACCTCGGTGCCGCCATTCGCCGTGGGTGTGCGACCGAGGTGAAACGTTGATCGATCTGAAGTTCTTCGCACCACCTCGAAGTTTTTGTCTACGAATTGGGTGCCGTTGTCCGAGACCGAACGTGCGGTATCGCAAGCGGCAGACTATATTTTTCCACACGAAGTCCGAATTCTCCCGCCGTGAGGCTTGATAGTGGTTCGCCTCGACCCACTTTGTGAAGTAGTCTATGGCTACGACTAAGTATCGGGCGACCGGTGCTCGGTCGAACGGACCAACAATGTCAATCCCCACCGCATGAAAGGCCATGGACTCGCAGATCGCCAGATCGACCGAGGCGCTTTTTGACCGTGGAACGAATCGCACCGGGCACTTTTGACGAGTTCGGCCGACTTGCGGTGGGCGGCCGAGTATCCCGACCTCGGCGTCTTCTTTGAGAGAGCTCGCGACCGATGTGGCTTCCACAAGACCTCGGTGAATTTCATTGAGCACGAGTCGGCTTCTTCCGCCCGGAGGCACCTCGGGAGGGTTGAAGGTAAGACTTCCAGATAGAGCGCCTCATGCATAAGATACTTTTGGGATTTCGCCATCATCTTTTGGCCTCCATCGATCCCGAGGTAGTGTGCCCCTTCCGGATATGCTTTGGGCGCTATCCGGTTCGGTTCACCTCCGAGATAACGCCGATATGAGGACCTCAATGCTTCCGAACGAACTTCCTCATCGGGCGGATTTGCCGACGACGAAGCCAATTTACTAAGGATGTCACTCATTTGTTTTCCCTCGTGGGATTTGATTAATTGAAGTATCCGAATGAGGCCAAGATCTCTTTTCGCTTCTCGCGCATCGCTTCATTCGATCCTCCTTAGCCTCAGTATGTACCTAATACCGGTTTACCACGACTGAATCTCCAAATATCCGGACTTTGTCCACTTTCAATTCCTTTGCTAGGCGAGTCCGAGATCAATGTCAGATTCCACCGTTGTTGGTGGTCGGGAAGGTAAACCGCAGGCGTATGTCACTTTTGCTTATCCGGGCGGGGAGAAGGATACCCGCTCCGCTACCGTCCTGCATGAAGCTCCATCCACGCACATCCGCCAACATCCGCGGGTGGTGCAAAGTCGTTCTTCGCCGTGAGGTGGGAGTGACCTCGCCGGTAGAGGCGACCTCGGTGAATTTGACTTCCACCAGAAATGCAAGGCTCGCCTTTATAGCCGACTGGGGAGTATGAAATGTCGTGCTCGCCGAGTTCCGTGCCCACTTAGCTATTCGTGAGATGACTCGGTTTTGATAAGACTGTCTTAGAGGCAAGTCCGTTAACACCGGATAGAATGAGCTTGAAAGTAAGGCCGAGGCGCCGCTTGGCGTTCACCAAGGCCGAGCTACCTTCTCGAGGTTGGTGTACCTCGCTTCCGGTCATTTGAGAGCTCGGCTAATGAAGTAGACGGGAATTGTCGTCCCACCTCATCTCGCACCAAGATAAAGACTAATCGCCTCGTCCGAGGTGGCGGATATAATGATAGAGTTTCACCTTGCTTTGGGGCGGATAGTGTCGGCGGTCGGCGAGATATTCCTTCACCGTTGGCGACGATGTTCTTCCCGCCAGTGAAATCTGGAGCTCCTCAAGATCTTGAAGGAAGCCGCTTCTCGGCACTCGAGATAGGAATCGGCTAGGCGGCGGCATCCGGTGAGTTTGTGTATTTCACGGATGGTTTTGGGATCCGCATGTCGAGCACCGTTTTCACTTTGGTAGGATTGGCTTTGTGCCTTCTTGAGAAACCCAAGACCCTTAAATTTACCCGTCCTCACCACAAATGTGCACTGGGATTGAGCTTGAGGTTGGCCGACCGAGGAAATGAAGAATAGTTTCGAGGTCAATGGCGCGACTCTTTTTGCTTTGACTACTATATCATCGACATAGACCTCAACAATTTCTCCTATGTGATCCTTGAAGATCGTGTCCACCATTCTTTGGTAGGTAGCTCCAGTTTTTTAGACCGAAGGCATCTTTCGGTATGCAAAGACACCAAGTCGAGAATGAACGCTTTTTTTGGGCGTCTTAGGGCTCATCAAGACTTGGTGGTATCCTCAGATAAATCCAGAAATCAAGACCTCATGTCCCACCAATGCTTCCACCTTCTTGTCAATGTCGGGAGAGGTACGATCCTTTGGGCAAGTGTTTATCGAGGTCGGTATAGTCGACACATGCGCCATCCCTCTCGGCTTTCGAACTACAACGGATTAGCCATCCAAGTTGGGTATTTAACCTCGTCACAGATTTTAGCCTCTCGAGTTGGGTTACCTCGTCTCTTATGACTGGGCCGCCTCCCGGCAAAACTTCTTTTCTTCACCGAACCGGTTTAGTAGCCGGATCAATGTTAAGACGATGAGTAATGAGCTCGGCGAGACCCGGTCATATCCAATGGAGACCATGCAAATACATCTCTATATTCCCTTAGAAGTCGCATGACCTGCCGACGAATATCGACCGAACTTGGGTACCAACCTTGACAACTTTGGAAGGGTCGTCGTCAGATAGTCAAGATTCTCACGATCATCCCGAGGTGGCAACCGGAGGGTTCAGAATTGCTAGGCACGTGGTAAGGCCACATCTTGGTTGAGACTCGTAGCATTCTTTAGCCGCTTGGTCACCCCGAATGCTTAACACTCCACGGGGTAGGTATCTTAATGGTGAGGTGGTACAGGAGAGACGGCTCTGGTTGCATACACCAATCTCTTCCCGGGATAATGTTGTATGGAGAGGAGCTCGGACCGGGAAAAATTGAATGGCTTTGGTGACCGACACGGGAGCGCGCCTACGGTGACCGGAAGGTAATGACTCCTTCAGTTGAACCGCCTCTGAGTAAAGCTCCGCGGGAATCGCGGGGTGTACTGAATTCCTCCAACATCAAGTTTATCCAGCAGCTACGGAATATGATGCTAACTGAGGCTCGATGTCAATGTAGACCCGATGTACATTCTTGTTACCCACCACGGCTTGTATTGTAATGGCATCCCGGTGGGCATCATCTTAGGTACGGGTCGTCTTTGGAGAACATGATATTTTCTCCATCCCGAGTCGCTTGTTTTTCGGCTCTTGGGTCGGCCTCAGAGCTTCATTTCTAGCGACGACCTCGTCGCACTAACCGCAGCCCGGTTATAGCGTAAACCGCTCCATTGCATTGGGACCTTCGTCTCGCCATCTTCGGTCGGGTTCGTTGAGGTCGGTCCACGCTTGTTACCACCCCATTTTCCCTCTCGCTTTTTATTACCCGGTCCAGTCGGCCGGTACTTCTTGAGGCTCCTTCTTTCACGAGCTCGTCAACTGTGAGCCCAAGGACTTGCAATCTTCGTATCGTGACCGTACTGGTGGTAGTCACAATACTTTCCGTTGACTTTTTTGGATCCTCCTTTCATAGGAGGAGGTTTTGGAAAGAGCTCGTGAAGCTCAAATATTTCACCGGATTTGAATAAAGGCGATCGTTATTACTGTGGTTTGGTCGAGGTCCCACCTTGATTCTCACCGGTCCTTCTTTATTCTTTCGAACGCACTTGGCGCTCAAGACCTCGCCCGATCCTCCTGGCTTTCTTCTCTCGGTCCTGCTCATCCCAGATCTCTTCTTCCTGGTCCGACTCGTCCCCTCGACAAAGTTATCAATCAGGTCCAAAGACGACTAGTTGTCTTTGGTCGTTCACTGGTGATCTCTTTATTCGAGCTCCGTGTCGGATCCCGTTCTTGAATGCGTTGATGATGTGAGATCGTTACTCTCATCTATTTTAAGGGATTCCATGATGAATCCGAGACGAATTCGACATTGTTTCGTCCCGTCCTGGCGGATTGTAAGCAGATCGGACGAAGGTATCTGCTGGGCCCGAGAGGTTACACCCTATATGGAACCAATATTGAAATATATACATATAAAACGATGCAACAAATTTTCGATCCAAATACATACTACATGTTAACGGTATTTGTTTTGAGGTTTATATAATTCTTAGATACTAAATAAGTTTGTGTACAATCTAAATACCGGTGATAAGAATATTATTTTAGTCACTTTTGTAAATTTATATTCCATCCGTCTACTATATTCGTTTCTTGATTTTGATGGCATCGTAATGAGTGTAAAATGAATTGAAATAATAAATGAATAATGAGATTAAAAGATGGGTTATAAGGATAATAAATGAATATATTAATCGATAGTGAGTGTAAAAAAAGTGGACTATGGGTGATTTTTTTGTAAATAAGTAGATAAATTTAGGGTAAAAATGTGAAATTGATCTTTTCTTAAAAGAAAAGTGAATATTTTTTATGGACGGATAAAAATAAAATTAAATGAATGTATTTGATGGATTGTGTGAGTAACTTTGTTCACACTTTATGAGTTTAAAATTTTTAATTCTCGTGCCTTTTAAGTTATTATTATTTTTATTTTTTTTACTTTTTTTTCACATTGTTTCTTTCTTCTTTTTCGTTGATAGCGTTTGCTCTTTTTTCTTTCTTTCCTTATTTCTTATTGTTTTATAAACAAATTACATTTTTAACTAACAATTACGTGATTAAGTGTCTATTTCAATAAACTACTAAAAAAGGGCAATTTAGTAGAAGCATTTTTGTAATCTAGGGGCAAAATAATATTTTCCTTACAGAAATAGCTAATAACAAATATTTTTTTGTTTTTTAATTATTCTTATTATTTGAATATATTTTTTTGTCTTTATTTAAAATCATGCGAACCCCGAATAATTCCACCAAAAATATTTTGTATATGAAAAAAAGATGTAGTATATAATGTATGGACAAAATTGGCAGTTGGAGTTGGAATGTAGTATTCCACAGTTATTGATGATTCAGATTAATTTATATTTACATGGTAATATTTAAAATATTATATTACTTGCATATTTAAAAATACAACTTAGTCTAAATAGTTTGTTAGTGGACATCCTGATACACGTAACACCACTTATAATTAGAACAATCTTTGATAAATTCGCGAAGTAATTAAATCGATACATTTCTTTGAGAAATAGTGTATGGAAAATTTTGTAGCGATAATATTATAATTTCAATGACCAATTAAATATATATTATAGCCTCGTGCATTAATGTACATTTTCAAGAACAAACTAACACAATACTATCATAAAAAATCAAATTTAATACATAATAAGTCTATTAATTAATATATTTGAATCGATTAGTTTACATTCATAGTCACGAATGATCGACTGTTCACTTTGAGCAGTTTTCTAATCATTACATATAATGTAAAATCTAATTAAGAATCATTTCATAGAATACATACATTTTCTTTTAAAGGTACCATCTCTCTCATCCAAGTGCAGTCCATTTCAAAATCGTGATTTACAAGAGAAATGCAGATGAAAAATAACTGAAAATAATAATCTTTTTGGAATAAATCGAGTATTAATTCGAATTTTATTGGATATCCTTTTTAGAAACGAAATTTTATTTCCAAATAAATTCAGATCCACGATCATAATTTATACAGCTCGATTTGAATGGCCAACAATTTTACGTCCTTGTATTTGTATTATACTTTGATATTATAAATTACATATAGCATATTTTGTTCGGAAGAGCACTCGATCAGAATAGTGGAATGGAGGGCACTACAAGAAAAAACTCGTCCCACGAAGACAGAAGTTCTCGAGATCTCAATCGCTCTTTTTAGTGGGGAGGAATAGTGCGGGAAGGGAGCGAGACCAAGCCGAGCCACTAGGAGTTTAAGCCCTTCCCACGTGTCAAGTTGAATAAATGACCACAACTCAATTGGAGAGATCAACCAGCACATTTGATTTCGCTGGCAACGCAGAACGAACTAATCCACCAGTGTTATCCGAACAAGGCCATGCATCAATTTATTTAATTATTTTGTTGGTAATGCCACATGCGTTTGCATGGGTGAAGGTCAAGTAATAATGAGGAGTGGTAGAATACAACATTAGCACATGCACATGGGATGTAAAGCCATTTTTTGGTCAAAGAATCCCAACCCTACAAATTATTTTCTTTTAGCAGCTTTTCTTTGTATTCAACAACATAACATGTCTATCATCATTGTTGGCTATTATTTATTTTTTGCTATTTTTTAGTTGGAGATATGATTAATGGATAATTGTTTCCATAATTGAGGCAATGGGTGCTTAGTCTTCATTCGTTGGGAATAATGAATAACTGGTTTGTGAGAAAAAATTAACAAGAGATAGTGGCGCTTATGATTTATAAAGAAAAGGCTCTTTTATCCATCGTAAATAATGTTTCATAAACTCTATATAGTAACCAAAATTATGGTTCCAGGACCAGTTATATATAGGAATACATTCCACATTGTAATAATTCATATTTTTTTTCTATCCCGTCTTAAGGATTATGTCTCCATATAGGAATAAATTACGTAGATATATTTCTAAATATGAAAAAATGTAATGATTTTTGAAATATATATATAGAACTAGCATATATACACAAGCAATAGCTATTTTTTAGTTCCTAGGTAGTTGGTATGTGATCAACATATATATGTATTTTATGTACTATCAAAATCCATGTATTTGTTTCAGTCAAATTTACAAAAATAGGTACATGATTTTGTTAAATGGAATTATACACTATCATGTATTATATTGAGAAAAAAAATCTAAGAAAAATATATTTTTCTATGCAAAACTGTCTTTAGGAACTAACCTCCATATAGTAATAATTTAGCTCTGTAGAAGCTTGACCTAAAAGTATAAATTTGCGACTTCTCAGTCAAAAGAGATAGTGTTCTCATTTGTAGTTTGAAAAATAGATCAATGATGTTCTCATTATTATGTAAATAATATGTGATAGTAAATAAGAGATAAAATGAAATAGAGCCCGCATTTAAGAAATTTACAAAAGCAATTTAAATAAACCTGGTTTTTTGAATGGATTCAAGATATTCATTTCTTCTTTTAATAATTTTTTATCACCATTGATTAAATTATACGGTACTACTCGTTAATTATAAAATTTGAAGTACATGGGCCGGTGTTATTATTATAATAAAAGAACTATAAGGATGCCATGTGCAACCTATTAGGCACAGAATTTATGTCAAAGACAATTAATACTACTATTTAAAAATGTTTATTTTTTGGATCTTGTTAGATAAACTATATTAAAGGTGGTTGGGCATAAATAAACTACTCATCCACGAAAAGTATGAAATATATTATGCTTAGTCATTCTTCGTGATTGGTTCTTGAATATTAAAAGAAAATGTAATGTTATAAGTCAATTATCAAACTATATGATAATTCACCATATCATTTTCTATTAAATTTCACATTTCACTTTATTAATACGTATGACTGTAAATATATATAATACCGAATATGCAATTATACAATAATATAATATTCAATATACACGACATGTAATTTCAAAATATATATACATGAGAATCATTTTTATATGAGCGTGAGAATCAAAAATGATGATCATTGTGAAAATTGATGAATCATTGGGAAAATGATAAAAAAAAAAATTTAGATTGAACTCGGTGAACATTTTAAATTTTGGAATTGATACTTTATATTCATCAACAAATTATTTTGGTTTTAGTTTTATGCGATTCTCACCTAACTATATATATATATATAAACTATTGCGACAGTCACTGTGCACCTTCCAAGTAATTATTAAATTAAATTGAAAATATGATATATTAATGTTATAATTTATCCTCTTCTGTCCGTGCAAGTAACTGAGGAACTTAATGTACTAGTAGTATATAATGTAAAAGTTATTTTTGTTATTCTTGTCCCAAATCTATTAATTATTTTATTATTCTTATACAATATTAGATACGACTCTTTCTGATATTCCTTGTAAAGCTTTATAAAGCTGGACCACATTTCATTCTTGAAAAATAAAAATTTATTGCGAGAAGACGTCTATCAACATATTAAATATAACTATCAAAATAAATATAATATTAAATATAGCTATCATTTTCTTGGGGCCATTTTTTTCCGAAGTAGGATATGATGGTCCATCATTATCATTAAAAAAATAAAATATTATAGAAACGTGAAAAAAAGTCAGAACAGAAATAAAGAACTAAGACTTTATTGCATCATAAATCATGTTTGGGCATCCTTGTCAACCAACGACACCTCCTATCTTACATAGATCCGAAATTCATACTATTATCAATGTTTCACAAATCCTCCCATGCGTACGGGTTGGGTCTGTTCAGGTTGGTTTGATCCTAATATTCAATCTATGATTAAAATAATATATTTTTACAAATAAAAGTAATATGTTATATGAATAAAAATTATTGTATTTACAAAAAAATTGACTGTTCTTATACATAAAAATAAAGGTTTTGATTAAAAAAATAACAGTAATTCTCGTTAGTATCATTTTTAATTTTCATAAAAAAATATAATTTCATTAAAAGTAATAGAAGTTCTATATAAAAATAATACTCCATCCGTCCCAAACAAGATGATTTGTATTCTTTTTTGGGTTGTTCCATCCAATATGACTTGTTTTCTTTTAAGAAATAATTATCTCTTCAAAAGTTGTGGGACTTATCTAATTTTTATCACTTTATATCATTCTCGTATCGAAAAAATAATCGTGAAACGAAGCAAGTATTATTTAAAAAAATAAATTTGATCCAAGTTATCCGACGGGACGGAGGAATAGTGTCTTATATTAATCCTCAAAATAAGAATGAATTTGATACATTCCAACGGAAGTCTTACAAACATACTCTGTTTTAATTTGATCCAATACATTTTGACGAAATTCGAGACAACGAACGCCAACAACTCACCGTCAAAGTAAATCAAATCCACACACGTAATGAGACATTAGTTTGAGGATTAGTTAGATGAGATTATTATAAACCGTTGCTTACGTTACGTAAACAGAAGTCCTCAAATAAACTAATCGAAATATACAGTCTTTTTCATCGTTTTGCCACCGTCTAACCTGAAAAAGAAAAAGAACCAAACTTTCATTTCAAAGATCCAATCTCTCTCTCTCTCTCTCCTCCTTGTCTCTCTCAAGACCCATCTCGCAGAGGGAAAGAAGGGAGCTGAGGGATTGAGCAAGAAGAGAGAAGGGACACAATTTCTTGCAAAAACAATACCATTCCGGCATTCCTAGACAACGACCCCAAAAAAAATCAAATCTTTTTCCTCGAATTTTCAGGTAAAAGGAATTCTTGATTCTTAAGCATGCCATATATTCAACCTAATCCCGACATTATTTTAAGTTTTCAAGCCCCTGACTTGGGAAACATTCATGAGAATCAAGACATTTGACAGTCTGTAGATATGGACCACACAACCCCTTTGCCAAAGAAAATTGCATAAATCCCTAATTTAATGAATAAGACAAAAGGCTGGCCACAGGACATATGATTGAGAAGAAGGATTAGTATATTTCCATTGACTCCTTGCTAAAATTTCAGCTGATGTTCATCATTGGCTGCTCCAAAAAAAAAATCCCATTTTTTTCTTTTCTTGTAGTTTTGTGAATCTTATTTTCTTGCCCCCATTTGTGGGGAGTGATTGTGTGATTCCACAAGCTTTGGGGGTGGAAAATGGGGACTGTTGAAGTTGGAGAGGTGGTGGTGAGGGGCAGTGAGGAAAGAATTAATGTGTCGGTGCGTTTGAGGCCGTTGAATGGAAAGGAGATCTTGAGGCATGATGTTGCAGATTGGGATTGCATCAATGATAACACAGTTTTTTACAAGAATGTCAATGTCTCTGCTTCCGATAGGTCCATGTATCCAACTGCTTATAAATTTGGTGAGTTGCAGCTTCCCCAAATGTTTATCTGTATCTTGATAATTTGGACTTTTTTTTAAAGAATTTTGTATGTTTGAGTTTGATCATGTTATGTAAAAAGATGATCATCAATTGCAGCTTCCAAATGTAATTTGTGTATGGATAATTTTGATGTTTTTGAGGTTAATGAGGCTGTGTAAGAAGATGATCATGATGTGTTGTCGCATATTTTGTGATTTTTGTCTGTGATAAATGAGTATGTTGCCTTGCTTGAACATAGCTCATGGATTTCAATTCTAAATCTGGTGTATGATGTTTTAGAATATCTCGATTTCATGCTGAAAATAGCTGCCTTCAAATACTATTGTTATATTGATGTCATTTGAGAATAGATGGTGAAATGCTGTTTTTCTTTTGCCCTTTTCCTGTATAGATAGGGTGTTTAGGCCCGATTGCTCGACAAGGGAAGTGTACGAAAAAGCAGCCAAAAACGTAGCGATTTCAGTTGTTAATGGAATGAATTGTGAGTACAGTCTCTGCACTACTTTTCCCATTTTAGTTGGCCATATCTTACTGTTTTTTACACCAAACTATGATAAAAAAAATTCTTGTAGCAAGTGTTTTTGCTTACGGGCAGACAAGCAGTGGGAAGACGTTCACAATGACTGGTGTAACTGAGTATGCAATAGCCGACATATATGAGTACATACAGAAGGTAATGCCAAAACCCAATTTTTTTTTTCTGTCATTTGCAAATGCAGTATAAGTTCTTATTTCGACTAGTCATGATGTTTCAGCATCCGGAAAGAGATTTTGTGTTGAAGTTCTCTGCTTTGGAAATCTATAACGAATCTGTGAGAGACCTCCTAAGTGTAGATAGCACTCCTCTTCGACTCTTGGATGATCCGGAGGTAAATCCTTCTCGCAGCCTCCCAGATTTTTGTTCGAGAATTTATTCAAATTGCCTGACAGACGATGTTTTTGCTTTTGCTAGAGAGGGACGGTGGTCGAGAAGCTCACGGAGGACACTATAAGGGACTGGGATCATGTGATTCAGCTGCTCTCTGTATGTGAAGGTATGAAATTTAGTCTATTTTGGAATCTTGCTGCGAAGTCCTAAGCCCGTCAAATATGTGGATCGATATATTTTGAATATTTTCTTCCGATATTTGCAGCTGAAAGACAAATTGGAGAGACATCCCTTAATGAAGTCAGCTCCAGATCTCACCAGATTATCAGACTGGTAAAGCTTGTTTTTCACTTCCCTCGTGTTTTCTCGAGAACTTTTGGGAAGAAAAAGATTGGATCTTGTGGGGTCAAATCGTCTGAAACTTAGAACTAAAGCTTCCAAGCTGTTTAGGTGATTTTTCACTGAGACGAATTACGTTGTTGCAGACAGTGGAAAGCTCATCCCGTGATTTCATAGGCAGGGACAATGCGAGTGCTCTTGCAGCTGCTGTGGTATGGAATTCTAGTACTAATTGTGAAGAAGCTAAATGCTGTGCTTTTTCCCTCATTGAAAATCATTTATTTTTCTTCATCTTGAAATAGAATTTTGTCGATCTTGCTGGAAGTGAACGAGCATCACAAGCTAATTCAGCTGGGACGAGACTAAAAGAAGGGTGCCACATTAATCGCAGTTTGCTGACATTAGGAACAGTCATTCGCAAGCTAAGGTATTCACACTTTCCTATTTAACTTTTTGCTCCCGAATTTCAGTTTTCATTGATTCGTGACATTATACAGCAAGGGCCGAGGCGGGCACATTCCTTACCGAGATTCTAAGCTGACACGAATTCTGCAAACATCATTAGGGGGGAATGCTCGAACCGCCATCATTTGCACAATGAGCCCTGCACGCAGCCATGTGGAGCAATCAAGAAACACTCTTCTATTTGCAAGCTGTGCAAAGGAAGTGACCACCAACGCCCAAGTTAACGTGGTCATGTCCGACAAAGCCTTGGTCAAGTATCTGCAACGAGAGCTAGCGAGACTGGAGAGCGAGCTGAGAAATTCTCAATCCACCGTCTCCACGCCAAGTTATCCCCCGATGCTGAGAGAGAAAGATCTTCAAATCGCTGAGGTACTAAACATTTTGCTTGATTACAAATTTTGATGTCATTAACTGTTGAAACGTGACTTGTATTCCACGATGATAAGCTCTTATCTTGTTGATCACTATATACATGCTGAAGATATTAGGCAATCAAGATTTAGGTCAGAAATTTTGAAATAGATGGACTTATATTGACTGTTATGATTTAACTTTCTTCTAGCTCGAGGAGAAGGTAAGCGAGCTTACTCTGCAAAGAGACGTCGCACAATCACAAGTCAAAGATTTGCTAGAAATCATCGGAAATGAAGCATCCTTGACACGGGTAACAATTATTGTATCAAACTTTGGAATCTTTTTTCTTTTTCTTCCCTTTTTAGTGTGTTCACTTCTTTCTCGATTTCTAGGTGGGATCGGGGCTCTACCCTCACTTGCGAGTACAAAGATCACCGGACATTACGATGGCAGAAGAGGAGACACTTCACTCCTCGGATGGTGATTCTGGAACATGTTCCCATGGACACAGCAGAACGAGCTCAGACGGCCAAATTGTGAAAGTGCCATATTTTGATGAGAACTTTGTGCTTAGTAATGCATCACCGATGATCTTAGCTTCAAACTTGAGCGAGAGTTACTCCGATCACTGTTGGGAGGAGATCGAGAAGCAAAGTAATGGGACCTCGGAGGAGGATATATGCAGGGAAGTCCGTTGCATCGAGACAGAAGAGTCCAGTAACAAAGTGGCTACAAATTGCAACTCCATATGTTCGGAAGAGAACACCGAATTACCTCAAGTGGAAGTGTATGTAAACGGAAATATGCAAACCATGGAATCACCGTCGACTCCTTTTGAAAACAATCGAGTTATTAAGCCGTCTCCTGTGGAGAACGATTGTGAAATGGAGGAAGAGAAGGAATACAAAGAGAAAGACTTGTCTTCTCCTCCATCTAAGGAAGAGAGAGAAGTCAGCTCGATTCAGTCACCAGATTTCCCTTCTCATGCTGCACACGAACTGAAGCAAGATTCATCCACTGCTAGCTTCTTCAAATTGACTAAAAGTAGAAGCTGCAGAGCAAGAATTGCTGACTTGAACTCACCTTGGCACAAGATGATGAATTTTAGTGAGATCACTTCGTCATTTGGATCAGAACGAGGCTATGTGGATTTTGAGAAGAAACTGTCCCCATTCAGCTTTAGTCCCTTCATTCGAGATTTATCAGGGAAGGACTCTCGGTGCTCGCCCGATAATACTTTTGATATCGAGATTGATTTCCCAAATGGGAAACTTCCAACCCAAGATATACATATGAAGAATCAGGTGAGTGATGTTTTCTTTCTCTTACACTTGTTAGGAATTATAGTGCTTTAGAATACTAAGGTTTCTTGTTTTCCTCGTTCCAAACTTGGGTGTCTATTTACTCGACCATTTTCGTATAATGATGCAGTCGATGGGGACTGTACCAGAAGACGATGAATCTCCAAAGAGGGACGTCAAAGACGTCGGGTTAGATCCCATCGTGGATGAGTGCAAAGGTCTCTCAAACTGGCCTGCTGAATTCAGAAGGCTCCAACGAGAGATAATTGAGCTTTGGCATGCTTGCAACGTCTCGCTGATACACAGGAGCTACTTCTTCATGCTCTTCAAAGGTGGTGATCCTTCGGATGCTATATATATGGAGGTGGAGATAAGGAGGATGAAGTTCCTAAGGGATAAGTTCTCTCGAGGCGAGAACACCGTTGTGAATGGACAGAGTCTCACGCTGGCTTTAAGGTGAGATCCCGACGTCCCTTTTCAAGTCTTGGTCGAAAGTTCTACTAAGCTTTTCTCAAGTGTTTTAATGACCTTATCTTTTGATTTATAGCAAAATAGATACACCCATATGACACGGTATGATTTCTCTGAAAAACCATGCCGTGTCATTTTTCTAGTCACTGGAATGTTTGGACACGTCTATTTTGCTATAAATCAAAAAGTGAGGTTATTATTGGAACGATGTCTAGAACTGAAATCAGGTCAAAGTTGGTGAAGTTTTCGGACAATCAACCCAAAATAAAATGGTATTTCTTATAAACAGCCTGAAGGCAATTCGCGAGGAGAGGCGAATGCTGAGCAAGAGGATGTCGAAGAAGCTGGCAGAGCAAGAAAGAGAGAGCCTCTTCCTCAAGTGGGGCATCGGCCTCGACACCAAGCTCAGACGGCTGCAGCTCTCCTACCGGCTATGGACCAAAACAGACGACATGGACCACATTGCTGATAGCGCATTCCTCGTCGCCAAGCTGGTTAGTTCCATGGAACATGGGCAGACGCATCACAAAGAGATGTTTGGGCTCAACTTCACACCACGACGCTCAACAAGATCCAACAATAGCTTCAGACGAAGCCTGATATCGTTCTTGTGAGCCGAACATCTCCTCGTTTCTCTGTCTTCTGAGTTGTGATACGGATTGTTGGGAATAAGTTTTACCGGGTTAGAAATGGTTGTTGGTGTAAAGTTAGTATTTTACTATATGACTCCTAGAAAGAGGGCTTGGAATAACAGAGTATGTATGTAGAGCCAATGATGACATATTATTTTTGTATAATTTTTTCATTATATATATTTTTGGCTGTAAATTGTCTCCATTTTTTCTTATACACTCTTTAGGTTCATTTACTGTTTTTTTTTTTTGAATGATTTTGTGAGCAGATCCAAATGTTAAATGTCGCAAGGATTCAAAATCGCTATAAATTCAATAAACACATGTTAAATATTACTATCTTTGGTTCATAATATTCACGTGCGATAAGTGTATAGGCAGTTCTATGATACACTAAGACTCTTCTTAACTATTCCCACTTCAATCCAAACTGCATTGGGATTAATTTAATACATCATCTGCTTGATCATGTTTTATCTAATTCGACAAAAGTTAATAAATAAGTAAACACACGCATCACGATAAAATTAGTCCCATAAAAACAATCGCAAAAATCTTTTTTATTTTAAATAACTTTTGGTGTAAATATTTAGATATTATTGTATTTTAATATATTATTAGAAGTAGTTAGAGATAAGTTCAACAAAACTGAGTCGGGGCACTAGCCCCAGCCAGCACACATACATGTGCTTAAATTAATATAAATCCCAATGAAACTAAATTGTGATATTCTATAACAAGCAATATTAGCTATG
The DNA here is from genome assembly GCA_036937905.1 of Salvia rosmarinus. Classification (NCBI taxonomy): domain Eukaryota; kingdom Viridiplantae; phylum Streptophyta; class Magnoliopsida; order Lamiales; family Lamiaceae; genus Salvia; species Salvia rosmarinus. Next base: position 98,072,277 of record CM072813.1, read on the forward strand.
AATCTTCAAAAACATGGTAATGGAAAAATTTGAGGATGTGAAGGGAGAGGAAAAGGAATGAAGGAGCTCTAAAAGCACAGCCTGCACCTTCATCTCTTGTCCGGAGCTGCAGTTTCTTCTCCTCCGACGCTTCCTGCATTTGTTGTTTCAACTAGATTTGACGCTTCAATTTTGACCGGAGCCTCTCCCTTCTCCGGCGGCGGAAGAGGAACGTCGTTGACGTTCTTCAGCATTGACTTGAAAGCACACCCTCCCATTTTTCTCACTCACTCTCTGTAAAACAAAGTTTTGGGGAGAAAGAGAGAAAACAAAGCAATTAATAATAATTTTAAAAGATAATAAAATAAAATTTTAAAATAAAATTATAAAAGAATAATAATAATATAATGAGTTTATTATAATCTTTTAGAAATTTGATTGATAATATTAATTCACATATAAAATTTTATTAGCATATATCTTTTATTTTATCAATATAAAACGAGATAAAGGAAAATAAGTAGAAAGAAAAAGGAAAATATGTAGCTAAGAGCTATGGAACCAAAATTTCCTAAATGAGAGATGAAAATCATAACCTATTAGACTACATTAGATTTAGTTATTAAATGTTAAATATCTATAGAGAATGCACACATGTTTAGCTAAAAGTTAATTCACATATATGTTATTATTTATATACATATTTTATTTTATCAACATAAAATAAATTATATAAGAAAGAAAAAGAAAAAAATTCCAAAATAAAGAGAAGAAATAAAATAGAGAATGGAAAAAGGCACAAACCAAAAGAAAGAAAAGAAGAAAAAAAAGAAGGAAAGAAAGAAAGAGGAAAAAAAGGAGAGAAGAGAAAGAAAAGGAAAGGAACCCCAATTACGAATAGAAAAAAAAGAGGAAAGAAAGAGGAAAAACAAAAGAATGAAAGAAATAAACAAAAAGAAGGAAAACGCCCAGGATACGAATATAAAAAAGGGAAAAAGAGAAAACAAAAGAATGAAAGAGAAACAAAAAGATCGCTGATCAGAGACGGAAGTGGAAGAAATTGGAAGAAATTGGAATTCATTAAGAGCAGTGGCGGAGCCACGTTGAAATAACTTTTTTTAAAAATAGCTATATATTTTATAGGTAAACATATATCTATAAGGCCTGGGTAGTCCGATGGATAAGAGCCGAGAAAGAAGTTGAAGGTCCCAGGTTCGAAACCTGGCTTTCGCGACTTTTCTTTTTTTGTTTCTTCTCTTATGTTTTCTGTTTTCTTTCTTTCTTTTCTTTTTTTAATTTCTTCTTTTCTTTTTTTTCAATTTCTTTCTTCATTTTTCTCTCTTTCTTGATGTTTCTTTCCTTTTTTTTCATCTCTCTCTTCCTTTTTTCTCTTTTCTTTCTTTCCTTTTTTCTTATGTTTCTTTATTTTTAGTTTGTGCTTTTTTCCTTTCTATTCTATTTCTTCTCTTTATTGGGATCTTTTTCTTTTTTCTTTATATAATTTATTTTATGTTAATAAATAAAAATATGTATGTAAATAATAACATTATATATGTGAATTAACTCTTAACTAAACATGTATGCTCTCTATAAATATTTAACATTTAATAACTAAATCTATTATAGTCTAATAGGTTATGATTTTCATCTCTCATTTAGAGATCGTGGTTCGATACCTCTTAACTACATATTTTTTTTTCTATATTTTCCTTTATCTTTCTTTCATTTTTGTTTTTCTATTATTTGTTTTATGTCGATAAAATGCTATTTCTTTTCTTTTCTATAATTTATTTTATATTGATAAAATAAAATATATATGCAAATAATAAAATTTTATATGTGAATTATTATTATCAATCAAATTTCTACAAAGATTATAATAACTCATTATATTATTTAAATATTATTATTTTATAATTTTATTTTAAAATTTTATTTTATTATCTTTAAAATTATTACTAATTGGTCCCTGAAAATATATCCTGGCTCCGCCATTCATTAAGAGAAGGGTTGTTGCAGCGTTGGTATTTGTTCCGACATTTCTACTATATTTTTGTGGTTTCGGAGAAATTTATGTTCGCCTCACCTCAAGTTGTCACTTTTTGGCATATGATTGTTTTCTATTGATATATTGAGATTTATCTAGATAAATTATATAGATAATTATTTATTAAAATAAAATAAAATTTATATTAAGGTTCGTATAAGTTGAGCCAAATTTTGTTATATTTTTATAAACCAACTAAACTCTATTTCCTTCACATTTTCCATTCTCCTATTTTATTCCCCAGTTATTTGCTTTCATTTGAAGTTGTTGAGTGATGTCTCAATTATAAATGTATGGTAATGTTTCTTTTTAATGTGAGTATATTTTTTTATGAATTTTTATTATTTATCTTTTAAATATTATAAAAAATTATTATAGACAATATATAGTTAAAAAATAAAGTAAAAAGAAAAATAATTGAGTGGGGAGGGGAGGGGGGGGGGGGTTGTGTATGTGGAGAGAGTGAAATGAGTATTTTATTATAAAATTGAGTAAATTTGGGTTTGATGAAAGTTATGAGTGGAGATAGTCCAAATAAGAACCCATTTCTTGTCCCCTTAAGTTCTTAAATATTCACATTAGTATGTATATGTCGGTGGAATTTATTATAGAATGGATTTATTGAAACAATGACCAAATTGGTATATTAATGATCTCAAAATTTCCAAATACATCGGACATATTGATATATATACTTATTGCAAATAAAAATATCTCAAAACTAATTGTATACAAGGCAAAACAAGTAGATGAAATTTCGATATTTCCATTGGATATAATTGATGAGTGTTACATGTCATGTTTCATTTCAACCATACACGCATACATATATTTATGATACAATTGCACGTCATCTAATACATATGATGCGCACAATTGATGCAATACATGAAATGTAACACTAAGTATATCGTGAAACTTTGCAATCACTAAATTAGATCTAATATAACATGGACCATATATTTGAACCCTATGTGGTAGTAGTCTCCCCCTTTGGACCTACACATGCTTTCTCAACATCTCCAATTTGATGGCTTTCCCCCTTTTCCCTCTCTTCTTCCTTAGCCTTTCCCCATAGCACAAAATAAAGCCCTCCAACTAGGAGAATTGCCCCAATAACACTGCCATGTGCACACATTTCAAACGAGGAGTCATTTCAATTTCATATTCCATTGTACGAACGCAAAATTAAATAAAGGAACACTAGATACTTTATAGAGGAAACTTAGGTTCAAAGTGTGTGTAAACAAACATACATGGACGACGAGGAAGGGAGGGGCCGGGCTTTAGGCCCCGCGACCCATTTTTTTATTCTTAATTACAAAATCGTTAAATTGTCGGAAAATTGCAATGCAAAAGTCTTTATCACCAAATTGAGTAGTAGGAAAACTACCTTGTTGAAATTTTGAATTTGAAATTTAGAAAATACAGAGCCTATCAAATATGTATAAAGAGAAAGTAAATAATTACCTTCCCAAAGTGATGGTCTCCCCCAAGACAAATGCTGATAGAATGATTGTGAAAACCATGATCCATGGAGTGGTCATGGATAGGTAAACTGGACCTTTCTTCTCAACAACCCATGTCTGAAGGTAGAATGTGAAGCCAGTCACCACTATTCCCTGCCAAATAAATGGGTACATCGTTTCAGTCGATACATACATTCGTATTTCAATCTCGTATTTTATTTACATGAAGAAAAATGACTTACACAATAGGCTACAGACAGAAGTCTAATGTTCCATCCAAGCTGCCAATCATTAGGGTCTCTTGTAACAGTAATAGCGACTATAAATGACTGTACTGTGCTAAGAAAGCATTGTAGGGCTGTCAACAGGAGCTTTGACGGATAACTTTTTAGTACTCTCCCCTGTATATATAAATAACAAAGATAAAAATAGAATTAGTAAAAGTGACAAAATAATGGTTAACAGGAAAAGTTGTTCGGCCAGATATTCCAAATAATGTTTAGTCTCGAACCTGTAACACGAGCCAGAAAGCCCAACATATGTTGGCAAGTAACATGAGAAATACACCCTTAATCCAAGTATTTGCAGGGGGCAAGTGTGGTTGCAGATGATTGTGTATCAAGTGATGGTGCAGCAATAGTTTCAAGAAAGGGCCTCTGTAGAAGGCAATGGTCACTATTCCTCCTATGCAAAGACTCACTCCACAGACCTTCATTAATCCAGGGCTACTTCTTAGCTTCACCTTCTCCATCCTGCAATTGCAATTTAAGCGACGCCATCGTTGAAACATGTATGTTTTCACTTCATCAATATATGTTTTTTGTATATTAATGTCATCGCTTGAAATATGAGATGCAATTCCATATTGGTATGATTTGATGCAATATTATCTATCTATCTATATATATATGCATATTTTTTTTTAAATATTATATCCATATTATTCTTAAATAGTTGAATTTTGAATTTACTAGAAAGAAAGATGTGGGACATGCATATTGTTTTGCCTGACTTCTTCTTCTTCTTTTTGGTGGGGTATAGATTTATTAAGTGACAACAAATTCTATTAGAACCAACTTCTATGTAATAAAGATATTGGCTTTATTCCAATTTTTGTGTCTAGAAATACACTTCACGAGGTGAGGATGGCGATTGGAAAGGAGCTCAAATCTTCTACCCTAATATCGTGTTTCATTTTTGTTAGTCCGAATACTACGTATGTAATACGATAATTTTTGTAAGAGGCGATTTTTCATGATTGAGTATTTTTATTCTCATTATTAGGATTTCTTCAATCTTATCTTTTCGATGGGATATGAATCAAGTTAAATTAACTCAAATGGTATAAATTATCAATGGTCTTGGGATATCTCAAATCCATCAAAATAAACAATGGATTAACATATACTATTATTTTATCTACCTAAGCTAATCCTCAAAAGTAAATGTCTCCCGAGGGGATCAATGTAATCCGACAATATTACTAACACATATACGTAATGTGTATTAATTAAATGAAACATGATACCTAGAATGTAATATCTAACGAGAATATATTAAAAGAATAATTTTTCCATCAAAGTTACCCCTTATTTAGTCTTTCCTATTAAGGTTCTTTCCTATGTAAAAGTGTAGCTATAAATAGATGGGATCACCTTTTCTTGATTCCTTCATGAATTAATTCGTTAGAGACTAATTAATTTTATGCACAATTTAAAATAAGTCAAATAACAAAGACTAATTAACTTATTTTAAGTAAAATTTAGTGTAGTTGGAAATATAATCAATAACCTTGCAGTCTACATACACACCTGCAATTTTACGTAGTTATGTGACACAACACACACACACACACACACACATATACAATCCTATATATATATATATGTATATAATATAAAATTATAATTGTAAATATAACTTACCCTAAAAGAACAGCAAGGAAGAAAGTAATAACAGGTAGCGTATTAGAAGTTGCAGCCCCCAATGATGCTGACGTGTACTTCAAACCCACACCCACAATATCCAAACTCATTGTAATCCTGCAACACCACCGCCGCCGCCGCCATTAGTATATATATAGAGAGAGAGAGAAAGAGAAGGTACGGAAAATGGAGCTACAATTTAGACGAACCCAATAAGACTCAGCATGAAAATCTTGACGAAGAGTGAGAGTGGCAATGGTGGAGCAGTTTTCCTGCAAGCCAAAAAATTAATTAATCATTGTTATTTAGTAGAGAGAAAGAAACCCTATATATATATAGGTAATTAATACCGTTCGAGAGAGATGGCAATGGGGAGAAGGAAGAGGGTAGCAGCAGCCTGTCTGTAGAAAACGAAGACAAAAGTATTCATTCCCGCATCGAATGCAAGCTTCGTAAGCAAGAAATACCCTGCATACACTAGCTGTATCGCAAGCACTGCCAAAAGGGGCTTCTTTTCCTCCATTAATCTCTCTCTCTCTCTACTTAGTTATGGGTATGATACACAAGCTTGCCGGAATTAAAGATGTATATGTATGTATAGGCTCAGATATCTCTTTCTTTTTCTTCTAGCTAGCTATGGAGAATTAAAGCTATGGAAAGATGTGTGTGTATATATAGGGCTTTATAGAACTGAATAAAAGCCATGTGATGAATTAAAAAAAAAACCACAGTGAAAAAGGTGATAGCTAGGTTGTGACATCTCAGTTTTAGAAAGTTTGTATTTATGAAATTATAAATTAAGAAGAAAATATAAGCTGATTTTCGAGAGTGAGTTTATTTTTTTTGTTTGATAGTGGAGACCAACGATTTCTTGTCATCATATATATAATGAGTGTAGATTTAATTAATTAATCAACGTGATTTTAATATCACAAAAATTATTATATATCCATTCGTACTGTGCGGATAGATAAAAATATTATTTATTATTAAGAGAAATATTATTGACATTAAAAAAGTATCATTTACTTAAATATCATTTATATTGAAGAAAAATATCAAATATCATTTACATTGAAGAAAAGTATCAAAATCAATATATGCGACGAAAGTAGAAAAGACTATCTCTTTTAATATTTGTCATTTACGGCTGCTTTAGTTGTTAGAGTCTATCACATTGTAGAGCTGGCTTTGTTTGGCTAAGAATAAATCTAGCTCCAATAGTTTAACTTTCACCTATATAATAAGTTCGGTCACCAATTTCTGCTTAAAAAACATTAAAAATTAAATAATCATTTCCAATAGTAGTAAAATATAAAAGATCATTCAGGGATATACATTATAGAAAAACTCAACCAATTAAATACCACCTGGATCTAATGTCTCACTTTCTGGTATCTCGACTCGCTCACAGCGCTTTCAATTTTTAAATTTTCTTTAATTGGTTTCTTCTATTTCAATTTCCTGTGTTTAATTAAGTTTAGTTTTGTACTTGTTAATTATGATTTATTCCATTTAATTACGAATCGTTCACTTTGAGTGTCGAAATAAAGCACAAGATTGGTATTTGTTTGGTACTTGAAGGATACTGCATGATCAAACATGTTCAGAATTAGTTAAATCCATATCAAAGTAAATGATGAATTAATTATATTATTTCTATTTATTTATCATATCACTCAACTTAAACGCCCCCCGTATGTATAATGCTATTTTTAGCATTAAACTTTAGTTTTATTAGTTTACGTAGGTTTTATTAGTTCATAATTAAAGTACATAATTTTTTTATTCTTTGATTTTGAATTTTATTTTCATAATATATATTTTTCAAATAATGAATATAATAGTGAAACACGATAACCAAATCAGTTAAATGCCACTTATAATCTACGTGCGCATATTAAGTTATCTAAGGTGATTTCTTAATTTGAAATCACTACCAAAGAATCTAACAAATTAATGGGATCCCAAATTACACTATGCTTCAGCAGTACAAAATCCATCACAAGACTTTATTCGTAGATGCATTTTATATTTTATTCAATTAAACTCATATTTAATTATATAATTCAAATCCCATTAAAATTGTATGCTTTTATCTTGCCACTTCTTTGTTTTTGATACGGTACTTTTTATGGAATTTTCACCTTTCCTGATTTTTATTCGTAAATGGATATTATATTTTATTCAATTAAATTCACATTTTAATTAAATAACTCAAATCCCACTTAAAAAGTATGCCTTTATTGTCATTTCTTTAATTTTTTGCGGTACTTTTTATGGAATTATCACCTTTTCTGATATTTTATGTAGGTTAAAAATCTCCTTGTTTTGTTAAAGTGGGAAAAGATTAAAAAGCTTGATTCCCCAAATGAAGAAATTCTTGGAAATAAACAATATAATAAGAAGTGACAATTCAATAAGAAATTCCATGTCACACCAAAGCGAGCACTTGCATGTGTTGGCACAATTTTGAAGGGCTAGAGAAAAAAGAAATGCTCTGCATGTTCCTTCCTAGTCAGTCATGTGGTAGACTGAATTACTTTAATTTGACCAACCAATTAATTATATTGTTAAAGTTTGTTATAACAGTTTAGATATTTTAATTGACTGCCGTCAACTATTGCGAAGTGTTAATTAATTAACATATGTATATCTAAGGTTAATTAGTTTGTCAACACGTATTCTTCCTTTGAACACGCGCATAATCCTTTTTCCTATTTTAGCTTAGTGAAAAAGGGTTCCACTAATTAATCAGTTAGAAAGTTAAAGCTAATAGCTTAATCACGATTTCGAAATGATCAATTAGTAGTCAATGTAGGACATTTAGTGAGAAGTATATATATATAATCGCACGTGAAGTTAGTTATAAAGGTGATCGCTGAGTGCTCTAGTAAGTTCGATCTTGATTTTTATTTATTTATTTATTTTTATTAAAGAAAATGAACTAGTGAGGGTGCACGATAGTTTAGCGGAGATATTCTTTTTAATTCGTATGTAGCCGCTATCTTCGGTTTGTATTGGGTAAACCCTACGTTCATATACAATAACCTGCAAACTAAATAGGATGGGTAAACCACACTTAAAAAACTAAGTTTAGCAGATTCATACTTATAGAGCATTAGTGAAATTCGAACATGTGATCTTTTGGCCACATGTCATGAACCCATTTTATCATTGGACCGTCCCAAAGATCTTTTAAATATATGTAAATGACTTCTTAGTTACGCGGCCAGCGTATTCTTATGTGTTATGTCAATTTCGAACAAAAGGGTGAAAACAGCTAATTAAGCTAAATTATGGTTCCAAAATTAAGGTATATGGATAGATTATAATTACATTAATTTTGTCGTGTAAATAAATATTTTATAATAATTTTGAATGATGACTATGCAGTCTTCACATGAATGCGTGCACGTCAATCAAAGCTATATTTATAGGTACATAAAGAACCTAGCTAATCGTATCAAATTTTTATTTTTATTTTCGATCTTGACATACTTAGCAATATAGCAACTTTCTTCACCGGCCTTCTTATATATTATTCCCGAAATCTTTGAATAAATGACAACACACATTCTTCATACACATATTCTCCAATATTTTCCTCCCACATATTCAAAAGGACAAGTGTGTGGGGTGGGAAGGAACTCCATTCATAACATGCCTCTAAAACAAACTTAAATGGTCATCACTAAAATAGCAATGTGATTTTTATGCCCTTCTTTTAACTTTTCTTTAGTTTTTTTTTTCTTTTTCTTTGCATGTTCTAAGAAGTAGCAACTGGTCAATCAATCCCATTGGTGCACTAGTAGTTCCAAGAAAGAAAAGCTACATTTCATCTTTTTTGAGTCATTATCAAAATGTAAAGAGATGTTGATAACTCTATCCCTCATTTGGAGCTCCCTTTTCCCATCCAATCAAACAGTATCTCGTGTTGTTTTCCATGAAAATTTTGAAAGTTACACGTTAGTATCTTAGCTTCATGAGAGGGGGAAAAAGAAGAAAAGAGAGAGAGAGAAAAAGAGCAAAATTTTAAAATTATGTGGAGTCGGTTTATCTCTTCTTCTATAGCGTTGCTTCATGGTCGGTTCCACAAAGCAACGCGGATGAAAAAGGAGCGGTGGCGCACTCTCGTGAGAATGGCCAGTAGTCACTCGTTGGAAAAAGTAACTTTTACTTTGTTTTATTTCGTTAATATTAGACGTGTAGTTTTTAAAATGTACACACGCTGTGTGTGTAAGAGATGGAACATGTCTCTCATGTGATTCTAATGTGGCTAGGAAGTTGTAGTTATATTGTTTTAAGATTGGAATATTTTTGTTTTATTTTGTCGTTAATTTTATTATACAATCGCGGTTCTTGTGATAGTACAAATTAACTACGAGGCAGTAATATTTGGTTCATATATTAGTGATATTTTATATATCTCCAATTCTTGTGTTAGAACTTAGAAGAGCCGATAGCCACTCATTGGAATAGTAGCTTTTTGTAGTTAAATATAGATGGTGTTTGGTTGAGTTTATAAGCTTCCTAAAAACAGTTTATAAGCTGTTTTTTAAGAAATTATAAATATTTAGATAAGTAATGTATATGTATATGAAAATTAGTTCATATCCCTTCAAATCCATAAATTAAATATTCGATAAATTAAGCTATAGCCAAGCTCGACACAGAAATATTAAAATCTAAAGCTTTTCGGCTCGGTTCAATTACGTCCCGTAATTATAATATATATTCAATTATTTGACATGACCTTTTATCGGTATAATCCAACGTTTATCGTGTTCGAGGTTGTGGTTATAATTGAAAGTGGTCAATTTTGTTGTATTAAGAAGTCTACTTTCTTTAAACAACAAATAAAGTTTTGAGGGACCATATAATTTATAGTTAGCTACTTCGGCTTTTGTAGTACTTTAACCTGCAAAACTTTTGACAATTATTTTAAAGTTGAAATAACATGTGCTTGAAAATCTAAAAATGTAGCATAATGACAGCCAATTATTGAGATGCAGGAAAAGTCAGAGAAAATTCAATGAAATGGATCCAAGTTATAAAAGAGAATTTTGTAATTTTGATAATATATATGGTTAATTATTCATCATCAATACCTTGAACCTTATAGTTTGGTGATATTTTCATGAGACATGGATTGAAGTCCCGATCCATTCTTCATTTTCCAACTTATTAAAAAGATTAATTAGTAACTTATACATTCCGTTTAATGTTCATTTCTTCTTTATGTATATAGGTTCAAGTATAAACTATTATTATCTAGTTATAGATTTTAATTGATAAATAGTCATAATTTGTTTTACACTGAATAACCTATTATGACGATGTATTTAACAAAAAATAATAATTAAAATTAAATAGCATAGTCGACGTCGTCGAATTGTTAAATAGTGTGGTATTTCAAATAATATTTATCCTTTTTTAAGTATAAAGTAGTGTTTATTTGTATGAAAAATGCTTATTAACCGATTGATAATGATAACATGTTGTCTAAATGTATTAGCATATGTAATCTTGATTCCCAAGTATTTCCTCCACGGGTGGATGGTTGTATTCACTACAACAAAAAAGTGATTTTGGACACCGAAAAGTGCCCCAATATATACCCCTTTTGGGGCACTTATGATTTTCGGGGCACTTATCATATATGCCTCTAAGTATCGTGTTCCAAAAAAGTTCTGGACACTTTTTTAAGTGCCTCTAAATCAATAACTTTCCAATCACTTTAATATGTCCCAAGATTGATTTTTCGAGGCACATATAGGTGCCCTAAATAATTTAAAATTTATGTTGATAAATCTATGAGAGCACTTATTTGTGTCTATAAAATAAAAATTTAGGGACACAAAATGTGTAGCATCAATATTCATTTTAAATTACGAAATGAGCATATAAAATGAGCAACCTTGTCATTTTAAACTTGATAAACTCTGGAACTATAAATGCTGGCATATAAAATGAGCAACCTTGTCAACTCTGAAAAACAAGAAAAACGAGGGCGAAGAAAACAATTCAACCATCTTATAATAAAAACAGAAATAATATTATAAGAAATAATATTCGTAGTTGTCCCTAAGATGTGTAGATGACTCTTTATCAACAATATCATCAAGAGGCAGCTATTCTCGATCCCAAAAGACTTTGCAGCGGTTCAAGATGTCCAAGCCATATATCAACTGTGATAGTGCTTCGAAAGTTCATCCGTCGATTGACTACCCATGCTAGAGCTGCCAAGATCGAAGATACATCGTCAAGATTCCTTCTTTTTCGAATTACTAGACAAATCAAGAGCCCCAAAAACTTTTCTCGAGTGGGATTTAGCAAAAGTAGGGCTGCATAATGCAAAACAAGTATCAAAATGTAAAATTTCATGGAAGCTTTTACTCTGCTCAAAAGAATATCCCAATGGATACCGCACAAATATTTCATTGCATGATATGCTCGCCAACGGCTTCCATGGATGTATTTTCAGCGCTTGTTGGGAGCTTAAAACAACTTTCATCCGATTTATGCACAAGTCCAAAGCACCTTTGCGGATGTACTTTCATCCGAACATAATGAAAACAATGCCTTGGGAAAACTTATATAACCATTAGCACGATAATGTAATTTAGCAGATTGATCAAATTGCGTAATGGCACGTTTGATTCACGATAAAGTGTGAAACCGCAATAACAAAATTACGTGTAAGAAGAAGTAGAAACCACAACATTTGAATTCTAACTCAATTTAAAGATACGGACAAAACTTTTAGGTAACATAAGATCAATTCCTTGTGGGTGATAACCAAAATGAGATGCATAAACAAACAAGTCAGTTAGTCCTAGCTAGGCGTCTTAAGATATGGGAGATCGGGTTCCTAAAGATCTAGACGAAGACCTCGATCATTACCTCTTGATGTAGTAATAGCGTAAATCGCCAAGATGAATGTCGAACGACCGATAGAAGAACCATGGGAAGCCATGCATAGCTAGCTCCAACCAGAACAAGTATGCCCGTGAGAATCATACACCGCAAATTCAACGTCCATTTGGTTCAAAAATTGAACAACTTGAGTCGTGTGAATCAGTTAGTGGAGAGGGCATCCTCTCCATATTATCTCAGATACAAACTCAAGAAACATAAGAACCGGCAGACTAAGGGGGCTAGGGTGGGCTAGCTGAAGCCCCAATCGGAAAATTCATATAGGTTATGCCATCAAGATAAGTTTGAAAATTCACATACTTACCTTGATGATCCAATGAGCACATACTAGAAATCTTGCAACATCGAGTGCAAATACATAATTGGTCGTAAATGGCTCGATCATCCGTGATGGAATAGAACCGCATTAGACAACATTCATATACACATAGCATTCTCGCTTAAGTTTTAGTGTAGGTCGACCTTGGTGTTCTCGCATCATCCGAAGTCGTGGCAATACGCATATGGACTCCAAGTACACAAAAATGCCCATAGCATGTTGTTGGAATGCTTAAATGGTTCGGGACATGGTCATTCCTCAGTAACTTGGTCAACAACTAAGACCAATTCTAGAAGTTAATTGACAGCTATAAATGATGGGCAAATCAAATTCACAAGTTTCATATGAACTTCATACCGAAATTCCTTGTGCACTTGTCTGCATGGGCAATCATCATTTGCCATTAGCATCCCCAATGCAATACAAATGATGAACCTAACAAGCAAACATAGGGTGAGTAAAATGCACAAAGCAAATACTTATGAACATCAAAATAAGAAAAAGGAAACTACAGACTCACCAACTTCCCATTTGCATCAATAACTCTCATGCGCTCATCATCAGGACAAATCCACGATGTGTTTGAACATTAATCTGAAATAAATTTAGTTAAAATAAATTAGCTTTCAAATTTTAAAATTCATTTGTGCAATGATGTTTCAGTTTCAATGACCGTTTTCACTAACATTTTCCAAACCAAGCCCTTTAGTGAATGAGGCCCTTCCTGTTGCAATAAGAGCAAGATCTACCGCAGTAGTCATGAATCGATTACATACTTCCAATTCCAATCGAAGTAGCGTGAGTAACCAAAGCAGATGGGAAGACTATAATTGAATGACAAGCTTTGGCATAGAACACTATCGCATTGCAATTATAACAAGTGAGAGAACAATTTAAAACAGATTACGAGGAGGCAGGGATTTAACACTTCAAATAATAAAACTTGCAACAAATGACATCACGCACAACTTTTCTTCATAGTATCTCTTTTCTCGACTTAATAAAAAATTGTTCTGTAATTTTATATTAATAATAATCCAACTTGCTCGTAGCATATGCCACTTTGTATTAAATCGTAACTATGCAATATCAAGTGCATTACCTTGAGTTTCATTTGCTCCTTTGTCTTTGCATCAATGAGCTCTATTTGTATCGGCTTTCCATCCTTTGCGGGAGTGATCCGCACAAACGGGTCAACTTCATAAAATTGAGCATGGATGTTTGAGTTGTTTTATTTGTCTCGTACATAAAACTAGATATTTGTGGTAAGCACCTTGCTAGCAAATACACCATGTAAGAATCAATTTTGCGTGGATTGACGAGAACTCGCCGAGCTAATTTTCTAATCCCGTGATCAAAGTCGGCATGATTTGATTTAAAGCTTCAACAAAAGTAACATGTGCGATTCAAGAAGAATGAGATCATCAATGTCCTTACGACATGCCATTGACCTTAAACATACATGTAAAAGAGACTACTAGATAGGTGATAGGTCTTCGCTTGGGCATAGTATATTAAGAGCAATGGTGGCACGGAAAGTAAGATTATCAAGAAGACATAAAAGAAATCTCTCGCCTCTAACAAAAAAAATAACACGTTGATATAATAGTCTAGATACAAAATAATAGGAAGAATAAACTAGCACACCTCACTTCCAAGTGTTGTATACACATCATCGAACTCAAGCCCAATGTAGCCACTTCCAACAATAGCTATCTCTTGTGGAACAAATTCCAATTTAAGCGCATGGTTACCGGTAATCATTGTCTTGCTGCGGTCAATTGATATCAAGTATGGAATGACTAGAGATCAGAACATATCGACAGCCTAAGATGAGTGAAACATTGAAAAATATGATAAAATTAGCTTGTAAATTAAGATAAGAACAAATATAAAGAGGAGAAAAGCAGCTACCATCAACTTCAATTCCCTTGGGTACTAAAGGAACAGAACCAATAGCAATTATTATGTCTTTTGCAGTGATAATCTTGTCTCCAGAATCTCCTGCGATGGCGCGGCGACTGCTACAGGAGGACGGCGGTATTGCTGGGACGAGCAATGGCGCTATTACTGGATGAACGTCGGCGTGAGGCATTGGTAGTGGATTAACGAAGTCCTTGCCAGAAATTGAAAGGAGAAAGCGAGGATTTTAGGTATTTCAAATTTGAACTTTTTCTTCACAAATGCGTGTGTATCAATTGGAAGAGAGGGGGGAGAGATAAGAGTGTGCCAGCAATTGGAAGAGAGAGGGGGAGATAAGAGTGAATGAAATGAAAAATGGAATGGGTGCGATTTATTCCGGCAAAAATTAATAATGACGGCTCGTTTTTTTTAGTAAAATTTTGTTAAATGTGCCTCTAAATTTAATATGCTCAATTAATTGCCCCAATAATATATTTAGGGGCACTCAATTAAAAATGTCTCTAAATAAGTGTCGTGTCTCGATATCTATTTTTTGTTGTAGTGATTCCTTTTCTCCGTCTCTTGTTTTTTTCAAAATGCAAAACCTAGACATAATATTTTATATTTTTGAGTTGGTGGATAAAATTGGAATTCATGTCCTTTGCTTACAAAGATAAGAAATACATAGAATTACAATGTTTGTGGCATAATGAAATATACTCCCACCGTCCATGATATATAGTCTTAGTTTTTGTCAATACGAGTTTTAATAAATGAAAATTGGTGTAAAGTGAATGGAGAATGAGAACCACATAATAAAATATATTATGTGAGTAAAAAAGATAGACCACGTGTGATTTTTTAAGTGGGTTGAGTGTGGATAAAAATATTGACTTTTAGGTATGATTCATGTTTATAAAAAAATGGACGTATCAAAATAGAATTAAATGAATAAATATAGTGGACGAAATAAGTAGTATATATTAGTTATTGTTATTGTTATAGTTATTATTATTATCAAGTGTATATATCGGGAACATCCGAACGGTAAAGACCTTTTGTAATAATAAGAAAGTTTACGGTTCAAACTCCAATGTAACCCTTTCCTAAACTCCAAAAGTATATACGTTAATAATAATACGTGAATGACATTCTAAATTATTTTTCCATACGAGTTACATACTAAAGTAACAAATATATCTAAGTTTGCATTGCTTTTTTTTACACGAGCTTTAATAAATTATAATACGTGTAAAGTGAGTGAAATAATAAATGAATAAATTAATTAATGTAGGAGTAAAAAAAGTAGGCCACATGTTTTTTTTATTGAGTAAGTAGATTGATGGTAAAAAATTATAAAGATGTTTTTAAAAATGAAAAATGCAAGCTTTTGATTGACATACCAAACATGGGCATATCTATTAAGGAGTTGCACCGGGCTCCAGCCCATTGCAAGCTTCAAACTATATGCTATATTAATTCAAATCCAGAATTAGCCCAATCCAAAATAATTAAAAAAATTAAAACAAAACTATTATATATTGAATTGTTTTCTTTCACTATTACCTTCGATCGTGTAAATTCTTTCAAATCATTCAATGGTCATGATATTTGAAAGTTTCATTGTCTAAGACATTGTTTTATTAGAATACGAGTTAAGGCATTATGAACATGGTGTGATAATGATGTAAGAGTTTCAAATTTCTAAACTACATTACATTAACTACACTAATACAACTAATTTTGACAACGCTTGTTTCTATATATTTGAAAACTTTCGATAAAATTATATCCTTATGGTATAACTGAACAAGTATTTTCTGAAATGAAGCATGTGAAGACAACACTTTGTAACAAGATGGGATATGATTTACTAGTGCTTTATATTGAAAGAGATTTTATTAAAAATATAGAGATATATTCAATTATTGATGGATTTTATGTATTGAAGTATAACAAGATACAACTTATGGAAACATAAAAGTATTTTGATATTTGTGAAATTTACGAATTATTTATTTTTCAGCCTACCCCATTATCCATTTCTGGATCCTCTCCTAATACCAAATTAATGAATTAAATGCAAGCTTTTCATGGATAAAGTAATTTTTAAAACCAACTTCTTAATAATAACTAAGAATTATAAACATGACTAAATTTATTGTGGATTTATTAATAACTTACATGAAAAGAAATCGACAGATTGGTTTTATCGTGTTCTAGTTCCTCCTTGTTTAAATATAATTATCACTTTTGGTGTTGGATTCCCCACAGTTGTGAGATCAATTTGGTGCACTTTCAGTGGAGTGTATTTTGGAACAAAGCTAAAAATTCCTATTATTTTCTATTTCGCTATTTTCAAGTTTCTGATTTATTTCTTGAAAATATAGCACTCCTCCATATATCTTGTATCACGAAAGACAAGTATTTAGATATAAATTCATAGTTAAGGGATGATGATGGGTTGTTAAGTATTTTTCAAATGCAAACTCATTTAAAATTTATATACCCATATTCATCCCAAACCCATTATGGATATTAGTTTTATTATTCATAGCCGTCCTAAACTCGTATAGGTTTATCCATTAATTATCTACCCGACCCATTAAAATTTAAAAATTTATAATAATCAAATATTAGTTGTTATAATAATTTGATTTGTCATCCCAATAAGAAATCAAAACTACAAGTAAATATTAATAATAATTAGTAGAAATAATGAAAGATTGGAAATTGAATTTCAAGCATAAAATTATTATACTATTTAACTTTAATGTGTTGTATAACAAAATAATATTATAAATCATTGACGCAAACATACATATGATATTTTATATTCTCAAATATTTTGCCAACCTTTTCCTATAATTATTAGTGGCTATATTAATTAAAAAAACTATAGTTAACATATAAGTATCAATATAAAATATTTAAAAATTATAATATTGTAACTTTATATAAATGGTTTTAGATAACAGATACTCGAAGATGATTTTCAAACCCGTCAAGAATACTAGTTTTATTACTCAAATTCGTCCCAAACTCCTTTAATACTTTTCCAAACTCATTCTATTATAATTCGGCAAAAATTGATACACGCAAAAACCCTACCCGTTGTTATCCCTAATTACTACCATCCCTACACATATATTACAAAATCATTAAATAAACTACGAAAATAGTTACACATAAACGATCTATGTATATTACATAATTCGAAATATAAAATGGATAAAACGTATAGTATATCGCAAAACTGTTAGACATGGTATATTATATAGGCCAAAATTTTATATAACTCATATACTAAGTTTTATATTCTTATTAACCCATATCTTAAATTATTACTCTTTTTATCCAAATGTTCAATTATAACCTCCAAAACATAATAAAACAACACGGATTCAAATGCACTGTAACTTCAATTCAAATTTTTCTCTCTCACCGACACCCGCAACGGCCAAGCTCTCTCTCTCTCTCTCTCACCGGCCAACCCTCCCCTCCCTTATCTTCCCGCCGGCCAACCAACCCTCTCTCTCTCTATCACCAACCAACCTCCAATGCCAACCTCCTCCCTTTCTTCCCGGCGACCAACCGCTCCCTAGCGGCCAACCCCCTCCGACGCTCTCTATCAGCGGCCAACCCTCTCCTCCCCTTTCTTCCCAGCGCCAACCCCCTTTACCCGGCGGCCAACCCCCTAACCCGACGGATAACAACCTTTTTAACCTTAATTTCTGGCGGCTAACCCATTCCTGACGGCCAACCATATAAATCAGACTGATTTCACAGTCTGTTGGCCAAACTTTTGTAGCGTCTGTCATTTTTCGAAAATGATTAAGGATATTTTCGTAATTTTACTTTAAATTGGGTAAAAAGAGTAGCAACTTAACATATGAGTTAAATTAAGTATTGAAGTTAATATTTGGGGTATTTCTCCCCATTAACACTATTATATACGTATAAAATATACACAAACTCAAAAGTTAATTTATTGATCTAAATATAAAATCCATTAAAACCATAATTGAACATTGAATTGGATATTTGGCATGAGTCTGTCAGAACTGTTAGATTAGTCAAGAAGATCACTCGGATGATACTTCACTGAATTCAAACACTAACAAATTAATTTATCCGATGGAACAATTAAATATGAACTTAGTCGGAATACAATTTATTTTTTATTTTTTATTGTGAATAAGGAAAATAGAATTCACAATTTGAGCTACAAGCGTCATAACACATGAAGGCACGTGAGAAGCTATGCCAATTGAGGGAGGGTTTTAGCTTTTAGTTCCTTACCTCCCAAAACCCCCTAAAACCCTTGTGCTTCAAGGAAACCGGCTTCCATGGCGCCTGCTACTTATCTTCGATTCCCACAGATAATCGCATTCTCCTTTCCAATTTTCTCCGAATTCCTTTCCTAATCCCCAAAATGAAACCCATTTTTCCTAGGCCAATTCTCACCCTCTCCATTCTCACCGCCGCGAATCATAACCCGACTAAAATCCCCCATGTTGTGGCGTTCTCCACCCTGCCGAGCCACCACCACCTGCGGCGTCAGGAGGAGGAGAGCCGCGCCGTGCGAGTTTCGGTCTGGTGGGACTTCGAGAACTGCCATGTTCCGGTGAATGGAAACGCTTTCAGGGTGGCGCAGAGCATTACCAATGCGATTAGGGCTAATGGGATTAGGGGCCCCATCGAGATCACGGCTTTCGGAGACGTAATGCAGATTTCGAGGACCAACCAGCAAGCTCTTTCAGCTACTGGGATCAATCTCACCCACGTGCCTTCCGTTTTTTTTTTTTTTTTGGTTTATTTGTTTTGATGCGGTTTTCGATTTTTCTTGTTGGGAATTCAATATATGCGTAGGTATACATCTTATATGTTCGGTGATATGGAATTAGTGATAGATTGAGAATGTGATTGAAATTTGCTTGTGACACTGAGGATTGATATGGAATTCAAGCTTTGTTGATGGAACAAGATTTGAATGTGTGGCTTGGAATGGAGTTGAGCTCGATAGCTTCGACGCTTGATTTTTTTTCCTTAAAAAAATAAATAAAACTGTGGACATTCAAATTTTCAGCGTATACATTTCTTTTTGGTGATCAGGGGCAGTGATTTTCTGTGTTTCTATGATTCGTATCTTTGGTGAAACGAAAATGTATTTATTGGAATATAATGGAGCTATAGGTACTTGTAGATATATCTGAAACGAAACAGAAGAAATCCGAGTGAATGGTAAGGGAAATGAATTCCCCTTTTGATCTACAGAGACAGACACTAAAAATAGACCTGTTTGTTAGGAGTTTAAACGTTACACATTCAGAAAAGAGGTAAGATCGAAACATAAAGTTAAGCGTATCATTAGATGAGTTGTTGTGATGAATGTGATTTCTGTTTGATTTATAGTAGGAACCTTTCCTCTGTATACAAGAGCGTCAGTGATTGATTTGTTGTTGATGGATGTCTGAACTAGATCAATGTGGGAAGTCTCAATCAAGATGTGTCATTAGTTTGTTCTGTGTTTGCTTTCTTATTTATATATATTTTATTATTGGGTTTCTTGGAATTTCAGTTTCTGTTATGTTGATATTTCACAGATAAGAAATCTTACGAACTCGTTCTAGATTAGGACTATTTTCCTACTCGAAGTCATATGTACTTGGTAATTGGGATTTCGTTTCATATTTCCGACTTTGAAAGATGAAGTTGCTAATCTGTTTGTATGCTTCTTCTTCAAATTGTAGCTGGCAAGAACAGTGTGGATAGATCTCTTCTTGTGGATCTTATGAACTGGGTTTCCAAGAATCCTCCACCGGCACACCTTTTATTGATTTCTGGGGACAGAGATTTTGCGGGCATTTTACATCGGCTTAGGATGAGCAATTATAATATTTTACTAGCTAGCTCCGATAGTGCCCCCAATGTGCTATGCAGTGCTGCAACTATTATGTGGCAATGGAGTTCTTTGCTCAAGGGAGAGAACCTAACAGGGAAGCTCTTCAACCAGCCTCCTGATGGACCATATAATTCGTGGTATGGCCATTACAAGGCTCCTCTTGTGGATCCGTTTGCAGTTACGGAACAGTCCACATGCTTGAGTGCTGACGAATCATCTCTAATGGATACGGAGCCCAAGATTCTGGCGGCTTCGGAGCCCAAGCTTCGACCAATTCCAAAAGCAGTTATGAGGCACACCTCTCAGATTCTTAGATCACATCCAGAAGGAGTCAGTATCATGTATCTTCGTGCTGAATTAGCTAAGAGTAATGTGGACAGAGACCTTTATGGATATAGAAAGTTCTCTTGTTTTCTTTTGGCGATGCCTCACATTTTAGAGCTTCATGGAGATGATGGGAGCATTGTGGTCCGACATGTCAGCACCAAATTTTCTGATGAATTATGTTTAGCTGCATCTAAGGAACAGGGGACTAACAATGGTGAGTCTGAAGTTTGCGGTGATGCTAAAACTAATAGCCAGAAAAGCTCGTGTGAAGACATAGCAGATAAGTCAACAGTGAAAGCAGAGTTAAATTTTTTGCAAGAAGCCCGAAAGGTAGAAAAGCAAAACGAGTCTTCTGTATCAATGAAGACGCACGATGTAAAAATGGAAGCTCATGCAGTAACTTTGCAAGAAGCCCCAAAGATAGAAAAGCAAAATGAGTCTTTTGTATCACCAGTGAAGATGCACGATGTACAAATGGAAGGTCGTGCAGCAAATTTGCAAGATCTGAATAAGGAAAAAAGTCAAAAAACATCCCTTTCTAAGAGAAACATACAAGAGATACAAGAGGATAGGAAAGTGAAACCGAAGACTCAACCACATAAAGATGAGGCGACTCCGGCTCCCCCAGTTGTTGAAGTCAAGGATTTGTCTGAAAACAATGAGAACAGCGTGCTTGTTCCAGATGATCGAATTTCGGCTGCTGGATATGGAATCTTTCGAAGGATGTGGATGAAGTTGTTCGGGAATAGAGATGCTAAACACGATGAAGCATTGAGTGGCAAGGATACTGTTACACAGAAAACTTTAACGCCATGCCAATCACCAGAAGCTGTACGTCCAACATTGTTTTCTCCTTCGAGCCATGAAGCTCTGGTTGATGGAAAAGTTGCTCAGAATGGTGGTGCTGCCTCGTACACATCCATTAAAGTTTCCAGCTCAAATCAAAGCTCGAGTTGGTTCAAATTTTGGAGTTCCGAAAAGGTTGATGATGAAGTAGAGAAAAATGGAGAGACAGCATATTATGCTCGGGTGAATATTAACCAGCTCCTTGAAAATGAAGAAGAAGAAAATGGTGAAGCATCCCATTTTGAGGTGAAGTCCAAGCAGCTTGAAATTTTTGTAAAAGAGTCATTTTGGAAGGAAATGGAATCATTCATCGGTTCATCCCAAGGTTCAGCTGTATTTTCGAAGTCAAGGACCAGGTTTGCTCTGTCTGTCATCAAAATTTGTTCATTAAGTAGCACTGTAAAGATAATTATGTTCTCCCTAGAATTTCATCAGATAGTAGCAATGATGCCATCTTTGTTAGTAAATGTATACGTGATAATTAAATTGGTTCTACCCGTAATATGTTAGCATTCAAATCATTTTAGGTAGCACTTATGAACTACAGATTGCTTTATGTGCTGTATCCGACTTGCGTCAGTTTTTCTTATGAAATTTCCTGTCGATTCAGGGAGTATTTGGCGCAAAATTTACAAAAAGAGGGACCTATCCTTCTGAGATCACTTTCCATAAGCCATCTTCTGCACCTAATCGACTTGTTGATCTCTGACAAGAAGTGGTTGGAAGAGCGTGATGTCGGGATATATCCTTTCAGAGCTACTCATCCAGCAGGAAAACCACAAAACAACCGTCCTTCAAGTTCGAACAGCTTGAGTCATATCTTCTCCAAAAGACCGCCAAATTTACAGGAATCCAACGAGAGGAAGCACCAAAATCATCCATATACTGGAGTTCCACAAGCTATAGTTCACAGAGGCTCATCGAGCAAGTCCAAGACTGAGATATTGGCCGACTGCAAGAAGCTTGTCGATCATTTAGTAAAGGGATATCCAGAAGGATTCAACGTTGGAGGCTTTAGGAAACTATTCCTCGCAGAATATGGCTATGCTCTTGACCTCCAGAAGCTTGGCCACAAAAAGGTCATGACTCTTTTGAAGACCATGCCCGGGGCCATAATGGAGTCCAATTTGATCTTACCAGCTGGTGCTCTCAAGAATCCTAACCTACAAAACACTGGTCTTCCTATTCAAGAAACGAAGGCCAGCCCTGTGGTTGATTGGCATGGTGATTCCTCGATTATGTCACAAAAAGATGATGAAAGCGACTCTTGGGGCCCTCTTGATACTTCAGGCTCCGAAAAGGATGAAATGGATGCACAACTAACTGGGAGAAGTCAAAAGGGAACAGAGCAGAGGCTCCCATTCTACGAACCTTTAAGAGAGGATGACTTCTCTGGTTCAGAAGACGAGACGTCCTACACTAGGTCAGAAGAAGAAAGCAAGTCTAAGCTTCCACCAGAAAGTGCTCTGCTCAACTTTCTTGATTCGTGGCACGGTCAGAAGGAAGGTGACAGCAAGAGGGACAAGTCAACGAGCAAGAATAGCGCGATAGACAGTGTGGGGACTGGTTCGGATTTTTTTCTATCCGAGGCTGCTAAACCGACTCGTAAGCCCAAATCTCAAAAGAGCTATTCGTTTGTTAAAGAAGCTGAAAGCAAAGACAAGCTGAGTAATGGTATATTAGGTAGCTTGAACAAATCTGGTGACAAGTCAGCTGATTCCAAGGTCTTGAGCTGAACCAGTCGAACAGATTATGGGCGCATTTCTGCAGCAGGTAATTGGGTTATGGTGAGGTATCTGTTAAGAGGGAAAGCTTCATCAACAACGTCTGCTGGTGAATGGTTCCAATAGTAGCCTAGAATAAGCAGGTCTAGACTAACATATTTTTGGCAGCCATTTACCAGTATTTGAACAGGTACTGCAATTGCCTTTTGAGGAACTGCATGAGTTTTATTATGTAAATTATGCAATTTCAGAAAGGTTAATATATTGGGGTATGTTTCTATGTTTGATTTGCCAATAACGTTTGGACACTCTTTTACATTTTGAGTCTTTGACTACATAAAAGTTAGAACATAAGCAATCTTATCAGGATAGTCTAGTTGTGAAGTGGATGAGCTTGTAGAGTTGCGATTTTGGATTTTTTGTATTTTATCGATTGTAAAACTGTCTAAAGTTGACCGACCCGGCCTGGTGGACACAGTTGGGCCTTCGAGTTTTTGGCCCTAAAAAATGGAACCAGCTATATATATATATATATATATATATATATATATATATATATATATATATATATTTATTTATTTTTATTATTAAATACAGAAATTTTAAAGGTCACGTCATGACTGAACCGAATCAGGGCGGCTGCGATTAATCACTCTATCACTAGACCAATACATACACACAAATTTTATATATTTTTGCATGAAACGATACAAGTGTTTTTTCAGGTCGTGTTAGCGAAATTGCAGCTTAACCCCTTTGACGGCTCTAGTCTTACTAGTTACATTCGTCTCTTCTGCAAATGGAAACCTTATTTCGATACTTAGCTATTAATAATGGAATATTGTGATTAATTAGCTAGAACCAATTGGAATTCACAACCGTTTCTCTATTTTATATAAGCGGTGCATCTATACCCTTCAATTTAAAGGTATGCACGTAATTTTACCATATTCTAATATATAATAATAAAATAAAATAAACCACTGAGTATATTATTGAGATTAGACAAATAATAAAGAAACTCAATAATTCATAAACATGTTACAATTAATCTAAAAATCCGACAACAAAATAAAACAAGAAAGGGATAATCGCGCTTAAATAAATAATGATAAATAGGAATGAGAATGAAAGTTACATTCCATTTGATGCCCTCAGATATTATGCTCTACGCCGGCCCTCTCCTTTGACACATCAGTAAATATTGCGAAATTCGATGCCCATTTGGTCAAATCAAACAAAAAGATAATCACATAATTAAAAATTAAAAATTAAAAAATAAATTATTATGTTCTCTTTCCGCCTCTTCTCCGATCAGAGAAAAATTCCTGGATTTGATTCCTCATTCAATTCTCCACAACGACGTCGTTTCCACGTGCTCCCCAAAGATCTTTCAGATCCGCTGATGTAATAACCCTCACAAACTTCCCCATTATTTTCTCGTGATTTTTTGTTTCCTTTTTTTGTTTCACACTTTTTTGAGATTGGAATAGAAGAATCCTATGGATTCGGATGAATTCCGGGCGATTTTGTTGAGATCGGGAGTCGGAATCTGGGCGCTGATTGATGCGGCGATCGGATTCGCCAGCTCCGACTATGGCGAAGAGCTGCGCAGCCGGAGAGATGGAATCGTTGAGTCGCTTTACGCCCCCGCGGGGCAGCTCTGCCGGAGCTGCGGCGGCGGCACTAGCGGCGGCGTAGACCCGGATCAGGATCACCGGTTTTGCAATCGGAGTAGAAAAATTGATTACAGCAGCGATGATGTTGACCATAAGGATAATAACTACGATAGCAATAAGAAGAACAGCGTTGATGATGATAGGAATTTGAATGTGGATTTTGGTAAGGCTGCGTTGACTCCGGAGTCAAACCATCAGAATCTCAGCGGTGGGAACGACGAAGGCGAAGTCGATCCGTACGCTGGGTTGTTCGATGATGATGAACAGACAACAATTTTCAGCATCAAAGAGCAGCTCGAGGATCCACAGCAGGTTTTTTTTCTGTAATTTTTAGCTTTTCCATTTTAGCTTTGATTTCTGAATCTTCTATTTCTGTGTAGAGTGAAGAAGCAGTGGTGGAGTTGCTGCAGTCTCTTGCAGATATGGATATCACGTTCCAAGCACTCAAGGTGAAAATCAATACTATTTCTAGCTGAAGAATAACAAATGCTCAACTTTTCCATTTAAAAGTGTTCAAGAATGAAGGATTTGTGCTTGATTGTATCTGTGTTGAAACAAGTAGAGTTAATGGTGTAGGATACCGATATAGGAAGACATGTGAATCGACTGAGGAAGCACACGTCGAATGAAGTTCGTAGATTGGTGAAGCAGCTTGTCAGGTCCTCACTTCCCTCCAAGAACAAAGATCCCTTTTTGGGGAAAAATTGAATTTTAGTGTGTGATTGATTTTAAATTTTGCGTTTCTTGTTTTGGAAATTTTGTTTTTTTTTAATGCAGAAAATGGAAGGAAACTGTGGACGAATGGGTTAAAGTGAACCAGCCACAAGCAACTACTGCAGACCTCATTGGTAAATTTTATTCGCCGTTTCAAAATTAGAGACTTCTTTCTACGTATATTAGTAATTGTTGCTGAGCTATATTAGCTAGAAGTAGTTTATGTAAATGAATAATATGAAAGTAAAGAAGAGATTCATGTGTTGATATATTGGTGGTGATGGTGGTGGCAGCTGATGTGGACTCACCTCAGCAGAACATACCCAAAAATCAACAAAATGGCCATCACCAGGTGAATTGAAAGTTGTTCCAGTCTGTTAAGTTTTTGGAGAAAATCAGAAAAATAAAGAACCAAGGAAATGGAAACAAGAAAAGAAGGCAGAAAGGAAAAAAAACTGGCTTTGAATTATTGTTGTTGAACTTCTGAAGGTTTTTGGTTTTTCAATCGCAGGTCCCGGATTTTGGATACTCCCCAAATCCCAGGAGTGAGTGTCGAATTCACAGCTAGTCATTTCTTTTTTCCCAGCTGGTTCCTGTCGCTGCATTAGACTAATTTCATCAATCTGATGCTTTTGTTAGATGGGGGTCCTACTCCAGAAAGGAATTATGTGGAATATGAGTCAAAATCTAAACCATCTCCATCTGCAGCAGCTCGAAGAGAAGTTCCATTGAGGCCACCACAATCAGTTTCTAAATCTGCCTCTGCTCCTACTCCCAATGTACCAACTGATCAACTTGAATCTTTTACTATGTCACATGCACACTTCACCCTCTGCTGCCACTTTTAGTGTCTGATCTTATTTAGTGATTTATAAGTGGTTGTGTTTGGACTGAAACGACAAAATTCAAATGATATTGAATCCTTTATATTGTAGATTTCAGAAACACTTAATATGTAGGTCACTTTAAATTCATACTCTGCCCATTTAAATGTGATCGGTGTTAGCTGATGTAATGCAATTTTGCAGAGAGCACAAAGGGAAGCTGTTGTAGATGATGAGAGACTGAATTCAGCAAGACGGCGGCTTCAAGAGAACTACCAAGAGGCTCAGAATGGTCTGATTTCATAATTTGGAATCTGTAGTAGTAGTAGTATTACTTGCTTTTGTTTTCTTACACACTTTTGTTTTTATGTGGTGCATTTTCACTCTTGAAGCCAAAAAGCAACGGACGATCCAAATGATGGATATTCATGAGATTCCCAAACCAAAGAACACCTTCTTTGCCAAGAACAAGGGTGGCTTTCAAGGGAGGCACCATCGATGATATGTTGGTTATTTTATTCATTATTGTTCTTCTTCTTCTTCTTCTTTTCCCCGTTGTACCATAAACATGGGATCCAATTTATCCAAGGGGCTTCCAAGGAAGCAGTTGGTTCGCCTCGCGTTACATTTCGTATTTATTACAAACAGAAGTTATATATGAAGTTATAAACTGGTGATTTTGGAGCTTAATATAGTTGAACATTTATATCTAACTTTTGGTTTGGTGATGAATGAAGTGAATTTTGCATGTGTGAACTTTTCAGGTATTTCTTCTGCATTCATTTGTGAAAATGTTGGGTTTCCTTTATGCAGGTTGATCTGTCTTTCTTTTACCTTTTTCTGGCTTTGTTGAAGTTGCATGTTTAGACTACAGACTCGTCGTTTTCTTACCTAATCCTAAATTTCTTATTCTTAAGTAATCAATTTAACTAAGGGTTATTGAAGTCAAAATATATGAATTTTAGGTCCATTTAATTTTTCCTATAAATTTTAAAAATTATTAATAAATACATGAGTTTAACATTATTATATTTTTTTATAAATTGAATAATGGTCAAAATTGAAGTTGATCTGGCAATAGACGTGATATTACTTCATCAAAACGATGTCGTTTTATTCATTCAATATAATTTAATAGACGTTTAAATACATGAACTTTTGGTCTATTTTGGTGTTTTCAACAAACTTTAAAAATTACCAACAAATATATAAACTTAATATTATTATAATTTTTTTCACAAATTCAATGATAGTTAAAATTAAAACTGACATGACAATCAATATGACGTCACTTTATTGAAATAAAGATGTTTTATTTATACAATATATATTTTAAAAAAAAAATCTTAAACTTACCTCACACCCTCTTTCCAACCCAAACTTCATCGTAAGTTGGGGTTAAAGAAAGATAGATGGGGTGGGGGACGGTATGAGGTTTGGGTTGGAGAGATAGAGGGGTGTAAGGTGAATTTAAGATTTTTTTAGGGAGCCCAACTTATATACCCAACTTTCAAAATATATCTACAACTCATATCCAACCTAAAAAATTAACTACATCCCATACCCAAACCTATTAAAAAACTATATTTTGATTCAAAATTCTGCAAATTGCAGACGACGTGATGTGAGATGAGAGGGAATTGATTCTTTTTTTTTTCTTTTTCTGTGCAACATTTAACGCCTTGTAAGTATATATTATTCTGTGCACATTAATGAGGTTGACCGAGTTTGGTAAAGATTATAAACTCATATACAACTCATATTCTCTCTCACTTTCACTTGGCTCCCAAAGAAAATTTCAAAATTTCGAAAGAGTGAATTTCATTCCCATTCCTAATTAATAGTCGAGCTTCACTTCCTGAGGTAATTTTTCAATATATACAATGTTGCTTGATGTTTCCGGTCGATTAAGCTTTCTCCCACGAGAAAGCCTTCTTCCGCCGACCGAGAGAAGGTTTTGCTCGACCGGAGAGAAGCTTAGTCGACCGGAAACAAGAGATACATGTATATAAACTGGAAAACAGAAGCCCTGTCCTCTCTCCGGTCGAGAAAGGCTTGTCTCTCGGGCCTTTCTCGACCGGAGACAACGGTTTGTCGACCTAGAGAGGGATGGCTTCGCTTTCCGCTTATATACATGTAAATTTTATGTTTTATTTAAATTTTCTAATAATTATGTATTAACTGAATTTTTTAATAATTAGGGCCAAACCATATTTTGCTTATTCGAAGGAATGAGCGAGAGTATTTGTTACTTACGGTATGTTTTCGGGCATATTATTTTGAATAAATATAATATGTGAAATGTTTAAATAAAATAAAAAGTTGCACGTATATGTTGAATGTTTCAATTTCAATTTCAGGATAAATGTTTATTGGTTTTTATTGTTGTTTTACGCAAAAATTGAAGTTTCCGGTCGGAGATTTGTAGTTTCCGGTTTTGTTTCCGATCGACCGGAAACGTATATGTGGAATGTTTCAATTTCAATTTCAGGATAAATGTTTATTGTTGTTGTTTTACGTAAAATTGAAGTTTCGGTCGAGATTTGTTGTTTCGGTCGAAATTTGTTGTTTCGATCGACGGAAGTTTCCGATCGATCGAAACAACAAATTTCGACCGAAACAACAATCTCGATCGAACAACAAATTAATTCAATTTCTTGAATTAATTTGTTGTTTCCGTCGACAATGAAGTTTCCGGTCGAGGAAGTTTCTCCCACGACCGAAACATTGATTTTTCTAATTTACGATATCAATTTAATTTTAATTTAATTTTCTAATAATTAGTTATTAATTGAATTTTGTAATAATGCAGAACCATATTTTACAATTATTTTCAAGGAACGAGTGACAATATGTCGGACTTACCGGTATGTTTTCGTGTATATTATTTTGAAACATAGTTATGCGATTTTTAATATGTTTACCGTATGTATATTTTGTAATTGAGATATTTTTCCACTTATAGTATGTATATTTTGGATAAATGATGTATATTTTGGATAAATGTTGCTAAATGTGATTGAATATGAGTAGTTAATATTTGAACGATTGAATATGAGTAGTTAATACCGATACGGCTTGAATAATGTGATTGAATAAATAGTGTTTATGGCTCAGTATGTTTCGATTGAATGAGATATTTGTTTTGGCTTCAATAATATTTGAACGATTGAATATGAGTAGTTAATACCGATATGGCTTGAATAATGTGATTGAATAAATAGTGTTTATGGCTCATATGTTTTCGATTGAATGAGATATTTGTTTCGCTTGAATAATGTGATTGAATATGTAAAATCATTCAAATTTCAACTTTGGATTAGCATGAATTGTTGTATGTTGTGTAATATGTGGTATTGATATAATTGTAGGTTCCTGTTTTCTTGAGGCCTACCACGATAAATGTGGTGGCGGATGTAAAGACTTATTATAAGACCGATTATTTTAAGTATATTAAGAATGTCTTGCTAGATAAGGCGTGCAAGAGTTGGTAGATATGTTTAGGGGGTTGCTTTGGTCATCCGATTGATTGGACTCCTGCCTAAGTCTAGTTTATCTTTGCACCATTTAGTCTCCCGCCGATAGAACCCACGATCCGGAGATGTATTTTTCATCAATGGAAGATATATATGTTTTCCATTAGAGATTATGCTCTAGTCACCGCCCGCATTTGGGTCATCATCATTTGATCCCACACTAGACTACGACTTGAGCGACGCTGAGGTCTATAGCCTTTTTATGGGGCACACAGATTACATTACGTAATCTAGTAGATAGATTTTGTAGTAGTGATTTTAGTGATGATGTAGATCTTCGTCACTATTTACGGGCCCACGTTATTACCCTCTATGGGTTCGTATTTGGGTACGATACGGGAAGATAATAGCTGATTGGGTTTGGGCATTGGTCGACGATCCGAGGCGTTTTGCCGATTTCGTGGGGCCTACAGCTACGAGATATTGAGATATTATACGACGCAAATGTCAACCTAATGCTCAATACCACTTTTACGGACCGCCTGGGCACTATATGCTTGGTCACCGAGATCATATCAGCTTGGGAAGTATAGTGGACGACATCAATCCCACAACAGATCCGAGAGTGTTGAGGTGGAAGTTCAAGAGTAGCTCTCACCGCAGCTTTTACGATCTCTTTTGAGCAAGAGGTATGAATTTTATTATAATTTTAAATCATGTATGAGGTATTGTATTTATTAGAATATTAAATAACATCTTTCAATTTATTGTAGGTCGATTATCATCTCACATCCATCGAGCCCGACTCATTCGAGGTTAGCACCGCCATCGGTGTCTGCCTCACACCCTCTCCACTCGGTGTGAATTTTGTTATACCGTCAAATCCTTTGAGGGAGGGACTACGCTCCCTTCTCGTCGTGGTGTGTCTCATCCGGTGGATGAGCCTCGACGAGACGCCGAGTTCGGAGGAGGCTCCACGCTTGTTGAGGATCCCGATCTTCGTGGTCTCCATCGAGCAGCCTCGAGCCTTCACCTTCGATACCCAACCCGAGGACATCGTCGGTTGGGTTCGCTGAGGTTCCGTTGTTGATGAGCCGCAGCGCCATATGTGGATAGCCGTCCATCCGCTGAGAGACGGATACGGAAGACATACCAGGGAGGCAGCTTCATCGAGCAAAGGTGGTGAGCACCTGTATGCCTTAGTTCCACCGATCGTCGTTGATCCGTGAATCTATCCGGAATCTGTCCGGAGGGAGGACAGAGCAAAGGCGACGATCGAGAGGTCTATCAAGACAAATTTATTCCAAAGATAAAGAAGTGGTTTGAAAACCTCTTAGAGAAGACTCGATGTGGTTGCACACATAGGGACGATACGGCCACACATGCACTCATGTCCCACGCCATCCGACGACGACGACGAGAGGTGAAGATCAGAGACCACATCACCGCCCACCCAGATGTCCTCGAGACGGTGGACATATTGAGCCTACCGAGGCAAAGACCGCATCGCCCAGTGATACCCTCCCCGCTACTCTCACCGATCCATGGTACCGCCCCGAACTACATCTCATCATTCCATGATGGACTGGACCTATTTAGTGATCCGACGCCTCAGACGCCGTGAGGCGACTTTCGAGCCTGCAAGCAGCAGCAGCTGGAGCAAGCAGTAACTATTAAGTCTCATATTCGCGCTTATAATATTTCATTATATTTGTTATGTTTTTCATTTTCTAAATTAAATGTTTGTAGTTCGGGATCCGGAGAGGTGAACGGGCACGAGACCTTCTATCAGAATGAGGTCACCATACGTGAATAGCCCGATGCCACGCCCATTATCCGTGATATAGTGATAAATTACGCGTTTCTTGAACACAAATAAGGCAATGGTGGTTGTTCGGCATCGAACGACAAGTCCAGTTGCATTTTTCGTGAATATCGAAATGCCGAGAGGCGTTTTGATGTTCGGCACGCTTTTATACAATATGCTTCGCTTTTTTAAGTACATCTACTTATATTGATATGTATCCCTAAAATAATTTTGCAGTCGTCGATCTATTCATGGTGTATTTGAGGATGAGACTCGATGCCGGATCGACGTATTGATGGGGTGGATTATCAAAACACAATCATCCTCGATATCGGTTTTTCGTAAGTCTTTAATACAATCAATATATAGTATATATGTGTAGTATCTCTAATTACTTAATTTTCAATGTTGAATAGATGTTTCGCAAAATTCATGGTCCGAGGTACACGCAACGCTTTCGCCCTACATTCAAGAACCGCGTGAGGCACCATTGATCATGACCCCGAGAGCATTGCTTTACATGGCAGCCACCAGCGCATTGGATAGCAGATTGTCTCGCATGACGGGTTATACATCATGGTTACGTGCCACGCAGTAACCTTATTTAATACAATAAATATTAATTTATCTAAATGGTTACGTGTCCTTGTTTATTTTATCTAAATATTAATTTTATAGATCATTATCCTTGCGCCATCGAGCGGCGCCGCGATAGTACGCGTGGATATGCACTCGGTCATTCGTCGTCGTTTGACTCGCGTATTTGGAGGATGGACCAGATCAAGTGGATGCGAGGATGATGGACTTCGTGTGCCCGACTAGATTATTGCGGCCGCTTTTTCTCTTCACTAGATGGTTCGAGGCTAACTCCCACCGATACCACCATGGAATAATGATGCGATTATTACACGAGCTGCCTCTTCGAGGTATTTGACCAGAAGACGATTTGATGATGGTCCATTTTGCGCATGACCGTGGAACGCCTTATTTCGGTTCACCGAGCATCGAATGGGTACGCCTAATGTTGTAGCATATAGACATAAAGTAGGTGGAAATATATATGAGATATGTGATCCATATAAAGTTTCGAGAGGAAGAGGAAGAGGAAGAGGTAGAAATTAGCATGTACTATGTAATGATTTTATTTATTTTATCTCATGTAATAGATTCTTAGTTACATTATCTTATCGACAATGGATTAATTTTAATATGATCTTCAACTTCAATTTCAATTTCAATTCCAATTCCAATTCCAATTCCAATTCCAATTCCAATTCCAATTTCAATTCAATTCAATTCAATTCACACTACAAAAAAATGGATGTTCATATTGGTATGTATTGGTATATTGGTATATTGGATGCAAATGGATGTTCATATTATTTATCGAATATTTGATTATACGATAGTTATTAATCCTCGTGACAACAACTTAGTATTTAACTCAAGCTAAGATCGTTGAATGAATTTGTGTCTGTTTTGAAGAATCATAGCTCAATGAAATAAGTATTACATAAACTGTAAAATGAAACAGACGTTATTCGAGTTAAATTTATTTTTACTAGAATAAACTACAATGAGATTTGGCATATTGATCGTCCATCGACTTGAAATGTCTCCTTCAATGGAAATGTTCTTCTTCTTCGCCCTCTCCCCATCTACATCTCATCGATCAAGAACAAGATATCGAAAACGTAAATCTCAAACTAAACATAAATCTTAGGACTCCAGTTTAAGTCAATGTTAGGTGAATACGTTAAACATACACTTTAACCTATAAAGCAAACGAGCGCAATCTGATAAGATAGTCTATCAGAGAAATGAACAAAACTGGTCTCCAAAACAGGGGGCAGAAGGGAAACAGAATCAGCACTAACATGCATCCGTCGATGTAGATAAAATAAGCAACGAAAACCACATACTAGCACTCCATTAGTACTAAAAACTCTGTGAAGATCAAAGTTTTTCACCGCTATTCAAACAAACAAACGTACCAAAAAAGAAAATGGAACTGAAAAAAAAAATAGGGCAGAGAAGGAACCTTTTACCTCAGATTTCAGGCTGATGGAAACGATCAGAAATTGTATGAGAAACACAACCACAAAATAGAGAAAGAAGCAATGTAAGAGCGACAGCAATCACAATCATCCTGAAATTGGACTTCATCGCTCAAGCTTCTTCTTTTTTTTTTTTTTGATAAAAGATTAATGTTTTAGTTAGTGAGATATATATGTGTTACGACGGATTGTTGATGTTTAGCGACGGATTTTTCCGTCGCTGTTCGCGTGTTTTTTTGTAGTGTCAATTCAATTCAATTCAATTTGATTAAGTTAAAATAATAATAATGTTAATAATATCTTTACATGAATGTTTTCTTTCATTACAATGTCACTGCCTCGGATAAGTAAGGACACTTCCGACGCGTATGAGATTCATTACCACACAAGCTACATGTCCGTAGTGCACGACTTCTACTACTCGATCCCACTTCTGTTGGATGACGATATCGACCCACTTTCGGGCGCCCAGCCTGACGGACTCTATTAGGAGGCATAACTGTAATTCCAAAGAACATCGGAGGAACAGTCCAACTAGATCGTGGTGAACAGATTGATCCGATACGAGTATGCTTCGCTAGCTTTGCGTAATGGTAGTACTCCCCACATAGTTAGATATATGGTGACCTTTATGACTAAAAATTTATATAATCAATTATATGTAAGTGAAATCAATTTGATCAAAAAATTAACATAATTAAACTTAAATTGCACCATATAGTCAGCAACAAGATGAGAACACGGTATCATATCCATGTCCCACTCCAAACACGCACACGATT
This sequence comes from Salvia rosmarinus, assembly GCA_036937905.1. NCBI lineage: Eukaryota > Viridiplantae > Streptophyta > Magnoliopsida > Lamiales > Lamiaceae > Salvia > Salvia rosmarinus. The sequence continues at coordinate 98,106,998 of CM072813.1, forward strand.
GCGTATTGAGATTGACTCAATGTTTTGCTTCCGTGCTTGACTTTGAAAGTGGAGTCCGATGAGGGCACTACATCGATCGCGTGATAGTTCCATTGATACCATCATCTTACGCGCTGCTTGTGGGTCAATTCACCGCACACTTTTGCCGCTTCATGTCTCTCATCGAACCATTTTTCGTAATGTGACGGATTGCCTCAATCATTGAGCAAATTGGCAATCGCTCAGCCCACAATATTCGAGAATTGAATGATTCGGCAATGTTCGATGTCATAAACCGTAGCGCCTAACGGGCATCGTGATCTAGCCCACCGCACTCCAACCTCCACCAACTGGTATATGCGCCACTACCATCGGCCTTCACGAGACTTTAACATAGCCATCGCTTTTCAAAGTGTGCATCTTGGCACGCATAAGCGGCTTTCAAATAACTTTACGGATGGTTGCCCAAACGGGTGATTTTTTCAGCAGATGGTAGTAGCATAATCCGTGTGTTGCATCGTGGTAGACACACTGACCGCGCTCATTATACCGACATGGGCATCTCAAACAATCAACATCTCGGATTTGATCCATAAGCGACTTGTAGTCGAGACGAAACCAAGTCCATGAGACATCATTCTCGATCGGACCAATTCCATAAGCTAATGGAAAACTTGCTCGCTGTCGCCCTTTGTCACGGCAACGAATAATACGCCTTTATTGCGGCCCTTCGCGCGCATCGTCGACTACAATCACGGGTCGGAGGCACAATGTGTACGCCTAACTGCATGAACCGAGCGCGACAAAGAGGTGACGGAACCGACCATCCGATCCAATATCCAAGTCACCATCGAACCGGGATTGCTCATCCGTAACATATGCGATAACTAGGTAGTAGTGAAATGATTCTTCATGTCCACCGATATCATCTCGATCGCCTATTACGGGCTCGCATTGCTACATCAGATGTAACGTGTACACCGTACTCGCCGCAAATCAGCCATAATGGACCTCGGCTTTAGCACTTCACCGCCTTCGCGTATTTTTCGTGATATGTATGCCGCAATTACACGGGCATTAACCTTCCTTACTCCGATATTCACTAGGTTTCGTGCGCAAGTATGTATAGCATCAAACTTATGGACAAACCAAAATCCACCTTGCTGCGATGCACTTAGTAGAAAAGGACACCGATTATGATATCGACATTTGAATGTAATCCTCGAATTATCGGATCGAGGAATAACAAATTCTACTCGACGCTCCAAATGCCATAGCCCCACGGATATCTTCGCTCACCCTTGTCGTCAAGATGGAACCTTCGCCACCATCGGGTCCGGAACCGAGTCCAGAGGACGAGCAAAGAGATTAATCAAGCATCATGAGGAATAACAGGACTAGCCAGTTGCTCATCTCCTCAACTTCTTCTCGCTCTAGCCTCCCACGTGCTCTTGCGTGTTACTCGCATAATCGTAGATAGAAGCTTCCCGAATCCACCCTCTCGACGGATCCATGCGCCAAACTCTACAAATGAGCCATAGCTCACCAAAGTAGACTCGCGATCTTCTTCCTCTTCATCCGACTGCTTCATCTTCTTCTTCTTCAACGTAGTCGTCGCCATCGCCGTCCTCAACAAGTGTATCACCGGTTGTGGTTGCAAGATATGTTGGGAAATGTAATTCTCGGATGGATCCATGTGTTGCGGCATATATTGAGATGTATCAAGATCAAACCAATCGATGATGTAAATTGTTGTGTCAACGACGATCGAACGATATGTGTGGGAAGTGTAGTCATATGTTGACGAGGATGGTATCTCAAACGAAGGTCTATATAGTTCTTGCTCCGATTGGGATGTGTCGGCATCGTGAGTCACATAGACCTCGGTTGGGCATCATGAGCCAATCGAAAAGTTGATCATCATTACTCAAAACTAATTTGATAATTCTACCACTCCGAGATCTCGATAGATAATGCGGTTGGTAGGTTGTACTCAACGAATTTCCCAACATAATTTGATCAATCATCTCTATGAACTCCGAGATAATTACATTGTCCATTCGAACAAAGGCATTTGATCGATACCGCCAATGTAACATAAAGAAGGATCCCACCGCCTCCATATCTAACAATAATGTTCTTCCATCCCGACATCTATAACAAATACAAGATTACATTAATGTAAATATACGCCTTAATATGATTTTTCTAATGTACAAAACAAATATACATTCTAATCAAATATACAAATAAGAAAAAATAGCAATCTAATCAAAATCTAATTAAATAATTAAAGTCTCTTACAATAAATTAATTAAAAGGGACTTATCTAATAAACGAATTATGTCGGCACTTATCTAAACGAATTATCCAATAATTATATCCAATTATAAATTATGCAATAATTATAAATAGCAGAAACAATCGAATTATCTAAACAAATAAGCAAAACAAATGTAAACAAAATTAACAATAATTAATGTAAACAAAATTAACAATAATTAATCTAAACAAATTTAACAATAATAAATCTAAATAAAACTAACAATAAGAAATCTAATATCATAAACAACAATAATTCGAAGATTATCCTAATTGATTTCATTTAAAATTAATTTCAGGGATTATCCTAATTGATTTCATTTAAAATTAAAACAACAACAATAATTCGAAGATTATCCTAATAAATCTAAAATTATCCTAATTGATTTCATTTAAAATTAATTTCTTTAAAAAAAATCTCTCTCCGGTCGAATAGTTTTATGTCTCCGGTCGATATTTCCTTGTTTCCGATCGACCGGAGACATCAATTAATAATTAGTATTAAATTCATTTGATAATTCGAAGATTCCGTTCGAAAATAGGCTCTCTCCGGTCGAAAATAGCTCTCTCCGGTCGACAATTCGAAGATTCCGATCGACCGGAATCATTGTTAATTTGATAATCCTTGTTTCCGGTCGACCAATTTTATGTTTCCGTTCTACCGGAATCAATAATTAATTTAATTATGTTTCCAGAATGAATTAAAAAATTAAATTACATTAAAATCCCTCTCCTGGCCGACCAATTCCTTGATTCCTACGACGGAATCAAGGAATTGGTCGACCGGAGAGAGGATTTTAACTTAATTTAATTTTTAATTCATTTATGCTTTTTAAAACCCATAAAATCATTTATTTATCTATTTTTCATATAATTCCTTTAATTCATCGACTCTCTCATATAATTCCTTTAATTCATCGAACGGAGAGAGGATTCCTTTAATTCATTTATTTTTCATATAAAAACCCATAAATATCTAATTTCATCTAAACTAATTATATCCAATTATATATTATATATAGGTAATTATACAATAATTATCTAAACGAATTATATCGAATTATATATACTAATTATGCAATAAATTCAAAACACTAAACAAATTATCCAATTAATTTAATTATCTAAATTATATATACGAATTATGCAATAAATTCAAAACACTAAATTAATTATCCAATTAATTTACTTATCTAAACGCAATAATTTATCCATACCAATAAACAATAATAAATCTAAACAAAATTAACAATAATAAATCTAAACACAAATTAATATCATAAACAACAATAAATTCAAAACACGTCGAAAATAAATAAATATTCGAATAACTTACTTGTTGAGACATAGCTATCGCTTCGGATTGAAGAAATAAATTTGAAAATTTTGAATATAAAATCGAAATGAAGGAACGAAAATTGGAGGAGCAAGAGCAAGAGCAATTTGTTGGATTTGTATTTGTTACAATCGATTGTATAAATAGGAGAGAATTGGTTCAATTATTGGTTTACTTTTCTGCATTTATTTGTCTTCTTCAATTTTTCTGCAATTTTAGTCGTAAGGTTTTACTTTTCAGTAGTTTTACTTTTTTTGTATTATTTTGTACAAGATTAATTAATCTTGTAAATATAAAGGATAATTTCAATATTAAATATTTCAAAATTAATAAGTTGTGTTATAATTTCAGCATTTCAATATTTTGCAAAATTTCCAACATAGATTACCTGTAAATATTAATTTAAATATCATACATTCAATTTAAATTAATTAGTATTAAATTAATTTGTTATATCCTTGTTTCCGATCGAAAAATCGCTGATTCCGGTCGACCATTTGATGTTTCCGGTCGACCGGAGACATGAATTAATAATTAGTATTAATTTCATTTCATATATACTTGTTTCCGGTCGATAATTCTCTCTCCTATCGATTAATTTGATGTTTCCTATCGACCGAGATATGAATTAATTAAAATTGTATTAAAATCCTCTCTCCTACGACCAATTAGTATTCAAAATTTGAATTTTTATTAAATTCGGTCGCTCATCCTCTCTCCGGTCGATGATTCCTTGATTTACGACCGAAACAAGGAATTGTTAATCGAATTTTGGATTTTTATTTGTTTTTATTTGTTAATTAATTTTTTTTTTAAATGAATCAGTGATTTAATTAATTTTTTCTCACACTTTTAACATGATTCAGTGATATATGAAATAAATAAACATGATTCAGTGATATATAAAGTAATTTAACATAATAATATCGAATACAGAAAATAATTTCGCAATCATTTATTCATTCACATGTTTGTTATGTTTCGGAGTCAGTGTTATGTCAATTTCACACCGAAGACCGCGCAAGACTCAGTAGATATATATTAAAAAAGGCAATTGGGTATACACGGTATCAAATTTGAAATATGGTTATAGGTTGTACACACTTTTGTAAAAGTGTGTATTTGTATATATTTCGCCATTTTTTAATACAATGAACTGACACTACGTCGAATGTCATGTCAGTTTCAATTTTGATTGTCATTCAATTTGTGAGAAATATCACAATAATATTAAATTCGGATATTTATTGATAATTTTTAAAATTAGCTAAAAAAATCAAAAAATGAACCCAAAGTTCGTGTATTTAAGTCATTTAACTAGAGCCGGCAAAATGAGCCCGGCCCGAAAAGCCCGCCCGGGGTACCCGGGGTTTGGGTTGGTTTGGGCTTGAAAATTAAAGGCCCGAAAAAAACCGAGCCTAAAAAGCCCGCCCGAAAAAAACCCCGGGCCTACCGGGCTTCGGGCCAAAAAAGCCCGGGGTTTTGGGCTAAAAAAGCCCGCCCAATATTTTATTAAATATATATATTTTATAAATTATTTAATATATATATCTATAATTTTTAATAATATTAATTATACTTTATAGTAAAAGTTTCTTATTAATCACATACTGGTCAGGAAAATATATTTTTTGAATTGCAACACATCAAAATTATGAAAAAAATAATAACTTTATAAATCATTCAAAAATAATTCATAAAAGAAATGATCTCCAAAAATATATAGACTGATGATTAATGACCTTATAATATGTAAAAACTTTTTTGAATCATTGATCTTAAATATATATTGTATAATAAATTTATTTTTTTCTATTATTTTAGGTGTATAAGTGGAATTGACGTTTAATAATATCATTTACCTTTGATTTGTAATTTTTAATTTATTTCTCCTTAAATTAAAGAACTAAAATTATACTACATTACAATATCATAGTATGAATACATAAATATGTCAAAATATACAAGAAGCATTATCATAAGAATAAATAAGCTTAATATATCCTTATCACTGATTCTTTATTTAAATTGGAGTTATGAGATTTTAATTATGTATTTAATTTATTTATTTATTTGAAATTTAAAATATTAATTTTATATATTAAAAATGAAAAAATAATATAAAAAAAGCCCGCCCGCCCGAAAATCCGCCCGGGGTTGGTTTGGGTTTCACATTTCTAGGCCCGAAAAAATTTCGCCCGGACCGAAAAATATAAAAGCCCGACGAGCCCGGGGCCGGGCCGGGCCGGCCCGCTACTTTGCTACCTCTACATTTAACCATCAGCGGACATATATTTAAGTCGAAACATTATTTTTTTCGTGCTAAGTGTATATAAAATGTTAAGTGTATGTGAATTGATGGAAGGTTGTCGAAACATCTCATATATATATATATATATATATATATATATATATATATATATATAGGGTTGGGTTAGTAGTATCTGGCCCCGAGATAATATGTAATACTCAATCTAGACCACACATTTTGAACACGTACACACCACAAGTCGACACGTGGCAGCTCCTTTTCTTTTAATTTTAATTTTCGCGGGACAAAATGGGAAAACAAATCGCCCCTTCTTCTCCTCGACGACAAGCAGCCTTGGGAGACGACGGCTGGCGCGCGGAGACGGACTGCACCGGCGAAGATGTGGCGGCAACTCCAATGACAAACAACAAGATACACAAACAACTACAAATAATGATTTTGAAAGAAATAAAAGAAGAAAAAAATTGAGGAACAAAATTGATGGATTTTAAGAAAAAATATAAGATGAATTTGATAGATGATTGAAGAATCGAGAAATATGGTGGTTATGACGGTGATTCACGGTGAATTCGCCGATAATGCGTGAAAGAGACGACGTAATTGTTATAGAATGATGGATGATAGATTTGGTGTCGAAAACCATAAAATGCATTGAACAAAACATGAAACCGCATTGAACAAAACATAAAATGCATGTTCTCACAAAATGTAAATATGCATTTAACTTAGCACGTTCATGCATTGATCAAAACATGTCCATGCATTTAACAAAGCATGTTCATGCATTTAACAAAACGTAAAATGCAGCCAACGGGTGCGCGAACGAGCACCGAGCAACGCGACGAGCACGAGCACACGCTGGCATGCCCACGCTACCGGGCGCGCGAAGCAACAACATGCATTATGCGTTCAATGCATGCATTTTTGTTCATTTACATGCATTATGCGGTTCAACCGCATGCATTTTTGTTCATTTAAATGCATTATGCGGTTCAACCGCATGCATTTTTGTTTTTCGCAATCAAATAACAAATCAAATTACTAATCTACCCTTAATGAAGCGAAAATCGGTGAAATTAAGCTTAAAAGTCCAAAAAATCGAACCATAGGATCTATGAGATGAGTGGATGAGATTGAGTACTACATACCATCCGGGGCTTGGGTACTATATGATATATATATATATATATAGGGAGTGGATGGAATACATCTTTTTACTCTGCGAACCATGCATAGGCGTGAAGATGATGCACAAGAAGGTATAAAGTTGTGATAATGAAAACTTTCTAAAATTATTTTGTTGTGCAACAATTTTAGAAAGTTTTGTTATGCAAAACTTTATTGTTTATGCATCATCTTCAACGTCTTATGCATATCAAAAGATGATTCTGATATATATATATATATATATATTCTAGGACAAAGAGCTATCTATATAACATAACACTTTACGTGACATGAAAATCTTAGGTCAAAAGTCACGGGTGCCTAGCTAAAAAAGTATCAATAATTGTCAATCTAGTGCTTAGACTATTGTCTCAAAGGCCATTTTTGTCCTAAAACAAGTCATCTGTCCCTAGATATGCACTGAAATTTATTCCTAAAACAAGTCATCTGTCAATAGAAGATATTTGATAAGTTGTCCCAAATCACTGTGAAACACTTTATGTTAAGCTTTTCACATAATATTCATTAAAGATCACTGAGTTGGATTTATTTGAATCAAATCAATGACATCAAGTATCTCTACATGAAAAGAGTGGGCTAAACTAAAACTTTGATTTTGCAGTTGTTGAACCGAATAACTTTGTTTGATATAATCAATGATTTAAATATCAAGAGTTCAATAAAATAATTTATGGTCTCTCATAAGACTCCATCCCATGTTCAAGATGATACATGTGACTTGTAAAGTCACACATGTGAACCAATCATAATTTTTTTATTACCAATATTAATTAATGTAGCAAGCTTCATCAACGCCCTATAAATATGTAGAATTCTTACACGACCTCTCAATAAATTTGTATGTATTCTGATCGAGAAATGCCTTGCATCATCACTTCTTCAATCTCAATCCTTCTTCTTCTTTTGATGTTGTACGAGGTTGTCGGAATGGGAGGTGTTAATCCTAATCCTAATCCTACAAAAGGGTTCATCTCTCAACATTTGAACGAATCAAATCTTTTGATTCAGAGGCCGTACGACGTGGCCATAAACCAGAGGTATAGCTTCAACAATGGAGTTCATAAACTTTGGGTTTTTCGAACAGATAAACCTCACACACCCATCAGTAGAACCAATCCTCGTACCGAGATTCGTATACAGGTATTATTATTATTTTTTTTAATTCGGACAAACAGGGTCATTTCGTTAAAGATGTTACACTTTATATTAAGGTAGTATCTATAAGATCGACTCGAAAGCTAGCCTCATCAAATATCACCAAGATATGTGAATAGGCAAAAGTATGTCAAAGTTCAGTTAGATAGTTGTTGATCTTATAAGCCTATATATTCATATGTGAATCAAAATCTTTTTCATTTCATCAATACACAATTCTCAATCTTGTCTTTGTACATAGGGATATGACTACTCTTCTGGCGTGTGGCAGTTTGAAGTTTATGGGTGCGTGCCATGTGGCACTTCGTGAGTGTGCATCATGGTTTCGGGTCCAATCGGCCGCATGCCACAACACTAATGCTCAGTGTACAATGGCACACTCTCATACTATCGAGCTGTCGTCATGCCAAATATATATAATAGATGGTTCAAATTGAATGTTATTCATAATGTCGAAGCTAGTAAAGTGCAAGTCTATTGTTAGAAATCTTGATCTACATCCGAATAGATCCTTGATTGCCCTTGATTGCACGCAAAATCAAATCACAAAGATTAGTTCCTTATTTAGCTTTACTAATTAAAGTCTCTCTATATGTATTCCTCCCGCAATTAGAAATATATAACAAAATACAAGAACTTCAATCAACTACCTCAAAGCTTTTCTATATCTTCCTTTTACAATGTTTAAACTCATTGTTTAACATGGTATCGAGCGATATTGATCCTAGGATCTTTGATATTCGCATCATCATTTACCAACATGGGTGCGGAGAAGACGGCCATACGCGTACAGGAGCCTCGGCCGAGGCGAGGCTCGCACAACAATTAGCCGTACTCTCGACAATTGACCAACAAACAACGGATAATCGAACCCCGAAAGCAACCAAGGCGCATAGCGATTCTTGTAAGTATCAAACTAAACGAATTTAATTATTCGTTATGGTCACGAATGATGCATCTCGCCATCGGAGGAGAGGTTGCCTCAATCACATATCCGCCATCCTTCTCCCCAAATTCAACCGACCGACCTATAACAAATGGTATCAAAATGATCTCACGGTTATATCACGGATCATTCAAAACATGGAACCGATGTTAGCAAACAATTATGTTCAATACAAACCGCTACGGTTTATGGAAGGGATTGGCCACAACATACAAACATAAGAAGAGACTACGCCCAAATCTTGAACTGAGACTCTACAACGAATCGGGCGAATTGGCGAAAGCCACCCAAATCCGATGGAATGCGAGAAGGATATCGGAACTTACCGCGATTACAATCGAAACCCGATTATTTCAACTCCTCATTGGGTGAATGAAAATACGAACACGAGCGGAGATCTCCTCAAAATGGACCCGTTACCAAATGTGGAGGCGTGATGCCCTTATCCGACGAGGGCTGAGAAGGGAATCTGGGACCGAACCGAGAATCTTCGAGATCGAGATTGGGAGTGGATTGATGACGGATCTCTCAACAAGATAATGAGCGATGGGTATGGCTTCAAAGGGTTTAGATCTCTCCATCGGTCAGCCCACCCAAGAAGCGGCTCATCATTCCGAGAGAAAATCGACAAGAGCAACTGAAATGCTCTCACCGTGGTATGGCAAAACATACGAAGGAGACATGTTTCCAAGCGGTTGGGTATCCAGTGGTGGGAAGATAACCACAAACCTCGAGGACAATCATGGACAAAGAGCGAGGCCGTTGTCGCAATAAGCGACCGAAGATCACCGGCACTCGAAACGGTGGTGACAACGACACCATCGGAAATGGTTCTGGAAGAAGGGCAGAGAAGAGAGTTCGAGAAGGAGGCGTTCAAGAAGGGGGCGTGATTTTTGAAAGGGGAGGCGTGAATGGTGAAGAAGAGGCGGCGTGAATGGTGAAGAAGAGAGAGGCGGCGGCGGCGTGAATGGTGAAAAGGAGAGGCGGTGTGACTTTGAAGGTACCGGGTCGAGTGTTTTAACACCGACCCACCCGACCCACTTCGCCATTTAATTCAAATACACCTATTAGTGATATTTATCTAGCCCATACCAATGTTACAAATAATATGCATCACAATAAAATCTTGCATGGATATTTGATTGTGGTGCTACGGACACAATGACATATGACGAGTCGGATATCATGCACCATCACGACCAAACAAAACCCATATTCAAACCATGAGTGGTGAAATCACCTGTTAACGGAGCGGGCACAATAGCAATTTCCCAACACTTAAAATATCAAATTGCTTATATGTTCTTTCCTGGCTCACAAATTATTGTCAATCACCACGTCACAAAAGAACTTAAGCATCTTGTCTTGATGCATCCTACTTTACGTATATTACGAGGATATCGGGACGGGAAGATTATTGGACGTGGCGAGGACCGGGATTGTACTACGTAGATGAGATTGCTCAAAAGGTACGGTGATGCTTACTACGGAACTACCGCCCATCTTGCTTGGCTTTGCACCGCCGACTTGGGCACCCTTCGCAAGTTATCTCAAAATTTTATTTCCCAAGTTATTTTCTTGATTTACTTGTGAGACTTGTGTTTTAGCCAAAAGCCATAGGCAAACTTTTAAACTTAGTAATACACGTGTGAAATCTATGTTTTCCTTAGTTCATTCTGATGTTTGGGGCCCTGCACCTATTGTAGGTGGTCAAGGTTTCAAATATTTTTTATTATTCATAGATGATCACACTCGTATGACCTGGGTTTATTTTTTGCGCCACAAATCCGAGGTTTTTCAAAATTTTCTCACTTCTACACCATGATTCACCATCAGTTTAAAACCAATATCCAGATTCTACGTTCTGATAATGGGGGGAAATTTGTAAACTCATCTATGTCTAAATTTTTCCACGATAAGGATTAATTCACCAAACAACTTGTCCTCATACACACGAACAAAATGGGGTGGCGAGCGGAAAAGAATCATTCTTGAAATAACACGAGCCTTACTCATTGAATCTAGTGTGCCTTCTCATTTTGGCTCGAAGCCATTACTACTGGTGTGTCTCCTAAACCGATTACCACCAAAAGTCTTGACCTTCAAAGCCCTATACAATGTCTCTCAAAACTTGCGAGATACCTTTACCTCTTACCTTAAAACCACGTATCTTGGATGCTCGTGTTTGTACATATACCAAAAATACACGTACAAAACTTGACCCACATGCGAAGAAAGTGTGTCTTTGTGGGTTATGGGGTTCATAAAAGGGTTATCGTTGTTATGATCCCAAGTCTCGTCGGATGTTCACTACCATGAACTGTGACTTCCTAGAAACCAATTCTTCTATCATCACAACCTTAGTGGTCGGGAGAGTCTAAACTCGATCCACTAAGTTGGTTGCCAAGTTCAAGTAGTCCGTGGAAGTTAGTATATACCGGCGAGACAATTTACTCGATCCACTAAGTTGGTTGCCAAGTTCAAGTAGTCCGTGGAAGTTGAATCAACCATTATTCATAATGATCTTGGTGACCGGAGCTACGATAAGGTAAGAGATAATGATGAGCCGATGATACTACTAATACTATCGAGCCTTTCATTTACGAGCCTTTTATTTCGAGTTAACTAATCATGAGATACCGTAAATTGTTGCTCAAACACAAGGCGAATGTTTTACCTCCACGGAGAAAGCAGGGTATTCCACCAAAGCGGTATTCTCGGAGAAAACCATCAGAAATCCAGATACTCAATTGGGAATATCGCTAAGGGAATCTCACAAATTAGCAACGACCTTTCAAGTTGCCACATGTGAAGAGGAAAGCCTTCCAAAACACAGTGAAGAAGCCTTCGGTCAAAACATTGACCGATGCAATGAAGAAAGAAATGGATGCCTTAGACCAGGAATAATACGTGGGAAAGATGCAAATTACCACAAGGAAAAGACCCGTTGGGTGCAGATGGGTCTTCACCATCAAACGGAGACCGATGGATCAATTGAGAGATCTGAGGCTCATTTGGTTGCAAAGGGTACACTCGGACTTATGGGTAGACTACTCGAAACTTTTCACCAAGAGCAAGATGAATACGGTGAGTGTTACTCTCAATTGCAGCAAATCAAGATTGGGCACTCCACCAATTCGATGTCACCAACGCTTTCTTACATGGGAACTAAACAAAGAAGTGTATATGGAGGCTCCACGGTTTGAGTCTAAGTTTGGAGACAATGAAGTATGCGAGTTGAAGAAGACACTCTATGGGCTTAAACAATCTCCAAGGGCTGGTTTGGAAGGTTCACCAATGCTATGAAGAGTTATGGTTTCCAGCAGTAACTCGGATCATACATTGTTCTTGAAGAAGCGAGGAGGTCTCATTACTGTTTGATCATTTATGTCGATGACATGATCATAACCGGTAATGAACGTAGAGATGAAATTGAAAACTTAAAGAAAAATCATTTCTTGAATTTGAGATGAAGAATCTAGGAGCTCTTAAGTACTTCCTCGGCATTGAAGTTCTTAGATCGCCGAAGGAATCTTCATATGCGGAAGAAATACACTCTTGACCTTCTTCAAAGCGGAATGTTAGGCGCAAACTGTTAATACTCCTATTGCGATAAACCATAGATTGCGAGATCATTGAAGGTGCAAAACGATCGATCGAGAACAATATCAACGTCGGTGGGAAAACTCATCTACCTTTCCCACACCGGACAGATATTACATATCTTTGTCGGGGTGGTTAGTCGGTTCATGCACAAACCACAAACAGATCATATGGAAGTCGCTCTTAGAATCGTGCGATATCTAGGGTACTTTTGGATATGGATTGCTTTTGAAAAGAATGGACATTCAAAATACATGGTTATACCGATGCCGACTGGTGGCAATCCTATAGATAGAAGGTCTCTGCAGGATATTTCACTTTTGTTGGGGTAATCTAGTTACTTGGAAGCAAGAAAGCAGAAGGTGGTAGCTCTCCAAAGGTCGAGCGGAGTTCGAGGAATTAAAAGTGGATTGTGAAGTTACGTGGTGCGGAAATTGTTAGCGAGACATTGGTTTTCTCTCGATCAAACATGTTGTTTTGTGATAATAAAGCGACCATCGACATTCGAGAAAATCCGATTCGGCATGATCGAACAAAACATGTTGAGGTCGACCGACATTTCATCAAAGAAAAGATAGAGGCTGGAATTGTTGAGCTACCATTTATCCGATCCGAGGATCAACTTGCGAGATATTCTAACCAAAGCGTGGATACAAAGAATTTTGCAAAGTACTCGACAAGTTGAGTATTGGAGACCCTACTACTCAACTTGAGGGGTGTTAGAAATCTTGATCTACATCCCGAGAATAGATCCTTGATTGCCTCGATTGCTGCAAAATCAAATCACAAAGATTAGTTCTTTATTTAGCTTTAGTTTCCTAATTAAAGTCTCTGCCCTCTATATGTATTCCTCGCGCAATTAGAGAAATATATAACAAAATACAAGAACTTCAATCAACTACCTCAAAGCTTTTCTATATCTTCCTTTTACAATGTTTAAACTCTTGTTTAACATCTATATCGATGGAGAGCTCAAATATGAAGGAATGTGTGGAGGAAGGGTCTCATTACTTCAAGTGTGGTGTATGCACAAAATGATGATTCTTACTACATGGAATCACGTTGGAAGAAAATTAGGGTTCTTAAAAATGTGATTAAATATGATAAATTTGCTCTTGATCTTACCTTATAAGATATGAATGAATTTATGAGTGTTGCATGTAAATATGATGCAATATGAAAAGTTTGCCTCACTTTGATCCGAATAAATTTGTGGAATATAATATTGTTGCCTATATTTGTTTTATATGTCGAGATCAAAAATTTAATTAAGATGGCATGTAATTCTTATATAAGTAAGAAGTTCATCTTTTTAACATCGATCGAATTAAGGCCTTTGAATAATAAGAGGGCGTTTGGTTTAGTGGATGGGATATATAAAATTGGTAGAATAGAGTGGATCGATGAGACTATTTGGATTATTTAGTCTTGCGTTTTGACCGACTGATTATGGTGTATGATAATTATGGCTAAAATATAGTATAATACTGAAATTGTCCTTGTGATATAGCAAAATTCTAAAAACACCCTTTCGACTTCAGGCACGGGAAATACCCTTGATTCGTGGGAGGGGTTGTGATTGCGAGCAAGAAAAACGCAATTTTGAAGGGCATTTTAATGAATGATTTGGAGAAGTAGATTCATTAAAATCATCAAAGTAAACATATAGATGATAATTTAACTTCTCAAATCTTCTATCAACATTCTCGAGATATGAAATATAAAGTTATGCACTATCAACATTCTCAAACGTATGCACTATTACTTACATTTAAATAGAAATATGAAGGATGATTCTATTACTTACATTAACACGCATGAAACTAATACACAACAAGTTTAATTGATTAAAAATATGAAATATAAAGTTATCTTTAGAGGTGAGCATAATTTCAAAATAATGAAAAACTGAACCGAAACGAACACATTTTAGTTGAAATAGTTTGATTTAGTTTCAATTTTCGGTTCGTTCTACTAGAATTTTGTTCAAAATTCAAAAAATTCGATCGATTTAATATTTTTTATTGAACCGATCAAAATATCCCCATTTATTACTATTAAAGATACAATTTTATTTATATATTTTATCATTCATAATCTATTACTATTTAAACTTAACTTTACATTAATATAAAACTCGTCGTCTATTCACGATACAATTCATAACTTTTATTCCATTTGTCTTATCAATGATGACTTATTTCTTTTCGACATTGTCATTTACGAAAAGAGTATAAATATGGGTGTCCAAACGGCTTTCGATTCTCGGTTAGAACCGAAATCGAACTAGAACCGACCTATTTCGATTAACCGAAAATCGATAATTCGGTTATCGGTTCGGTTTTCGATTTCAGAATTGAAAAAAATAGGTTATTGCTTAACCGATAATCGTACGGTTCAGAATTGAAAATCATTTTTTATTTTTAATTATTATTTTAATCATTAATTAATTAATTAAAATTTCTAAAAATCAAGTTTTAATTATTACTTTATTAATTATTTTAATTTATTTGTTGAATATTTTATTTATTTATAATAAGTTTCAATTTTTAATTATTATTTTATTTATTTTATTTATTTTAATTATTAATTAATTTTAATTCAGTTTTTTGATTAACCGAAAACCGAACTGTCGGAATCTATGGTATCGATTAACCGAAAGTTTAAAACGGTTCGGTTTCGGTTCCACTTTTTCGAAGAAATTCGATGCGATTAACCGAAACCGAACCGTTTACCACCCATAGGTATAAAGTGGTTAAAGTGATAAAAAGTAGGTGAGACTCACAAATTTTGAAGAGATAATTATTTTAAAAAACAAACAAACAAATCATCTTGAATGAAATAGTCCAAAAATGAATACAAATTATCTTGGGATGGACAGAGGAGTATTAAAATTCATATCGAGGTGCAAGGCATAGAGGGGATGGTCATAAGCGTTTATACTGTAAAATCGATTTCGACGGAATGAAAAAGACATATATGGTAAAATCGTAACTATAGAATACGACCCGATTGATATCAGATAAAGCAAATCTTGGTTTCGTTTTCTGTGATAGTACGGAAGAGGGGCACATGTCAAGTATCGGCACAAAGCGGCTCGATTCCATTTCTTATACTCTACCTCTGGAAGATTTATTCACCGAGTTGTGTGTCATGTTAAGGATTGTGCGGTTTTCCTTTGGTAACACCATTTTGTTGAGGTGAATATGGTGCGGATTAGAAAATAGATTGTTGGCTATGCCTAGATCGCGGATAAATGGAAATTTTATTGATAAGATCTTTTCAATTGTAGCCAATACCTTATTAAGAATAATTGCTATTTTTTTTCTACAGTTCCTCGACGTGACATAAACGTGAAAGGAGTTTAAGAATCGGGCTACAAAAATTGAATTCTTTTTTTTAGCTTTTATCTAATCTGGGTACCTGATTTTATTCCTGCGGTTACCCAAACAGCCAAACACTTCAGTCTTATCAGTCGTCGCTCGCCCTCGCCCTCGCTATCCAGTCACGTATTAAAGGTTTTCTGTTTTTCAACTTTTTATGCTTGAATATTTTCAAGAGTTCCCATATTTGTTTCAAGTTTAGGATTTGCCTGTTTAGGGATTGGATGATATGATATCCCCCAATTAAGCATTTGAATCACTAGTTTTGAGGAAGTAGAAGGTATAGTTTTGCATCAGATTTTTTGGGTGGCATCACATTATATACTAAACAAATAAACCGTTGGATCAGATTTATGGGTTGCATCAAAAGTTATAATTTCGCAAGAAACTGATTTCTCAGTGTCAATTATGCATCTCTGACAATACTACCGATCCCAATGTGATAAGGGATTCAATTTGATTTGCACAAAGTCCATGACATTTTTTTTCCCGTAGCTCAAAAATTGTTTCACTACATACTATCCCCATTTTTTAGGTTGTTTCAGCTCAGATTTGCAGATGGAAACTCATTCAATCCAGTGTCTTGCTGTGATATTTCTCATAAGCATCGATTTCAAGCTTGCTTCGACTTATGTAGGTTAAAAAATCTTGTTTCCCGCTACACTGTTAAAAAGTGTTATCTTTAATAGTGAACTTTAGTTATTTGCTTAGACTTCATTCAGTGTCAGTGATTTCTGTTCTTGAATTATGTTAATGTACATTGTTGATTGAGCTAATGGTATTTCTTGCATTTTACCTCAGCGGCAAACATGTTATGTTGATGAATACATCGCAGAAACCTATTTCAAGAAATACAACAGTTTCATAGGACAAGAATTTGACAATTACATAGCAAATAAAATCCCACTAGGCTCGTGCAAAGTACTCGAAGCTAAAAATCGAGTTTTGATGAAGGGTCTAAGTCGAATTGTCATTGGTGAAGGGTCTCATCGTTGGCTTTCTTCTTCTATGAGACTTAAATTGCCGCATGAATTGAAACACGAGCTGACTGCACGTTCTTGTGAAGTCGTAGTTATTGAAAGGCTGCCATCTGGGGTCTTTACTGATCCTTTCGAGCTGCAGCACCTTGTCCAGCGCGGTGGTATGCGATTACTATAACTCTTGAGCAATTAATATGAGTTCGATTTATATGAGGTTGAGTTTATGCGATTTGTGTTTTTTCTTGCTGCAGTGTTCACGGATGCAGCTGTCTTTGGTGACACAAATTTAGAGTTACCTTCTTTCTGTTCTAGTCAAACAGTCGTCGAGATACATATGAGCATTGATTCCAAAGTGCTTTCGAGAGATGAGCATCAGTCGGAAGTCATCCTTAAGGTTCCATTACATGCACGATATCAGGTTAGTGCAGTGGAGAAAATTTAGGCATAAAAACCTGTGTTTTTAATAGTCGTGCTTTACTTTTAGACTGTTCATATTTTATAATTCATAATGTATGACAAATGCTAATGCTATTAATGCAAGATAAAAGAATCAAAACTAGTTGTAAACTCAACATTGGATGTCTATATTTGTAATATCTTTCGATTGCTTAAACAAAGGTTATTAGGATAATCCCATAAGAGCTCTACTCGTTTTATTTAACGATCTAGTGATATATAATATCTAGTTATTACATATAATGACTTCAGCATTATTAGAATTTCTGATGAACTTCTAGAGGCAATGGACGATTTAACAACTTTTTTAGTTTTTATTATGTCATCGATGTTCGAGAAAAAAGGAAAATACAAGCCTTCTTTGTTTCCCCTTTTCAGTCTCTAGGACTTGGTTTCTCAAGGGTCAAGTTCGGGAACCCGATGTATTCATGTGCTGCAGCAGCACTGAGCGAGACATGCCTAAAAGGCGCTGCCAATCCATTCCAACGAACGGTATCCCAGACAAGAATGTTAGTCTAGTTATATGGGAAATACCGTGTGGGAGCAAGGAACATGCTGCAGTTGTATCTGCTGTTACTTTCGGGTTTGCTATCTCGACTGCTTTGCTTATTGTGTTGACATCCATATCTTACTCGGGACGGTGAAAGCATATAACCAATCAAAAGGTTGGCTTTGCAAGACAATGTTCTGAATACTTTGTTAGTTGCTTGAAGCTGACAATATTCTTGGCCTATACCACAGATCAGCAACGATTATGAATTTCTCTGCGGTTCACCTAACGAAAATCGAGCGAACAGGTCGAGCATGCAAGGATGATGCACCTCGCAAATGCTGGCGGATTCTGTCCAAACCTGAACATGATGAGACATGTCTGAAAAAGAAAGCGAAACTGAGAGCAGTTCTTTCAACGATGTTGTAAGAAGTGTAAGTAAATCTTCTTACATAATGAGATTGGAGCATGTGAATTGTGATCTTGCAATGCAACTCGTTATTGTGTATGATTCGATCTGGTTTTGAGTTTTATCGATTTAGAGTCTGAACGATAAAAAAACTATGAACTTTTAAGAGTTGAATGATAGAAACTATCAATCTAAGACGCTAAAGATAAAATTATGTAATCGTCTCTTTTTAATATTTCTGTTATGTTTAATAAATTATGTATTGAATTTTAGTTTACCATTCTTTTTATATTTTATTGAAAATTAATATAACCTTTTTTAAATAAAAAGTTGAACTGAAACGCATGATTTTTCTTAGTCTTAGATGAGTGGTTTGTTATCTTTCATGTCCTAGACTGGTGGAAACATATATTTCGAATCTTAAATCGATAAACTCATATATGTTAAATTTTCTTAGTGTTTGTAGTTTGGAGAAAAGGATAAAGTTACTCCCTCCGTCCTATCGAACTCGGTCTATATTCTTTTTTGAGTTGTTCCATCCAACTTGTTTCATTTCCTTTTTACGAAATAATTATTTCTTCAGGGAGATGTAGGCCATATTTACTTTTTATCCTTTTTGAACTATTTTATATTATTTTCCTAAATAACCTGTCGAAAAGAAATGGCATATTCGACGGGACGGAAAGAGCATGAAGTAACTGTTTTTATTTTTAAAGAGAAAAGAAAATAGTTTTGGTAAGAATTACTAATGGGCTTCTGTTTGAAAACCGTCGAACGAGCAATATGGCCCAGCAACAAATATGGGCTATATGAATAATGCGTAATTTGAAACTTACTTTTAACCAATACCACGAATTTTCACGAGGTTTTAATGGTTTCCATTTTCTATATAGCCTTTAAACTTAACTATATAAAAATGAAGCTGAAACTAAAATTCTAAAGACTGATAATATGTAAGATAAATTCAAAAAAAATCAGCAAAAGTTAAATAATAAACCAATTTAACTAACATAAAGTGAATATAGGGAGTGTGCTTGATCCTTTGCAACTTTTACCATCTACTCCAATTTTTACATTGTTTCCAAATTGACAAATGATGGGAAACTTCAAATATACCTAAGAAATAGATTGGTCCCAAATATTTGTAAAATAGAATGTTAAAATTATAAATTATCTTGAAACAACAACCAAGTAATATCTTGCATTGTATAATGTAACTGGTTATTAAAGAGTTTGGCATGAAAAGGTTGACATTACATGGAATCATTTTGTTTTCTAGTCCCAATTATGTGGGCTATTTTATCAACTGTACCAACTAATTGTTTCTGTTTCTCAAATATATATATGAAATGACATTTCGTTAGTTATCCCATAGTTTCTACTTGTAAATATTATTTAAAAATATCAAAGTCTGCATGTGCGGACGAATGTATATGAGATCACCTCTTTTAATTTATGTTTGGCATCTTTTTTGAAAATGTTAACTTCGAGATTACTACTTTAATTTATTTAATTCGAAATTTTGGCTACTATTTATTATCAGAACTGTAGAGGATTCAGTTTTTTTTTATAGAAAAAGGTTTAGAAAAGGAAAAGAAACCATGCTTGTTAGAGAATTTTGGTGTCTAATTCAAAATCAAAGATCTCTGATGTGGACCAATTATATAATAGGGGTTTTAATTAACAGTAATAATTGATTATTTGCTTGGACAGAAAGTTTGTTAGTTTTGAGGTTTCGATTCCTACGTTGGTCTGACGATTTATCAAGTATAGTGTTGCTATGCATGTTGCCGTAGCCAGGTATGTTGCAACACGTACATTTGATCGAATAATCATACAATTATTATTTTTTTCTTTAGTGGGGGTAAAGTCACAACTTGATTAAATTACAAGCACGTATAATTAATCTTAGATTTAGCGAATTATTAAATGTGTATTTTAACATTGGTATGAATTGGTTTTTAGAAAAAAATATTGGTGTGAATTAGAAAATCTCAATCATTCATTACGTTAAAGAGAAAGATTGTTAAATTTTTTGAAGATTTTTTATGGGATTTTTGAAGACCATTAATTTGAGTGTATTAAGAAAACAAATTGATATGATTTTTAATAGAGTAGCAATAATCTTGGAAATAAAAAATCAAAAGGTGGCTGCTTTGCAAAATAGAGATTACGATCTATTTTCCGAGGTAATCAACAAAGCTTGAATGCCTAAGATATATTTTCTTTGACGTAAATTACCAAAGATATTAAAAACATTAAACATATTATAGTTTACTTCTCAAATTATTTTAGAGCAAGGAAAATTCAAATCAAGTTTTTACATTGTGCTTCTATACAAATATCCATTAAATAATAGACAAATCACACTATATGTATTCATTTGTTATTATTATATAATAATAATTTGGATACTTGGCCATACAATACATGTCACAAATTTGTTGACAACCCCACCGACTACATAAAAAAATTAGAGACAATGATTAATCACTATAAAGGCATAGATCGAGCTAATTATGGCACCTTTTTTAATCATGTTCATTTGCCAATGTGGGGTAGGGTTGCTTAGTGAGGGAGATATTTAGTTAGTTTTGTCTAAATATTTTTACCACATAAAGCAATAGTTGAAAGTAAGATGCATTGTATAATTATTCGACGTGAATTTTTTTTCTAAAGAAAATGTGGTATTTCTTTGAGTATTGATTAATTGATACAAAAACAATAAGCCCCTATTAACATTTTACTAAATAAAACTTAATCCACTTGTATGCTATTCTATATTCTGAAATTTAGTGATGTTATCATATAGAGTATATATGACAGTTGTAATTTATAATACATTTAAACAAATACGAAATAATTTAAAGTATATTATTCTGGGGGCTGTCGCAACACTAATTTAGTTGTTCAAAAAATTGTTTTTGTAAACATAGTATAGTATTATGCATGATTACAAAATGGTGGCAGTGTGGCACGTATAGGGAGTGGATGGGACTACCAATTTATCTAATATAGATATAGATATATCCATTATTTATAGAATCAGACTAAATGTTATTTCATATATTCAATAATAAAATAGTAAGTTAAACATATTAATTTATGTTTGAACAACACTTTATTCTTAAAATAGATTTATTTTAATACACCATAACTTTGTAATCATAATTAATAGTAATACATGCATACATCTGAATACTGTCTAATTTCGTGTATATAGGGGTAGTTATTATCAAAAACTAGAATAATAATTATTTTAAACATCTTGCATACATTTAGTCATTACATAAATTATACTCCCTCGGTCTACCAAAATCGTTCATTGATTTTGATGGCACGAGTTTTAATAAATTGTAATTAGTGTAAAGTAAGTGGATGTAAGAAGGTGGGCTATGAGGATAATAAATGAATATATTAATAGATAGTGGGTATAAAAAGGTGGGACATTAATGATTTTTTGTAAATAATTGAATATGTTTAGAATAAAAATGTGAAGTTGATATTTCCAAAAAATGAAAGTGAAATTTTTTTTTGGACGGACCAAAATGGAATTAAATGAACATATTTGGTAGAAGGGGGGGAGTAATAAATTTGATAAGCTTATAACGTGTTTTAAGCGTTTTACTTTATATTCCATTCGTTCTTTTTTAAGTGTACTATTAGCATTTTCTTCTTCTTATTTTTTAATTACAAGTGTAAATTTACTTGCTTTCTTGATTTATGCGATTTGACAATATAAGATGCTTAAAAAAGAATGGAGAGAGTGATTAAATTCAGTTGAACTTATTACTGTAATATGGATATGATTTACAGTCGTAGCTACTAAATATAAGATCAATAAAATTGAATATATGAATATATAATACAACAATATTAAGTACACAAAGTTACATCATCAGCACATATAATTTATATTAGATGGCAATATAAGATCAATAAAATTGAATAAATGAATATATAATACAATAATATTAAGTACACAAAGTTACATCATCAGCACATATAATTTATATTAGATGGCTGTTTATAATTACTTAATACACAGAATATAATAATACACATCAATAAATGACTACGTACGTACTATAATCAGTACATATATCAAGTAATGACTTGACAATATCACTTCTACTTATTACTTAGCGGCTCCTTTTTAACAAAGTTGTTAAATTCGATAATTAACTTTGTTAAATTCGATAATTAATCATAGAACAATATCACTTAATTACTATGTGCGATAAAGGTTATTCAAATTTAAAAATTTTGTGTGTGCATGTTGCATAATGATAAAGTGATTAATGTATGAGATCAAAGGTTTTAAATTCAAATCCACCGTGATATAGCTTCTAAATTGCTGTATTTAATTAACAAAAAGAATTTAAAATATTTGTGCCCACCAATCCACATTCTAGAAGAAAATTATATAAACTAAAATCTATAAAGGGGAAAAATAAAAAATAAAAAAATAAAAGTTCCACAGTTTCCTTCTTCTTTAAGATATCGTGGTCCTATATAAAGCAGTCCCAACTCTTATTAATAGACTAATGATTTGGTTAACCCATTTAATGTATATATTATGACTTGTTATATGTTAGTATATCTTTATATTATAATAAGATGTTTACATGCTCTTTTAAATCAATCGAACTCTAATTTGATTTGAAACAGATAAAGTACTTTATTTGTTTCAGATTAACATTAAAATTGGTCATATCATGGTGACTAATTCATAACTTTTCATTCTTCATCTATTATACTTTATTTTGCGCAATTAATTATGATAGATGTAATACTTTATAGTGTAATTTATATTATCCGAGAATGCAAAATTAAGAATGACGAATAATTATAATTAATATGAATGTTTGCAATATGGCCATCATATTTTTTTTCTTACAATATCAAATTAGTTATTTTTTTTATCATATTGTATAATTTGAATTTGCCGATTGACCAAACATTCAAAGTGCAGACTAAGTAGTACTAATTTAGATAAAACGTAATTGTTAAACTGAAGTTTTTAAAGTTGGGATATTTAAGAAGTGCATATATAGAAATTAAGAAATGTTGGGTGAAAATACATATTAATGAGGTGTTTGGCTAAGCTTATTTCAAAGAGCTTATAAGCCAGAAACTTATAAGATGTTTAAACTTATAAGAGGTAATGTTTCATGTGCTTATAAGTTGTAAGAGTTGTATATGATCTTATAAGCAAGAGAAAATGTTGAGTTATAAGTTGTTAAAGTGTTTGGATACTTGATCTTATAAGATAGAGAAAGAATCGTGAGTTAGAGATAAAATCATAGTTAGAGATAAAATTGACGAGATGTGAAGTTGATAGTGTATGTGTGAAATAACGAACTATAATAAGGTTATTTTGGAAAATTCATTGTTGCTTATAAGTTTATAAAAAATAAGTTAGGGTTGATCAACTTATTTTTAAGGGAGCTATAATTTTGTTGGGCTTATTTTCACGAACATAAGTTGTTTAGAGCTTATTTTGTCAAACGCTTTGCAATAGCTTATAAGCTCATAAAGAGCTTATAGATTGTTTTAAAGAGCTTATAAGCTTAGCCAAACACCCTCTAAATGTATCCAATTAATGTTTATAATTCATTGATCGTTGTACAACATAAACTCCATACAATCATATTATTGGGATAGGAGAAATATACTTCCTCCGTCCTATCAAACATGACTCATAACTTTTCGGCACAGTTATTTATGAAAATATATAAAGTGGTTAAAATGATAAAAAGTAGGTAGAGTCAATACTTTTTGAAGAGATATTTATATCCTAAAAAAGAAATGAATCAAGTTAGGTGAAACAACCCGAAAAAAAGTATTGACCAAGTTTTATGTTAACTCCAACAAAATTGAAAGAATTAAGACTCATAGGGCACAAGTCTGTACATTCAAAAATCTAAAGTGGTTGCTGGTATGTATGAATGAAATGAGAATAAAATGATGATTGATGTATCCATTCTCAATCATATGACCAGTAAAATTTTTGACAGCATGAATAACTATTTCCGAATAAATGCTTATTCTCATGAACATAGTATTAGTCATTCCATCTCTCCACATGTTATTACATATTCCCATTAATATGGGATTAACCAATTATATATATATATATATATATATATATATAATTATTCTTATTTACTTTGTTCTTATAAAATGAATGATAATAATAATAATAATAATAATTAATAGTATTTATAATAACAAATAAGTAATACTCCTCTATCCCATAATTATTGTCTCAAAAATTTCGGTATGTAGATAAAAGAAGATTATATTTTGTGTGTAAAGTAGTTGGCACACAAAAAACAAGACACTTTTTAAGTGTAAAATTAATTCATTTTTTAGAATAAGACAACAATTATGGGACAATCAAAAAAGAAAAATTAGACAACAATTATGGGATGTGAGGTGTAATAATAATAATAATAATAAATACTTATAGTAAAATAATACTAATAATAATAATAGTAATTATAATACTAATAATAATAGTAATTAATAATTTACAAAATAATATTAACATAACAATTAATAATAAATAATTATTTTAAAAATAATAGTACAAATATAATGTTAATTAATAATATTAATTAAAAATAATAACAATATAATTAATAATGATAGTAGCAAAAAATATAATAATAATAATTAATAATAATAACAAAAACAACTAAAAATAGAAAAAAATATAATAACAATTATTAGTAACAATAAAACAAAACAATAACAATAAATAGACTAATAAAAATAATAACATAAATTATAAGAATAATAATATTCCATTTATTTAATTTCATTACTATTTATTCATTCATCATGCATATAATCATATAAATTACATATTTATTATATTCCATTCTAAAGACCATTACATAGTCACTTATTTGAAAATAAAATCCAAAATAATTGATATATATATATATATATATATATATGTGTGTGTGTGTGTGTGTAGGGGTTGGTTATAAATGAAATTACCTATTTGATAAGAACTAAAAACCAATAATCATCGCTAGATTGAATAAGATTGGAAGACTCATAATTATTTGATGATAAAAATAGTCAAATCACTAAATTTTGCTATTTGGATCTTTCATATTCTATTATTAAATCTTCATGTAATTCATGTTGTTGTTCATGTAATCATAGATCTTATGCATTCGTCACATTTAAATTCATTGTTATGTTCATGTAATTAATGTTGTTGTGCATGTAATCATAATGATTGTGCATATGAGAAAAATTATAGTGAATAAATATATAAAATTTCTTGATTATAAGACTAGACGGTTACCATTAAAATATGAGAACAATAAACAATTTATATTAGTCTTAACCGTTAGATTATAAAAATATGGATAGATCATATTAGTTCTTAGTTATAAAAAAAAATAGAATTCTCATTTGATTTAGGGGTGGTCTCACATTACCTTGCTGCACGATGAGACCACCCTAATTAGTTTTTTAATTAATTGATATTAATAAATCATAATTATATTTAATAAAATTTAATTGTGAATTAATAAATCATAATTGTAAATAAATAGATCTTAATTTTAAATTAATAAACCATAATTACAATTTAATAAAGTTTAATTGTAAATTTGTAAATCTTAATTATGAAATAATAAACTCTAGCTGTGAGTTAATAAACCCTAATTAAAATTAATAAACCTCAATTTTTAATTAATAAATCCTAATTAAAATTAATAAATTCTAATTATTATTAATCATCTTAATTAATACACTATAAATGAGTAAGCACATAGTGAAATTCACCCAAGTTTTTATCTTTGATTTACTCTTATATATATATATATATATATATATATATATATATATATATATATATAACTAAGGTTGGGTTCTCGTAGTACCGGGTCATCGAGATAGTATGTAGTCTCAATCTAAACCATACATTTTAAATATGTGGACGCATCAAAATTTGATACGTGGAAGCCCATTTTTCGCTCGGGGACAAAATAGAAGGTGCCATTGGGTTGAGTGCCGCCAAGCGCCTGGGTAGAGGTCCGGCGTTGGGTATCCATGCGGACGCTAGGTTTGGGAGAGCCCCAATAAAACACAGATAATGCATACAAATAACATAACACTGCATTCAAAATAACATGACATGCACATCGCAATCGGCGATCTTTGGGTAGGGGCTGGGTGTGCGTTGACCTTTGGTAGGGACGGGTGCTTGTACAGAAGTTGGGTAGGCGTTGGGTGCGTCGGTATTTGGTTTGAAAAGAATCACAACAAAACATAAATAATGCATATGAAATAACATAAAACTGCATTTAAAACAACAAAACACTACATTTAAAACAACAAAACACTGCATTTAAAACAACATAACACTGCATCGCACCCAACCCAAATGACGTGTGTGTGTGAGTGGCTGGAAATGCGTTCTGACATGCATGAAAATTGAAACTCATATGCATGTTTGTGTTCAAGTGAATGCATTTTTGTGTTCATTTGAATGCATAGTTCAATTCAACTACATGCATGATTTATTTTTGAAATCACGTAACAAATCAAATTACTAATCTATCCTTACTTTCGCGAAATTAAGCTTAAAAAGTCCGAAAAAATCTCAACCATATGATCTATGAGATGAGTTGATGAGATTGAGTAGTACATACTATCTTTGACTCGATTACTATTTGATCCATCCTCTATAACTCTCTCTCTCTATATATATATATATAATGTTCAAATAAGAACTTATCAACCTTAATTCACTCATTTACATCTAATTTTCAAGCTTTCAAGCTCTCATTCTCACTCTCAAACTCAATCTCTCAAGTTCTCAAGCTCTCTCAATCTCTCATTCTTCTTATTCTAAACTCTCAAACTTTCTCACTTCATCAATCATCATGTCTTTCTTTAAACGATTAAACAAGGGAAAGGAAAGCCACGATGAAGGAGCTCCAGTGAGGAGGAGACATTCCAATTCCAACTCAACGTTCACGAAGGGCCTTAGCGGAGGAAATCTCAAGGCAAGTTGCCGAAGGTTATGTCAAGAAGATGCTCGATTTGTTGAAATGGTGCATCGAATGGAAAGAAGTCCCATTTCGGTGACGTAGCTCGAACGACCAAGACGACGAAGAAGAAGGCGACGAAGAATATGACGACTTTGACCAAGATATCGCCACAACCACCAAAATCAAAGGAACTTAAGTCCGACGCGTTTTGTGAAGCACTTTAGGTACGTAAATTTTACGTTTCTTACAAATTAGTTTCACAATTTTAATTTCATGTTCATAGTTCTTACAATATCTTGTTATATTTTCTTTAGAAAAGTGGAAGTCTTAGCGAAGCACCTCTTCCCGACGGTCGAAAGAGATCGTTGCTTATTGCAACTATTGCACGAAAACCTACAAATGGATCGAGAAAGGAGGTTACGAACGCTCAATAGGCACATGGAGGTTCTCATCCTCATGAGTATGGAATATCAACGAACCAAGCTCAAATTAAAACCCTTCTCAATATTCTACAACGGTACGTCCACTTTATTTAAATTTGATAAGGAAAATATGAAGACGCGATGGCTAGATATTGTGCTATGGAAAACTCCCTTTAATTATGCCGATAGAGTTACGTATGAAGAATGTTATAAAGAGGACTTGGTCCTAATGCATGCAAAGTTAGTAGAAGTATTATGCTTAAGAAGATTAGGAGACAATGCATGGAAAAAACATGATTTAAAGAAATATTTGGTTCGTTTAGGTCATAAAGTTTCTATTTGTGCCGATGTTTGGACGGATGCTTATAATAAGAATTCTTATATGGGTATTACTTGTCATTGGATTGATTCGAAATGGGTTATGCAAAAACGTTTAATTGCTTTTCGAGAGTTTGAAGAGCCTCATAATGCTTTAGGTATTGCTAATATTATAATTGGTGTGTTAAATGAGTATACTTTGACTAATAAAATTTTTCCGTTGGTTTTGATAATGCTTCGCAAACACCGCTAGTATTCCTCAACTTATGAAGCATCGCACCTTCTTTTGAAGGAAAATACTTTCATTCTAGATGCATTTGTCATATTTTAAATTTATGTGTTCAAGATGCACTTAGTATTTTCAAGAATCCGTTAGTCCTATTAGAGATGCTATCAAATGTTTGCATGTTTCAAAACTTATGGGAAGAAATGGCAAAATATTGTCGATAAAAATATTGCTTATACATGTTTCAAATTGGATGTTTCTCATCGTTGGAATTCTACTTATGAAATGCTTAATAGTACTATTTCATATAAGGGTCATTTATGTGATTTTTTAGAAAGAGTTTACATCTATTCAATTACATCTTAATGAGTCTCATTGGGATGCTTGCATGGATTTATATCGATTGTTAAAGGTATTTCATGGTGCAACGAAACAATTATCGGAGTTTATTATTGTACTTCCGTTATGGTTTTAGAACATTGCATGCATATTGCCATGTCTTTTCGTAGTTGTTTTAGTAAACCATCTTTATGTGGTGTAATTTATTTTATGGTTCAAAGTGGCTAAAATATTTTGGGAGATACCTACAATATTTTTGCTTGCTGTTGTTTAGATCCTAAATGGAAATATGATGGTACTTGTCAAATGCTTAATGTTTATTATGATGCTTTTAGGCAAATGGATTTTCAAGGTGCTAGTATAGAAGGAGAATTAGTTTATTTTGATCTCCGGATGTAGATCAAATCAAATATAATCTTGAAAAGAATTTAAGAAATCTTTTCAAGAATATAGGTCGAAATATGGTAGTGATGATGATATTCAAACTCCACCTCCTTCTTCTATGATGTCTACGATTAATTTTCCTTTTGATATGAATGAGTTTGATCCTTTGGTGCAACAAATGACTTGATGTACCAAAATAGAACATTCGAAGGCCGAGAGGACAAGGTAATAGTGAATTAGATATATATTTGCAAACTCCTTTTGTCTTTGGTGTTGAAGATAGCGGTCCTTCGATCGATGTCTTGAAGTGGTGGTCGAAGAAGAGGAGTACCCAATCCTCTCAATCATGGCAAAGGAGTTATTTGCCGTCCGGCATCCATCGTATCCGTTGAACAAGCATTTAGCATTGGAGGACTAATGCTTGATCAAAGAAGAAGCAACATGAAGCCGCGAACATTCAAGCTACAATGTTGCTCGATGATTGGTGTAGGCTGACCTTAGAGCTCAAGAACCACAATGGGAAGATGGTAACGAGGCGAAGACGAGGCCTTCACCAAACGGATCGATCGGAATCGGGTGCGGAGACGGAGTAGAGCATTTAGAAATTAAAAGAACTACATGGACTTTGATTCCTCTATGATTATGAGGATATGTAGGCAACTCAATTTTAGAAATTAAATTGAGCTCAAGTCCTTTATTATTATTATTTTTCATCCCTATGTAAAAGTCATAAATGGATTTATGTAATTTTACTCATCATTTATTAAAAATGCAAAGTGTTGACATATATTTTATATTTATACGTATTTTAACATCACTCTAATTTTCAACCTTAATTCACTCATTTACATCTAATTTTCAAGCTTTCAAGCTCTCATTCTCACTCTCAAACTCAATCTCTCAAGTTCTCAAGCTCTCTCAATCTCTCATTCTTATTCTAAACTCTCAAACTTTCTCACTTCATCAATCATCATGTCTTTCTTTAAACGATTAAACAAGGAAAGGGAAAGGCCGCCGATGAAGGAGCTCCAGTGAGGAGAAACATTCCAACTCAACGTTCACGAAGGGCCTTAGCGGTGAGGAAATCTCAAGGCAAGTTGCGAAGGTTACAAGTCAAGAAGATGCTCGATTTTATGAAATGGTGCATCGAATGGAAAGAAGTCCCAATTTCGGTGACGTAGCTCGAACGACCAATTTCTATATACCGTATATTTGAACATTTACGCACTGTATTAGAATACGAATCGAATTGTAATTGAAAAAGTTGAATCGGATTTAATGGGATTGGTTTTATTTTTCACTTTACAAATTTGCACGGTCATTTAGGGCATTTTGTCAAATAAATGGCGATTGTTTGTTGAAGCCACCGTGAGCGAGACGATTGAATCATCGATCACCTCTCTCTCTCGCCCTCTAAGTGTCTCTCACTTTTCAGTCTTCAATGGGAATTACGGGTTAGTGTTAGTAATACTATTAGCAAATTCTTACAAACATCTTGTGCATCGACGTCAAGATTCACGTTACCGAACGTATACTTTTAGGTACACTTGAGGCATATTGTTTGTCTCACATCTTCTCTCGCTTAGTGCACTTGCAAACCTCGCTCGCCTTTCTCCGCCATTTTATTACTTTACTTGGTTTGCAACCCAACACCAAGCACATTTATTGTTGCGTTTGATTTTGCCGATTGATTTTCTATGCGAAGTTACGCACGATTCTTCTTTGTAACATCGTTGTTTGGCGTGTTATGATTATCATAATCTGCTTTCCCTTTGGTTAGTGCTAGGGTTTTGTGATGGGACAACTATTATTTTTGTTCCGCCTCGTTTGGGAAAGCGTCTCTTCATTTGAATTTTATTCTTCGATTCCTGCAGCTTCAATAGTTTGATTGACGCGGTCGGTTAGGATATTTTGTTTAGGCGAGAATAGAGTAAGTAATGATTTCCATTTTAAGATTTTGTTGAGTGTTCCTTGTGTTTGTGTCGATCGATTCATCGTCACATTTCTTCGTCATTCAAATATCTATTCGTTAATTTTGAGTTGGATCTTTTGTTTTGTGTATGGGTCCGACGTTGTACGCCTCATCGTTCATATGGTTAGATCAAGTCTTTGCGGGTTAGACCTTGTGCCGCGTGTCAATAACACTGTAAATGATACTCATAGTGTATATTAATTATAAGATATAAACGGATTTATGTATAGAGGTCTCAAGCAATTGTTTTCCTCTATCTTTGTACTTAATATAAACTTACCTCTCACTTTTAGTTACGTATCCTCAATTTTAGAAATTAAATTGAGCTCAAGTCCTTATTATTATTATTTTTTCATCCCTATGTAAAAGTCATAAACGGATTTATGTAATTTTACTCATCATTTATTAAAAATGCAAAGTGTTGACACATATTTTATATTTATACGTATTTTAACAAATGCAAAATGCAAAGTATTTACAAGTTCAAACATAAAAAAATCACTTACAAATTTAAAAATATTTACAAGTTTAGTAGTTTACAAATTTTACAACTTTAAAAATATTTACAAGTTTATTAAACTTTAGACTTAAAAGTTAAAAGTTAAAACTTAAAAGTTTGTTAAAATCTTGGACTTTGATACTTGTTGCATATTTGATTGAATTTTCAGAAAATTGAGATAGAATTGGAGATTTTACCCTTCATAAGAGTTGAAGTATATTATGATACGAGTTCGTGGCGCAAACGGATCGAAAATCGGAGCTCGGACGAGAGAACGGATCGATACAAAATCATTGTCTGTGAACAGCCGAACCGGGCCGACCCTAAACCGTGGTTCGAGCCCGAACCGACCATGGCTCAGGCCCTACCTAAACCGCCAACTAAGATGTAGGGCGGGCTAGGCCGTCACATTTGGAACCGCGGATCGCCGGTCCCGCCCTAAACCGCGGTTCCGCCCGTCAACATGTCTATAAGAACTTATATATTTCAAATCAACTTATAAATTTGAAATGGATAAGCAAACTTGCGGAAGGCCAATACGAAGTATCTTAAGAAAAACAATTTCAGTGTAATTTGGTCATTAAATATTTTATACCACCTATTATTTTAGTTTAGATCGCATCATAATTGAAACCACTTACATTTTAGTAAATTCGCCGTGCTATTAATTTTCTCATTAAATATATTGTAAATTCAATACCATGTGCGATCTCATCAGATTTGAAAACTTTATTGCTATCTCGATTCATTAAACCAATCAATCTCAGACAATTTATTTGGACTTAATCCTAATTTCTCCCAACAAATAAAAAAGAGGATAAAAACAAAAAAATATACCTTCAAACTGAAATCCTTCGAAATCAACTTGCACAATAATCACGCCATAGGATGATATAAATTAATGGAATGACATATCACACGTATTATTAGATAGTGATGCAAATATTTCAATAAAAGGAATAAATATTAAAATAGGTAGTACTAGAAAACAACTAAATTATACAATTTAATACGAGTCAAAATTATTGAATGAGTTGCTCGATCTTATTTAAATCCCAACCCCAAATATATCCAAGAATAAATGCAGGTTGACTATATTTAACCACAGAAAAATATATCCTAAGTGAGAAGTATCAATGCCACAGTTTACATTCCTTATTTCCAACACATCAATTAATACGGTGCTAGTAGAGAAACGACATCTACATATGAAATTCTATAAATACTATTTTTTTCGAAACAATTACTAACATGCAAGTTCATGTTGCAGTCGCAATATAAGCAATGGGTGGATCCATGGAGTTTTATATTTTGTGTTGAAAGTGTTGGCTCGTCGGATCTCAATGTTGTGCTCGGTGTTATCGTAACTCACACAAGCACAAGACTCAAAAATGCAAGAGAATATAGAAATGGAAGACACAATGTAATTTTTTACAGGTTGTTAAATCAACCTATAGATGTCGATGACTGAAAATAACTAAATGAGTATTCTACAAAACACAATATCACATTGACAAGACCAAGATGATAATAAAAGAAACTCTCACATTAAATACTATCTCTCACTAAAAGCAAGGTTTCAAGAATTTGTTTGAATTGTTGCGTAAAGTTTCCACATAGGAAGATTGTCTTATTAAAATTTTAAACTTAAAATTTAGAATACAAAATCTACACCGATAATTTTTTGTATTATTTTTCTGTAAATTATTGAACTTTTATCAAATTCTGGTTTTGCATACCAACTTTGAAATCGGTAAGATAATTATTGAACTTTTGATTTGTTCTGATTTTGCACATAAGTGTGATTCCGACCAAGACTAACGTTTATATAGAACGTTGAAAAATATGAGTTGGTAAAAAATCATCTGATGATTAAAATAATGTATTTTTTTTATTAAACGTCATCGTTTTATTAACCAAAACGATGTCGTTTAGGGTTGGAAACTAGATGTATATTCCTGTAAAATAGATTGAGAATTACTAGTGCTTTTCAAATTAGGGCGTAAAACATGGGGTTCAATGATTGAAGAAAGAGAGAGAGAGATCGTGAGGCAACAATCGAGAGACATTTGAGATGAGAGACAGTTGGTGAGCTCTGCAATGATTGATTCTTCATCCTCTAATTCGTCAAACCCGCCTAATCCTTATAGGTGCATTCATGAAGTTATCGCTACGTTAAAGACCTGTCACACTATTGCATAACCCATCACTTCCTTTCCTCTCTAGTGTCTCTCGCTTGTTGCTTTTCGATCTCTCTCTTCAATCCCCGAGTTCTCTGTTCTATGCTATAATTTTAAAAGTACCAATAATTTACAATCTATTTGACATGTAAATACATTTTAGTTTAAATAATCGTTTGGTTAATAAAAAAGATATTGTTTTAATCATTGAACGATTTCGCCATACAGATAATTTTAAAAGTACCAATAATTTATAATCTATTTGCATAACCCATTCAGATTTTCAACGTTAGTCTTGATCGGAATCACACTCGTGTACAAAATAAAACAAATAAAAAATTCGTTAATCATCGTAAATTTTAAAGTTAGTATACAAAACCAAAATTTAGTGAAAGTTTCTGGACAAATAATCCAATTTTTATCACGTACGTCCGGACTGTTACTCGCAAATGTGGGAAAATTAGGATAATATTTAGATATATTTATATGCATATAATATTGTATGCAAAATCAAATATTATAAAATAATCACTATATATTTCTCATGTAAGTGCAAAAGTCCCAATACATAGGATCTTCTCACACGGTTTCCTTTTAGGCGTTTTTCGTTTCTCTCCTATATCTCACTTGTATATACATGTGAATCCAAAAGCAATTTTGTGCTTCTCTGTCCCTCTCGACAATATGTATATATATTTCTTGAATTGACTAAAAACTCAAAAACAATAATTATAATATTTCCAGGTTATAAAGAAAACAATCTTTGCGTTTCTCTGTCTAATATTTATCGAGAACATTCTCCATAATATATTCTTCAATCGACTGAAAAAACTTTAAAAGGAAATATAATATAATATAATTATAATAATAATAAGAAAGTACATGCAAAAGAGGGAAACGTACAATTACAGGAAACAGACAGTATGATAATTTATAAATAAGAAATTCACAAATATACAGACATACACAGATCGTATCAGCCCTGCAGATATCCTCTCTCTGTCTCTACATATACATGCGCCTTTATATTTATTGCTGTACCAACTCCGGTGGGGACGACTCAAAGCTACCAGCCAGCCAGCCACCACCAAATTTTGGGCCCCAATATTTTCACACACACACGCACTACTTTTTTTTCGACAGTAATTTAGAGAGGGGATTTCATTGTTCTGTACATGAATTATAATTAAGAATACAAGTCCACCCAAATATGTCCTCTCTCTCACACACATACACACAGTGACACACGCTCTCTCTCTCTCTCTCTCTCTCTCAAGACTCTAAAAAGTCTATCGGTCCTGTCCAGCTATATTACAGTGCAGCGTTAGCTTGTTTAATTATTTTATTAATTAGTTCCTTCATTTTTATTTATTTTGATCATCACTACATTTCTCAAGGAACACAAACATATGCATAAACCTTTTGGTTTTCATGACTTTCCAGAATATTGTATATTAGTTTTTACTCTTTTTTATTATTCTTTTTCGTCCCGTTCTTTCTCCAATTTGGGGTTCTACTTTTTTATGTGTGCTTTTCCCAATGTGGTGATTTCTAATGGGGTTTACGCTCGGTTAGAAAAACTCAAAATTTTAGCCCAAAATCCCTCCTTGTGTCTTTAGCCATTGTTCGCCAAAGATAAATCTCGAGGTGGATTGGGTGTATCTGATTGAGATTTTGGGCACAGAAAAGCAAGAATCTCAGCTGCATTAAGGCATTTGGAGCTAAATCTTGAGGGTTTTTAAGTGTAATTTTCCAAAGATTTTTTGCATTGCAAAAAATTTCCTCAGCGGTTGGAGAAATCCCAGCTGTTTCTCCATCACAGGGATTAATTTCTGAAGTGGATTCGAAAAGTTTGGATTTTGGCTGATTTTGTTCGTAAAATGGCGATGAATACAGGAGGGAGGCTTGTTGCTGGTTCTCACAATAGAAATGAGTTTGTGCTGATTAATGCTGATGAAATTGGAAGAGTGAGTAATTGGATAAGACCTCATTTTGGTTTTAATTCATCTTTTTGATGATCACTCCCCTCTTTGTGCTTCTTCTTTAGATTTAAGTGTTTGTTTGTTTGTGGCCTACTTGATTGTGGGAATTAGGGACTGGGATTGAAGATATATCTGTTAATTGCTAAAGGTTTAGATGTTTGAATTGAGATGTATTTGTGATGGTTGTTCGAGTTAGCCCTATTTCTCATTTGAATGATTTTAATGTATTTAACTTCTCCCGTGAAAATGGTAAGGATTTGAGTTTTATTGTATTTATTTTAATCTGCCACTGTGATGTTATTTTCGTGATTTTACATTGATAGTGTACAACTTTTTGATGCATTCTCTCCCATTCTAAGTTTCTTTCATCATGTGAGTACTATGTTCTTCTTGAAACCTGAAGAATGTGATGCCCATAGTGTACTGAATCCTAACTATTTAAAGATGAGAAAGCAGGAAAAAGAAGACTAATATCGTGGTCACAAATGATAGATTAACTAGTAATCACATGTAAAGTTAGGAACCTCTGCTGAAAAATGTTCGATTAGGAATTCCAAATTACAGTAAATGGCCTTAGGAGCTATATATTTTGCAAGTTTCTGGGGGAGGAATGTTACTATGAACGGATTCTTGTTGAGTTCTTGTTGTATAGAGTTATCAAGGAATACCATTTAAATTGCTTTATGGTCTACTTAAGGATGAGAGTCTAATGGAAGCACAATCCTGATTTCTTTCGATTGTATAGATTAAGGCTGTTCATGAACTAAGTGGGCAAACATGCCAAATTTGCGGAGATGAAGTGGAGATAATAAATCAGGAACCCTTTGTCGCCTGCAACGAATGCGCTTTCCCTGTCTGTAGGACTTGCTATGAGTACGAGAGAAAAGAGGGAACTCAGGCCTGTCCCCAATGCAAAACCAGATACAAGCGAATCAAAGGTGAGTCCGTCGAAGTATTTTTATTGCAAATGGTTGTTGTAGCTAATACCTTGCTCTGTTGTGTTAATGTCTAATTGACAAATGCATTTGTATTAGGTTTCGCTAGAGTTGAGGGTGATGAGGATGAAGATGATATTGATGATTTGGAAAATGAGTTTGATTATGTAAAGAGCGAGCCTGTAGGCTTTACCCAAAATGGTGGTGCAGTTGGATCTGCCTATGGTGGTTTAGCTGGATGGGCCACTACTTCAGGACATGATTCATCCCAGGGTATTGATATCCTCTTTGACATATGGTGAAGAGGTAATGAATAATTTAAACCTGTGCCCTCTCTCTCTCATGTTTTGTGTGTATCTGTCTATTGCATCACATTGGGCTTAATGTCTTTTGATTGTTTCTAGGATGTTGAGATTGCACATAATCAGAGTGCTATAATAGTACCCCAATTTGCCACTAATGCGACTGGAATTCAACCTACTACTCATGGTACAGCAGCACCTTGTAAGCTGTTCTTCTGATTCGATATCTGCAGTGGAAAGTTTTTTGGTTTGTGTTAGTTTATTCACTTTTATTATTTCTGATGTGGCAGTGCATCCCGCCCTATGGTCCCAGAGAAAGATCTTGCAGTATATGGCTATGGGAGTGTTGCATGGAAGGATCGCATGGAGGAATGGAGGAGAAGACAAAATGAGAAACTTCAAGTAGTCAAACATCAAGGGGCTAATGGTGATGACTTTGATGGGGGTGATTTTGGTGCAGATTTGCCTATGTGAGTAGTAGTCATAATTTCAATAAAGTTGCTCATCTCTTCTTTGCTTTCTATAACTACATGTATTTTCATGTTTAGAAGTGCGGGATAAATGGTGATTACCTTTGTTTATAATAACTCGAGACATTTATACATTGAACTCTATGTAGGATGGATGAAGGAGACAGCCTCTTTCAAGGAAACTGCCCATTGCTTCAAGCAAGATAAATCCCTATCGAATGGTAATTATCCCGCGCCTTGCAGTTCTTGGCTTGTTCTTCCACTATAGGATTCGCCATCCCGCTCCTGGTGCATATGGCTTGTGGATGACATCAGTTATCTGTGAAATATGGTTTGCTGCATCATGGATACTAGATCAGTTCCCAAGTGGTATCCTATTGAGCGAGAAACTTACCTTGATCGACTGTCTCTTGGTAAGAACCATCTCTCTCTCTCTCTCTCTCACACACACACACACACACTCACACACATATTTTTACCATCTGTTTTGTATTGAACTTTTTAGGTATGAAAAGAAGGAAAGCCCTCCGAGTTGGCTGATGTTGACATCTTTGTCAGCACAGTTGATCCCATGAAAGAACCTCCTCTAATCACAGCAAACACAGTTCTCTCCATCCTTGCAGTGGATTATCCAGTCGACAAAGTGTCATGCTACGTGTCAGACGATGGTGCAGCCATGCTTACTTTTGAAGCACTTTCTGAGACATCCGAGTTTGCCGAAAATGGGTCCCTTCTGCAAGAAATTCAATCTGGAACCTCGTGCTCCTGAATGGTATTTCTCTCAGAAGATGGACTATTTGAAGAATAAAGTCCATCCTTCGTTTGTGAGAGAGAGGCGTGCA
Source organism: Salvia rosmarinus (assembly GCA_036937905.1). Lineage (NCBI taxonomy): Eukaryota > Viridiplantae > Streptophyta > Magnoliopsida > Lamiales > Lamiaceae > Salvia > Salvia rosmarinus. Next base: position 98,145,411 of record CM072813.1, read on the forward strand.
ATGAAGGTTGGTATTATCTGTTTGTGCACGAGTTCACTGATGGATAACTCGGTTTTTATCATATCAGATAAACTGACTAGATGGGTTTCTGATATCTTTGTCGAACGCAGAGAGAATATGAGGAGTTCAAAGTTCGGATTAACCGTTTGGTGGCCATGGCTGAGAAGGTTCCCGAGGAAGGTTGGACTATGCAGGATGGGACACCCTGGCCTGGTAACAATGTCCGTGACCATCCTGGTATGATTCAGGTTGGTGATACTCGCAACAACTAATCTCCTTGGCCTTTCTTATGCAGTAGGTGAATTTAATAGTATATCTTATACAAAAGAAGCAATAGCGAGGCTCTATGCTGAGGCATTTAATTGATTCAACAGGCTATAACTGTTGGATTTTACAATGCATGCCCTATTCTGTAGGCATAGGTTTCATAGAATCTTATTGCTCGATTCTAACAAAGTGTGGGTCCATAACCCTTAAGCTTTGCTAAGGTTTTCGAACAATATATGAATTCTATTGTTTTCGTTTTGTAATAACAATTTTAGTGATTGGCCATCAGCTTCTTGATTCTCCAAGTTCAATTTCTAATGCACAGTCTCAGTTAGATATCATCAGAGTGTCCTCTTGGTCCAGCGGAGGAGTCAAATGTAATAATATTATGCACTATGAAATTGCCATTGCGTTGCTTTAGGGGTGGGGTTATTATATATTGTGACAAGCAAAACAATGTTGTATATATGTATCTACATTCTGAACATAGGCTCAATAGGGTGGTTCCATATAGCTTAGTATTTCATGTCATTCTTTTTGTTCTTGCGTGTTAGTTTTGATTATGAGATTGCTTTTTCAACAGGTATTCCTTGGTCATGAAGGCGTGCGTGATATTGAAGGGAATGAGCTCCCTCGTCTGGTATATGTTTCACGTGAAAAGAGACCGGGCTTTGAGCATCACAAAAAAGCTGGTGCTATGAATTCACTGGTGAATGCCTTTTGCCCATTTGTTATAACTGCAAAAAAAAAGGAGATTAAAAAAGGGTTACTTTGTTGCTGAACTTATTGCTTGTAAATTATACAGATACGGGTTTCAGCTGTTCTGTCAAATGCTCCTTATCTGCTGAATGTCGACTGTGATCACTACATAAACAATAGCAAGGCATTGCGAGAAGCTATGTGTTTCCTGATGGATCCCACCTCTGGAAAGAAAGTATGCTATGTGCAGTTTCCACAAAGATTTGATGGGATCGATCATCACGATAGATACCCAATCGCAATGTTGTGTTTTTCGATGTACGCATATCCTCAGTTGTTGCCTACACTTGCTGCATTACCCTTATCGTTATGCAGGACGTAACTCTTCAACTTTTGCAGATCAATATGAAAGGATTAGATGGTTTGCAAGGACCTATATACGCCGGAACCGGTGTGTCTTCAGAAGGCAAGCACTATATGGTTTCGACGCTCCTGCTAAAAAGAAGGCACCTAGCAAGACGTGTAACTGCTGGCCGAAGTGGTGCTGTTTGTGTTGTGGTTCGAGGAAGAACAAGCAAGGGAAATCAGGAAGAGCAAAGAAAGATAATAAGTCGAAGCATAAAGAGGCATCAAGCAAGTACATGCTCTTGAAACCATCGAAGAAGGAATTGAAGGTAGAACCTTTTTATTCTTTTATGGAATTCATTAAACTATTGTAGCTTTAATCGCTGAAGAAACGTAAAGAAATGCTGTTGAATCCTTGTAGAAATAAGTACTGTTGATCGACCACCCATCACCCAAGAGAAACTCGAGAAGAAGTTTGGTCAATCACCAGTTTTTGTGGTTTCGACACTATTAGAAAATGGCGAATGCCAATTCAATTAGTTCAACATCACTCTTGAAGGAAGCTATCCATGTCATCAGCTGTGGTTATGAAGATAAGACGGAATGGGGAAAAGAGGTATGTAGTATCTTCACTCGTGTTCATTCTGTTGTCATATACGAGTTGCAGGGATTCTAAATTTTCAAATTCCTAACCAGGTCGGCTGGATATATGGCTCGGTCACTGAAGATATCTTGACGGGTTCAAGATGCATTGTCATGGTTGGCGTTCCGTCTACTGCATGCCCAAGAGGCTCATGCTCAAGGGATCCGCCCGATCAACCTTTCTGATCGTCTTCACCAGGTTCTTCGATGGGCTCTTGGATCAGTTGAGATTTTCCTTAGCAGACACTGCCCGATCTGGTATGGATATGGCGGAGGATTGAAGTGGTTGGAACGGTTCTCCTACATAAATTCTGTTGTGTATCCCTGGACTTCTATCCCGTTGCTCGTGTACTGCACGTTGCCGGCTATCTGCCTTCTTACTGGAAAATTCATTGTCCCTGAGGTATGTCGTTTTACAGTTGGCTTTTTTTCCATCTTTATGTTTCCGAATTCTGCCTTTCATTTTAACCAATGCGTCGCTCAAATTTTACAGATTAGTAATTATGCCAGCATCATATTCATTGCCCTTTTCATCACCATTGCTGTGACCGGTATCCTTGAAATGCAATGGGGAGGTGTTGGAATAGATGACTGGTGGAGAAACGAGCAGTTCTGGGTGATCGGAGGCGTTTCCTCGCACCTCTTTGCCCTCTTCCAAGGGCTCCTCAAGGTCTTGGCCGGTGTGAGCACGAACTTCACCGTCACCTCGAAAGGAGGCGACGAAGACGGAGGATTTGCCGAGCTGTATCTCTTCAAGTGGACGTCTTTACTGATCCCGCCCACGACTCTTCTGATCATCAACATAGTCGGGGTGGTCGTGGGAGTCGCAGATGCCGTCAACAATGGCTACGATTCGTGGGGCCCGTTGTTTGGCCGGCTTTTCTTCGCCATTTGGGTCATCATGCACCTCTATCCGTTCCTCAAAGGTTTGATGGGGAAGCAAGAGGCGCCCGACCGTGATCATCATATGGTCCATCCTGCTCGCCGATACTGACCTCGTGTGGGTCCGGATAAACCCGTTCGTCTCGAGGGATGGCCCAGTCCTCGAGATTTGCGGGCTCAACTGTGACGACTGAGGATCGTGACACAGGCCTCGACTCTTTGCAAGCCGCAGGGACAGCTCTTAGTTGCTGAGATCGTTCTTTCCTTGTGCTGCCAGACGCGTTTGCTGGTACGTTTTGCCCGCCTCCGATTTTCGGATGTACCTAAGGTAGAATAAGAAGTGTTGCTCAATGAGTTCGTTTGTATAGATGTGAAAAGTGGCAACTGATTGACTGATATTTGTTTTTGAGATCAGGTTTCGTTGATTCTTTTGTTGGATATGTGTTTGTTTTGTGGTGTCTGAGTTATGGCCCTTAAAGGGTTATAAATGTAACTGAAAAAAGGATTAGATACTGGTTAAATATCATTCTTTTTCTTCTTTTGTTTTTCTGTGGTTGGAAAAATTTACATGTTTTTCTTGGTTTTCTGCTAATTATTGGAAAATGATTCTGTAGGATTTGTAAATTGAGATTCATTACTAGTCTTATTTCAGAATCGCAAAATGATTAGAATCCTCTACGATTAATTGTCTTAAAAATCGCAATTTTGAGGTGATTATGTAGTTCTAATATTTACAACGCGACGCTTGGCAATAATGCAAAATTACAACATGCCTATATAATTCTGGCGAGCTCTGTACGATGGTTTATTAGAATTTTCAGTTCTCATATACTCACTTTCAATTTAAGTTGAACATCAGCCTTAATCTTCAGTTTTGTGAGAGAATTTGGCATGTTGAAATTGCAAAATTGTTCGACCATGGTATTGTAACTATGATTATAAAATCATGTTAGAATGGTAAAAGGACTCAAAAGTTGTGATTGTTGGACAATTAACTCAACAAACCTCTACGAATAATACTAGATTAGTTAGATATGGATCAAAAAGAATAATACTAGAAGATATTTTGTATGTGTGTTGTCCTAGTGGTAGAGTGGTTAATGTCTGAAGATAAAGGCCTGCGTTCGAATCCACCGTGATGCGATCTTTAATTGACAAAAAAAAGATATTGATGTGACAGAAAATTCGTAAATTAAGAACTAGTTGCATTTTGCTATTAAATTTAAAACCTAGCTCTAAGCCTCTGACTATGTATATTATTTTACACTAATTTAATGTACTTGTTTTATACAATTTTGATTGTATAACATTCAATACGTTAATTCACACTCTTTAATTAATATATATTCCAATTTAGTTATTTATAATAGTAAATCAACAACGTTATTTCACATGGACACATTAAGATTTTTTATTTTTTAAAAACAAAAACTCCAGCGACTTGCCTGATTATAAAATGAAAATTTCAGTAGCCCCATATTAACCTAACAAATTACACCAATTGAGAATATGGTTGTTTGAATATAAACCTCTAAAAGGACCTTTGGTTTCACGAGGTACAATCGCAAAATGGTACGTGTGAACTTCAAACGTAGCTTGATAAATTTTGTCAAAGTTTTCAAGAATTTTAAATGTAAAAGATTACTATCTTAAATTAAATAAATGAAATTCAAATATGTATATTAAATAACTAAAATATTCTTAAAATATAAATAAATAAGTATCTTGTTTAGTATATCAAAATTTGTAAGAATTCTTACTTTTACAATAATAATAAATTTGTCAGATGTTGAAAGTTCAATTAGGCTATCACTTTGTTGTAATTGTAACAAGAAACTGAGTTAAAATTTATTAATTCCAGATTTTTGTTCCCAAAGGAACATTTTAGGATAAATGTTTATTTATGTATTATGCAATATTACTTATTTATATATACAATGACTTTTCATTAAGTGGTGTAGGGATGTTAATTGATGGGTTTTACCGGATTGATATGAAATTGTTTATGGCCAATAAATTTTAAAGCGGTTTTGCCTTGGTCCGATTTGGACCGCTTTAGACACGATCCCTTTAGACCTATAGTTTGATGGTCCGATTCGGTTCCGAATCGTAATCAATACTTATTTATTGGTTACGGTCCGAAAGAAACTCGCTCTATTGACAATTCTAACTTAAGTAGGCTTGTCAATGAATTGGTTTTACCCATACCGATCTAGAATCAAGCATAGTCCATCAAATTCTAAAGCAACGGTTTCGGTTCCAATTTCGATTTTGGTCTAATTTTGGTTCCAGATCCGGACTGTTTCAGAACCATAGTTGATGGTCCAGGTCCGATATCTAATGTATCGGTTCCCGAACCAAAATCGATACTTATTTATTGATTCTAATCCGAGTAAAACTCGTCCATTGACATCCCTAAGCTGGTCTCGAAGTTTTAGTAAAGGCAAGTTTTTGTTGTTCAAAAAAATGGTGGTAATATGTAAGCTCAGTTGTGTTCAGGACTTCAGAAAGAGATGGGACAGAGTGCAGTGCAGTTTTTAATTTGTTTAGGCAGGCTGATAGAGTTGAGAAGCTCGCTGAAAAAATCCAACGGCTGGTGAGTAAATATGCGTTATATGATGAAAAGTAAGTCGGGTGCAGAAACAGTTTCCATGAATTCAAACCATGTGTGTTTTCATGTTTGTAGAGTAAGAACTCAAAACAGGATTGGCAGTGTAAGCTCGTCTTTCAGTCCTATCAAAGATTATAGCAAGAATTCTTCAACTGTTAATCATTGCGTGGATTGTTAATTTGCAGGCGGTTGCTGCTGGAAGCTTAGTTAACCTCGCTACAATTCTACACGTCAATTCAATCCAGGTTCGTCTTCAATAAGTTACATGCATCTCCTCAACTCAAATTGTGCGTATTTCATTGCTGAATTCCGTCTCGAGATGCCTGCAACCATCGCGTACATCATCTGTTCCTTCTTCAGCCTCAAGCTCCTCCTCGGCTTGGTGAAGGTCAAGAAATTCGATCAAAGAGAAAGGCTCATCACCGGAACTGCTTAAATCAATGGTTAGCAACATTTTCTTTCCATTTAGTTTAACTCGTGCTTTAAAAAAAATTGAAGTTGCACATCATTTTTAGGTATGCTTAGCATTGAGAAGAATCAATGTTTGTATTGTGTTATGCTCTAAACTACAGTGAATTTTGATTCTGCCAAAAAGTTGAGGTACAGTTGCAATCTCGTGATTGAAAGGTTATGAGAAAAGAACTGTGATGACTGTTAATTTGCTTGCTGCAAGTCTTAATCTTTAATGAATTGGTGTTGTTTCATTGGTGTGTATCAACAAACATTGAGGCCATTCGTTTATGTGAATTTTGTGTTGGTTTTCTCCATAACATTAGATATCATGATTCATACTTATGTGGAGTCCCTTTTTCGTGTTGAGTGTTCTGTTTCTGGAAAGCGAATAATAGTTTAGTAGACACATTCAGTAACAAGGTATTCGGCTGTCAAAATACTATTTACAATGTTGAGGAAAGCATCTAGATTGTCATCAATAGGTATATTTATATGTGCAAGATTGTTTGTTCTTCTGACAGGTGTCTGTTAATTTGGATTGCAAAATGCGTTCACTTAGGTGGAATGACAGAACAAAAAAGGGTCCAGAGACGAAAGGTTCTTGCTAAGTGGCTGAAAGAGAACATTTTGAGACTCGGCCCTACTGTCATCAAAATCGGCCAGCAGTTCTCCACAAGAGTAGACATTCTCGCCCAAGAATACGTTGATCAGCTTTCGGAGCTTCAAGTAAGTTATGTTGTATCAAGTCCTACAGTTTATGCATTCGTGAATTGTGGGTTTGCCTCAGCCAAGCATGTGAATTGAGTTATGTTGTATCAAGTCCTACGGTTTATGCATTCGTGAATTGTGGGTTTGCCTCAGCCAAGCATGTGAATTGAGTAGTGATAATGCTTGTATGTCATGTTCAAAATGAATTCATTTAATTGCGGAAGTGCCACGTCGAAGCCAACACACACATATTACGCCACCGAGCTAACACGTCAATTTCAATTTGGAGAAAAATTCAAACGGTGATAAAATTGCAACAATATTTAAGTATGTGTGTTTATTTACAAATTTTAAAGTTCATGTGCAAAATCACTCTTACAAGTTTGTGTATTTTAGCGTCAATAATCCTTTTAAAACCTTTAAAGGTTTACAAATCACAAGTGTGGCATAAGCTCTACATAGTTGTCACACATTTTAGTATCAAAACATAATGGAACACAATATATCTTACCCTCTACTTTGTACGAATGATCTTTCGTTCGACTACCCCATTTCATGGTCTCTATCTCCATGTTCTTGTTTAAGCTTCAATCAGCTTCAACTCCAGATTCGTAAACATCACTGAGTTATGGTAAAACCACGGAATCAGTTGGCCGTTTGCTACATCAATCTTGTGAGGGAATCCTTTCTCCTGGTCGAGCAACTCTTTCAATCAAAGAGATTGGCATGATCCTTTGTGGCATGGTCATGCCTCCAGAAACAATAATTTCTGCAGTTTTCACTCAAAATGTTAGGAAAGATAGAAGGAATTTACGAGGCAGCAAATTTGAAATGGTAGCAGTAGATAATGAAAATTCAAACACGGATAATCTATAAGCAGCATGAGCAGAAAAGTTTTCACACTTAAACCAATGGAAGTAAAGAAAAGGTTCCATGATTAGACAAATGTAATTGAAATTATGTCGCAAGCTTCATCAACACATGGTTCTGTCACAGCTTCTATAAGGATTCCATGTAGGGGTGAGCTCATAATTTGGTAGCACAAAAAAAAGAATTTTCTAGACAGCATAACCTTCTTACCCTGCTGACTGTTTTCTTTGGGTTAATGCTCAATGCCATTTTGTGGGATAGTATGAATTATACCTGTAGCTTTGATCACTGTATAATGGGGCGATATTTCGAGATGGTATGGATGTGGCAACATAAAATTTTAAAATTGCCTATGCAACATTGGATACAGTAATCAGAAGATGTAAACCCAATTACGGTATCATACCTATCCCTTCACGAATAGACAGATTGGGCCTTATAATCTCGTTGGAGCTAACCAATAATATATCACCAATATACAAATGGTTTGTTGGGACAAAGACACTGCATAATTCTTCATCTCCATCATCTCTCTGTAGAAGACGACAAAATAAACATATAAACATGGGTTGTCATCTATTCCAAGTAAAGCATTTTTAAAATTACTCTAAATCTATTTTATCTGAACTCACACCGGTTACTTCTTATTGAGAAAACAGATATACCAACTTTAAAGTTCACATTTATCATCGAAAACTGGTTACTTATTGAAAAGTCAACTGCTCGATCTGTTTAGATATATCCTCAATAGTACCTGTAGGACGACTGAAGAAGTGATAAAACCAAATGCATATTCACCGACACGTGGATGACGATGATTGCCACTTCCTTAAATGCAGTAGTATTTTGGTCTGTGATGAACATGAAGTATAAAACTCAAACAGCATTAAACATGAAATGCAAATGGTAGGAGATGTCTATCGATAAGTAGCACATGAAAGTTCTGTAGGCATAGCATAATTTGTCAATGAATAGCAAGATTTGCATTTTGAATCACCTAAACTCACAAATCAGGCAAGTATTTCTATTCTTTACCAGGAGAAATAGCAGAACTGATCTGTTTGGAAGCTGAGTAAATGTGCTAACAAAGGGCATTCGCTTTATAAACCATTCTCCAAGCCAGATCACTGAAGCGCCCAACCATGATGAAACGAATACACCGACGAGGAATACAAAAAGTAATGATGTGACAAATCCAAGTCCTGCATACAAGACAATTGATCAAGAAGCCAATCCAAGAACTCCAAAAGGATGAAATGGGAATAAAAATACTAGTAAATAACTACAAATAAAAAAAGTTGATGTTCAAATATCTCAAATACCATACTGACAGAGAAATAGAAAACTATATTCCTGAAACTGTAAGACAGGAATATCCGATAAACTTCACCAAGCATTCATTGTCAAGCTCTTACCTGTTGCAGTTTACATAAGAAAAGATACAGTACATAAAGCCCAATTCAACAATCTGACAATTTCCCAGTTGATTGAGTTACATAGGTGAAAGAAGATATTGAGTAAAGCATATCTAGACCTACTTTCTTTGTAGAAGTTCCCACAGGACATCTTATCTAATTCAACGAGGTTACAAACTGTTGGCTTTCTCGATTGGCACAATCATGAAATGTAACAAGCCTAAAATGCAGGATATGAAAAGAGTTCACTTACCAAATATCTCAATGCCCAGCTGTTCATACAGAGGACTGAAAAAACCATCAACAAATTGAACGAACCACCAAGTCACAAAAAATGTAACAGCAACTGGGAATAGAACTACGCTGCAAATTGAATTTATCACAATGTTAAGCTTGACAAATTTAGAGAAACTTTGCATTTCTAGAGCAAGATGTAAGGTAAATAAGTACCATCCAGTCATGAACTTTTTTGAAACCCAGCTTTGAAGGACAAAACAGCAAGCCTGGACAACAGAAAATACAAACCCTTTAAACATCAATCAAAAGTTAACAATTCTGCAGAAGAACATATAAATACTAACATAACACAATGAACAATCCCCATATCCAATACTCAGCTTCTCTATCAACAATTCAACAAATCTGAAACAGCTGCGACACAGCAGTCACACTAGAAAACCTTGCAAAACAAACTACTTAAGTCATCTAAGCTGGAATCATAAAGCCATTCTCAGGGTAGAGGAAGCCTACTATCCACTACAAGGAATATCTACTAGAAGCTAAGACACTGCAAGACTTGCTGATAATATGCAGATTATAATAACAAGGAGTAAAACTTGTTCTTCTCATTTTCTTATAATACAAGTTTTTACTGATAGCATGCTCATTCATTCATTATTTATGCTAGGACTTCATATGGACAAAAGGTATGGAAATGGTTTCTAAATTTGCAATTGTTCTCAACTTCAGAAAGGCAAAAGAATAAAATAATGATAATTAGAAACAAGTCCAGTGAACTTCATCAATACCAGCCCAATTCATCAATGCTGTGTATAAGGTAAATAAAATTTTACTGAAGAAAAGATATAAAGGATAACAATCTTCTTGTTTATGAATTATAGGAATTTTGGTGAGAGATGTTCCCTAAAATAAATGGAGGAAATGTAATAGTATTTGGTATGTCGGCTTCTTTAATTTGTGAGATTCAGAATAATGCTCCCATTTCATATTAATAATTAGATCAGGAAACTCGTGGGCTACATCAGCTGCCCCAAAACATATAAAATTCTTTGAATCTGAACCAAATTGATCAAAAAGGTGAAGATTACAATGCCGTAGTAACTAACAAATAACAAGAGTTGCAGTTGCTCTTCGAATATTATTATAGAACAATGAATCAAATAACAAGAATTGCAGTTGCTCAACGAATATTATTATAGAACAATAAAAACCAAATAACAAGAATCGCACTTGCTATTGGAAGATTATTATCGATCCATTTCCACCTCCGATTAATTATATCGGATTTTCTAAAAAAAAGTTCAAGATTATCACTCAAATTCAGTTTAAAGGTAAACCAACGCTTCAATCAGGAAATATTTACAATGATCACTACTTCGCATCGCATCGTCCCAATTATGAAATTTCCTATTAAAATCAACCTAAATGTGTAAGATACCCAACTCAGATATTACTACAGTAGTCACACAGTCAGAAAATCGAATCTCAGCTCACATTCCAATAAGTAAATCCACATTTCTATAAATAGCAAGTAAACGAGCTGAAATACACACACACGCACGCACTAACCCTACGAGTAGAAGAATCGGGAGAAGTAGAAGCAGATTTTAACGGATCTTCGGGATCTCGCCCCTCTTCATCTTCGCCAACGCTTTGACTCAGCGGTACCGACGTGGCGTCCTTCTCTTCCGCCATTGTTGCCAAAGATAGTTACTAACTTACTACCCGGTTTCGCAGTAGTTCTTGCAACCGGGAAATTAGGATATTGATCGGTTGTAGCAATGGATAAAATTTGGGAATTTTGATGGATCGCAAAAATCTAGGAGAAAAGCATAGTGTGGAGGAGTGTTATTAAAGAGGTACTACTATTGAAGCTGGAGGTACTACCGATAATTAAACAAAGCGTCTCGGTCAACTACATTATTGGATTGTTTTATTGTATTTAATTTAATTATTTCAGATTGGTGAAGATAAAGTTTCTATTTCTTGAACTCTAAGTTAACAATAACCCAATAAAGAAAAATGGAATTTGGTGAGAAAATATAAGATTATATATGAAAATCATGTTATATGATTTAGAGGGTGTTTAGCTAAGGTTATTTTTTTTTGAACGAAAACCTCATTAACACGAACATGGGAATGGAAGACCTCCACAGCGACGGAGGTTCTTCCCGCATACGCGATGTATCAAACCAAGCGCCTTTCTAGCTAGTCTATGAGCAATCAAATTAGAATTCCTACTAATACTCCGGACAAAAGAATCCTCAAACCGAAAGAAAAGCACGGCAATGGCAAAGAAACAACCCAACTCAGAAAAATTCTCACTTCTAGAATTAATGGCATTGCATGCTATCTGGCTGTCGCTTTCGATGCAGCATTTGTTGATGTTAAGGTTTTTGATCCAAGAAAGTGCTTCATGGATACCCATAATCTCACATTCCTCCACTTTCACCAACCCCTTCTTCCATAATGTCTTTGCTGCAATGAAGGACCCCTTGTGATCACGAAGGCAGATGCCCATACTGAAGGAATTAGCTTCTTTAAAGAACGCAGCATCAACGTTGCAGCAAGTCCAGCCATCATTCATATCGTGCCATCCTCTACATCTTGCCCGATTCATGCGCGTTTCACTTCCCATCACTTCTCCACGGACCGCCTGCATCGCCATCCATTCATCTCGACAAGCCATGGAAAGGGTACAAGATGTCTGAGGATTCGTATATAGCCCTTTCCAGATGATATTGTTCATCTCTTTCCAAATCTGCCATAATACCATGCTAGCTTTGACGTTCACATCATTAGAACTAATGTTGAGAATGAGGAATAAAGCTTCTAAAAAGATGTCGTCCTATTCTCAATGTTACGAATAATCGCATCCAGACCCATCTCCTTCCAGCAAGCTATGGCGAACTGACAAGAAATGAAGGAGTGCCAAACAGTCTCCACCCTTCTTTTGCAAATACCGCAGCCCCCCTCCACATTCACACCTCTGCTCCACATTCACACCTCTGCTCCACAGCTTCGATTTCGTAGGTAAGTTATCCCTAGCTTCCTCCACAAAAAAATCTTAATTTTCGAAGGAGTGCAGCCCATATAACATTCCATCTTCCAAGAAATTCCGGATCCTCGCCGATGGTAGAGAGCGAGCTAGGTGATAAGTCGACTTCACCGAGAAAATTCCGTTATTAGAGTGATGCCAAATTAATGTCATCCATAGTGTCAAGCGAGATTGGAGTATTGATAATGATATTTGCTTCCTCCGTCGAAAATGCTCGCACCTCTCTACATCCCACCTTTGATAGCCGTGTATCATAAGATCCTTAACCTTCAGACCTTCTACCTAGGGGTGAGTATTCGGTTATTCGGTCGGTTTGGACGAAAAAATAACCGAACCAATTAACCAAATTTTTCAAAAATAACCGAATCGAATCAATTTTATTCGTAACTAAATCAAATAACCAAATATATTTCGTTAAACCTAATTTTAGCAAAAAAAATACTTTTTCAAATGAATAAATAAATAATATTATATATTGATATTATATATAAAAAATAGTTTATTTTAGCAAAAAAATTGAATGAATATATAATAATATTATATATTGATATTTATATATAAAAATACATTTATAATGTTATATATATAAAATATTTTGCAAAAAATATTTGATAGAATTATTTAATAAATAAATAATATATTTTACAAATATTATATATTGATATAATAGGGAGAGAGAAATAATAGGATTAAGGATATTGATATATTAAATTTTAATTATAAATAAATAAATAATATTATATACATATATATAATTCGGTTTCGGTTATTCGGTAAAAAATTCGAACTAACCGAAAACCGAATCATCAATTTTAATTCGTTTTTAACTGATTAACTAAAATAACCTAATTAACCGAACCAAATTTGATTTTTCGGTTTGGTTCGGTTCGGTTATTCGGTTTCCGGGTATTTTGCTCACCCCTACTTCTACCTCCTCCCGTGGGGCCGAGGTAGTGAAAAAGTTCGTATCTCTACGAAGCCAGGGGTCAGTCAGAACACTGATCCTTTCTCCAGATCCCACCCTCCATCTCGCACCTATTCTCACAAGGTCTTGAGATGCCCAAATGCTCCTTCATGTATAGCTAGGGCTATGACCAACACTAGCCGAGAGAAATCCCGCTCGGGAAGTACTTGGCTTTCAAAACTCTACAAACAAGGGCATTAGAATCGATCGCAATTGCCACCCCATTTTGCCTAACATGGCGAGATTGAAGAGTTGCAGGCTTCGGAATCCCAGCCCTCCCTTCTCTTTAGCCACACAGAGCCGCTCCCATCTCATCCAAAGAAATCCTCCCAAGACTCGCATTTCTTACCCCACCAATAATCGCCATCATCCTCTCCAAATCGTTCGCACCACCCGTCGGAAGAAGAAAGATAGACATGCAAAAGGTAGGAATAGCTTCGCCCACACCCTTGAGAAGAATCTCCTTTCCCGCTCTTAACAACTTCTTTCCCTGCCATCCCTGGATCTTCTGCCAAAGTCTTTCCCGAAGATGTCTAAAAATATCCATCTTCTTACGCCCAACAAGGGAAGGCAGACTGAGGTATCTACCCGTGTTGAGGGGGTGGGAGACACCCAGGATATTAGAAAAACAAAGCCTATCCGTGTCATTGATGTTCTTACTGAAAAAAATACCAGATTTTTGATAGTTAATAGCCTGGCCCGAGGCAGATTCATAATCATCCAAAAGGCTCCTGAGCTTCGAGCATTCACCAGCTGTAGCTCTACAGAAAAACATACAATCATCAACAAACATAAGGTGTGAGATAGACGGCCCAGAACGTCCAATTCTGATTCCGTGAAGGCTCCCTCTAGCCACTTCATTATTAATAACCGCCGAGAGGCCCTCAGTACAAAGGATGAAGAGATAAGGCGATAGAGGATCCCCTTGCCTGAGGCCCCTTTTCGGAATGATCGGACCAACCAAATCCCCGTTCACTAACACGTTATACTTAACCGACCTGACACACATGCGCATCCATTTAATCCATTTATCACAGAACCCGAGCCTCGCCAACACCGCATCTAGTTAGGTCCAGTTAACCCTATCGTATGCTTTGCTAATGTCAACCTTAAGAGCTATGTCACCAGATTTACCCCTCGTTCTGCGTTTCATAGAGTGGATAGCTTCGAAGGCAATACGGACGTTATCTTGGATCGCCCTTCCTTTCACGAAAGCGCATCAAGTGGTGATCAAGGATGGCAAAATCTTTTAAGCTCATATACGTAATCTTCAAATGATCTTGTAGAAAACATTACGAGAGAAATAGGCGGAGATCTTTCATACTATTTGGGCCGAAAGAAGGGCAATGGATCATGAAAATCAATTCACAAATATAGAAAGATAATATAGTCTTATATGAGAAAAGGTATCAAGTTTCCCCTGGCTTTAGATTCACCAGAATCACAAGTCACAACACTTAAAACACGTGAATTCAGCCATCAAACCACCTCCTTGGCAGGATTCACCGTCTTCTTGAGGTCATCATCAACTACCTTAGCCAGGGCCGGGATCGCAACGTAACCGTACTTCTTGGCGAGGAGGGGTGAGCAAAATATCCGGAAACCGAATAACCGAACCGAACCAAATCGAAAAATTATATTCGGTTCGGTTATTTCGGTTAATTCGGTTAAAACCGAATTTTTATTCGGTAATTCGGTTTTCGGTCGGTTTGGATTTTTTTTAACCGAATAACCGATAACCGAAATATATATATATATATATATATATATATATATATATATATATATATATAATATTATAATATATTTATTTTTAAAATTATATCTTTTAAAATAAGAAAACCCTACTAAGTTTTGTGCATCTCTCTTCGGTCTTCACTCAAACCTAAATCTTTTCACTTCTCACCTCTCAGAGTGCCGTACCTTCCAGAATTCCACGCAACCTCCAGGCTCCATCTCCATCGCCTCACCGCTGCACGCCTGCACCTGCACGTCTCCAACTCCATCGTCTTCTAGCCTTCATTGTGCCGCTGCACTCGTATGTCTCGCCTCGCCGCTGCACGCCTCACCGTTGCACCTGTACGCCTCGCCGCTGCACCTGCACGTCTCCAGCTCCGTCGTCTTCTAGCCTTCATACCTCCGCTAGGTAAGAGATTCATCTTTTTTCATTCTGAGTTTCTCTGAAAATTGCATTTTACCAAGTTCAAAAAATAATTATTTGATCTGATAAAGTGATAAGTGATAACACTTATAACCTTCTTCACCTTCGCCAAGATCTCCAAGATCTCTCATAACCTTCTTCACCTTCGCCATGTGTTCCCAGTCCCCTGCCTCTGCATAATTAGACATGGTAACATAGGCACCGGCATCCTAAGCTCATCTAACTTAAAAAGTTCGTCCGTAGCTTTCTTAGCAAACTCTCGATTCTTATGGATCCTGCACGAATACAAAATGGATGACCACGTGATTTCATCCGGCGCAAACGGCATTTGGGCCATGAATGTCTCTGCTTCCTTAATGATGCTGGATGCATACTTTTACAGTATAAAAATTAAAAGGACTAAATACTTGAATCCAAAAATCAAGAAATAAAACCACTTACATCTCACGGCTTAGTAATAAATGATTGGGTTATGGAAAAGTTTTCTAATATAAATGTTAAATATTCTTCTGTTTAATTTCCCTTTTTTTGCATTGCATGAATTTTCTAATATAAATGTTAAAATACTTTTAACATTCAGAAATTCGTTATGCTCTCTCTTTTTCTTTCTGGTTGTGCAGCTGGGAGCAGAGGCGCTTGAAGATATTGACAAACTTGAAGAAGGTAATTAAACTACAACATCTTTTATACTTACATATAATTGACTTGAATTTTTTGATTTTATATAACGCATTGTTTTGTCTCTTGTAGGCTTACGTGGCAACGGATTAAACAAACTTTATTATTTTGTTGGAACTTTGGAAGATGTAGACAATTATTTTGTTGGAACTTTGTTGGAGTTTTGGTGATGGATTATTTAGTATTTTGTTATATTCTTTATGAGTATTACAAATCAATTATTTGTTGGTGATGAATGTTGATTTAAAATGATATGTTTGTATGCATTGGTCCAAGGTTTTATGAATAATTGATTGTAATTAAATCATGTTTGATACATGTTTAAAGTTTAGAATAAAAGCACATATATAAATATATATATATATATATATATATAAATATTAAAAATTCGGTTTAACCGAAATAACCGAAATATATTTCGGTTATTTCGGTTCGGTTACCGAATAAATTTCGGTTCGGTTCGGTTATTTATTTAAAAATTTCGGTTAAATCGGTTCGGTTATTTTTTCGTCCAAAACCGACCGAATAACCGAATGCTCACCCCTAGCGAGGATGACGTCGTCGTCGTCGGAGACCTCGTCAAAGTCAACGCCGCAGCAGGAATTGAAGAGGGCCCAGAGGGTGTACATGACGGCGGCGGTGAGGGCCCCACATCCAACTCCGAAGAGCAACGCTCGACTACGCTCAAGATGTCCATGGTGCGATCGCGGACGGAGCTGGAAGCTGAGGAGTAGAATTTGAGGGGAAACTCGGACGGCGATGATTGGGCGATTTCATTGAAATGGCGGTTCGGGAATAGGTGAGAAGCGGTGGTGGTGGTGGTGGTGAAGATGAGGGTGATGTAGCGGGGATTTACAATTGAGAAGTAGCTGGGATCGTTAGGGTTCCGATTGAGGGAATTGGAGGGGTAATAGGTGGTTGTGGTGGTGGCGGAGAAATAGAAGAGGGTTTTACAGGGGCGGGCCGAGGCGGTGGCGACCATAAAGGAGAGGAGGAGGAGCGGAGAGTTGAGGTCGCCACTATTGCAGCTGCATGGACTTAGGTGTGACTATTCCACTAAGACCTTGGTATCGGAACGTATGATGCATAGCATTGTATGATCTTTGGATCTTCACTACATCAATGTTTCTGCATACTGTCTTGAACTACAGAACACTAGAGCTACTTCTTCTTCGCTCATATCATTAGTAAGATGTTGAATTTACCATATATGATTTAATATCTATTAGGATTAGAGAAGAGAATTTGAATTGTACTGCAGCTCTCAATGATATGAGGCGTAGATTTGAAGTTCCATAGTTTTTAATGTTCACGTTTAAATTGTAAATGAATTGAGTAACGGGTTACGGTAACGAATAGGGTGTGATGCTAGATAATGTGGGAGACTCTCCATTGATCATTCGTGATTATTTGCTTTATTGTTGGTTCATACTAGCTGATATATGATTTAACTTTTCTGAACCATTTTTCTGCCATTGGCCCATTGCTTTATACTTATGACTCGTGTATCATTAAGTTGTGTGACTTGTGTCTACTTGTGCCACTACTATTAAGTACCATGAAGTGGAGTTGCTGACATTTTCTAATCAGGTTGATGTCAAAATCATTTGAGGCGAAAGATACTAGTGAACCTACAGCTGTGCTGCGGATGAGGGGACTGCCATTTTCAGCTGGCAAAGATGATATAATTGATTTCTGCAAGAACTTTAATTTGTCAGAAGACTCGATCCATATCACCTTCAATTTTGAGGGGAGGCCCACAGGAGAAGCTTTCGTGGAGTTCGCTACTGCAGAAGATGCTAAAGCTGCATTGGCTAAGGACAGGATGACGCTCGGGAGTCGTTATATAGAGCTGTTCCAATCATCACCGGAGGAACTGAATGAAGCAGTTCCAAGAGCACAATAACATTTTTGGCAGAGTTTTCTTGTTAGTAACATATTCTCCCTAGTAGTATCAGAAAATGTAGGAAAGAACCTGTGCTCGTTCCTTTTTATTTTGAGTTGAAAACTTGTGCTTGTTGGTTAGCTTAAGTTTTCGGAATGAAACTAATTTTTGTTGTTCGAAATGGAAAACCGATGGATTAAGTCGATGCCACTAATTGAAGCCCTTTTATAGCTCACGCCGCAGGTCAGATTGTCCCTCGTTGAAGTGGGTGTAAGATTTAATAACATGCATCAGCACTGAAATTAATAGTCGGTATGAATTACGAATTTTAAATCTGATTTATTGCTAACTCAGCTATAGAACACTAAAATTATATTTCTTCCCTCAATTTTTTTCATGAGAATCTTTGATATGAGTTTTAATAAAAATTTTGAGGGTATTATGTGTGGGAGTAAAAGTTTTTCATTAGTGTAATGTTAAATTAATTAATGGTGGTGTTATTGAGGGTAAGAAAAGAAGGAGGGATAATGTTGGGTTATGAACTCAAGGGTGGAAAAAAGTGTAAATAAAGAATGTTGTTGGGGTAATCAATATTAGAGTATTTTATAAGAAAGTTTTATAAATGGAATAGGAAGAAGTAGAAAATTTTGGGATGAAGTATATATTATATGACAATTACAATATTGATAAAATGTATTAATGTTTTATGCATTGAAATTGATCCAAAAATTCTTGCAAGCTTGTGACTGGGAATTTTAGGAATGTTAATATTACTCACGAGGAAGATGAATACGGTTCTTTTTTTTTTTTTTTTTTTGTATCATGGGAACCGCACCGCTACCTGTAGATGAATACTGTTCTTATTTCATGTTTGGTAAACAACTTGAAATTTCATTATTTTGGTTTCCTATTTTGTTCAAATTCATGAAGTATGACATGAAATAACTATCATGAAAATGCGTAAAATATCTTTTATCACATTTTTCTTTTTCTTTTTAGAGTTACAAACTTACATGTATTGAATGACTCGAACCTTTCAACCGTGTGTGACAGAAGCGTCTTACCAACTGAACTGGATTTAGTAGTTATTTTATTACATAAAGTTCCTGAATTTTTATAGAAAAACAATATATATTTGTATCCAAAAATCAGTTTGTATTTTTAAGATAAATTAGTAATTTAGAATAGATATAATCAATTTTAAGCATGGTTGCAAATTAGATTTAACTTTAAAATTTCATAATTAAGTTCACCTTTCGATTTATATTAAAGTTGACTTTTTCAATTTTGCCCGCGATCTAGAATGGACGTAGCCAACAAAATTATGTGGCTCCAAAATGAGGTTGGTTTGAGTCTTTGACCAGAAAAACTAAAAATATAATTAAAATCAGAATCTTCTCTCGTATCTTTCCTATTATTCTGGCGGGTACTGTGTATCTTTTCTACCCTCTCTCTTATCCAGAGTTATCCTCTACCGATAAAAATCAGTAGTTTGGCAATCCAGTGAATCGGTTATGTAAAATAAATTATTAGGAGAAAAAATATTACTCACAAGATTCAAACCATGACTATGAACTATGGCAGATTTAGACAAACAATCATACGCGCCAACTTTTTTTTGAAGGAAAAAAAGGTATAAATATCAATAAAATCATTATATCACTTACAATGATTAATTAATTTAAAGTCAAAATATTAAAATAAAATAAAATTTATAAATATCAATAAAATCATTATATCAATTACAATGAAAATTTCTAAATTATCATTGTCAAATTATTTTTTTATAAATGTCCTTTCATTTGGTTATTATGATATAAAAATGATGGTAGGAATTAATAAAAATTGTAATCGTTCTTTGTTCTATTTTAAAAAAATACTTTTATTACACAATGATGCCAAAAAATTTAAAAAAACGTCATAACATATGAAACCTTCATAATGCGAGATTATGATAAAAAAAAATTTAAATTCAACCATAAGATGAGAAATAAAAAAAATTAAAAAATGGTTGCAAGAAACAATATATTTTATTTTTCTAGTGGAGTATATTTGAAATTTAGAATTTTAAATTCTAACCATTGTAATAAAAAGAATACGAAAACAAACAGAATAAAATGACTATGTTAAGTATAGAGATACTAGGGCTGGCACTGGCAAATCCAACTTCTTCTTCATGATTCTGAAGAGAGAATATTTAAAGAAAAACAAGTATAAATCTTATTCTTTTTTTTTAGAGAAAATTTGAGTACGATTTGTCTCATCAATATTTACCATTGATTTTTTTTAAACGAATATATACCATTGATGAAACACAAATAATGAGATATACCACTGATAGCAGGTTAAAGTTAAAGATAACAAATTCCTCGAGCCAAGGAAAGACGAGAAAACACAATTTTATTAATATTTTTCGTCAAATTACATATTACATACACACAAGGCAAGCACAAGGTAAGTCTTTGGATTCCGTGATACAAAAAAAAAAAGAAAAAAAAAGAAACAATAATCGGTATATAAAAACTTTAAATGGATCTAAACTTTTTATTGTCTTGCTGGGCATCGATCTGGCTGTAGATGGGAGAAACATTGGTGGTACTATTGTTTGCTGGAACCGAATATGAAGGAAGAAAATCTTCATTACTACTCCAAGATGAAGAATTTGGCAGCTGATGTGCCAATGGATTACTACACCAAGGAGAAGAAGGAGCATTTTGGCTGCTGAAATGGCAATAGATTACTCCGCCAAGAAGAAGAAGGAGCATTTGGCTGAAATGGCAATGGATTACTACTCCAAGAAGAAGAAGGATCATTTGGCTGCTGCTGCTGAAATGGCAATTGATAACCACTCCAAGAAGAAGAAGAAGGATCATTTGGTGGCTGCTGCTGATTACTACTCCAAGAAGTAGAAGGATCATTTAGCTGTTGAAATCCCAATGGGTCTTCATTTAGATAAGGGTCCCTGAAAGCATTCACTTGCTCAACTGGGTTTACGATTCCGTCCAAATTATACGACGGAAAATAGCCGTTTCTGTCCGACTCTTGCTGTAAATATTCGTCAAGAGAACAGTCTCCAAAATCACCCATGATGTTGTCGATCATGTTTGTCTCAGGAAAATAATTATAAGAATAAGGGTCGTTTTCTGGGATTAACAGTGGAAGATTTTCGAGCTCGTTTACCACCTTTACGCCTTCTTGATAAGGATTAGTAACAGCAGCACCATTACTCGCTTGTAAAGGACTCTCATCGACATGATCGCACTGCTCCTTTGCTTTTTTATTCTTATTGTTGTTTCTCAACCTCGAAGAATTTTCATAAATACGGCACAAAACCCAATCATCCAACTGCAAAAGTTAAAAATAAAATAAAAAAGTTGAATAAAGAAAAATCCATTAATTATGAAGTGTAGATGGAGGGAAAATCAAAACCCTACCCTCATGTCATTTGCAGTCCTTTTCTTGCGTGCAGCTCCATTAACCCTAAATTCATGCATTATCCAGTTAGTCTTCTGACCTTTCTGAGGCTTTCCTTCATAAAACACCAATGACTTTCTGAACCCAATAGTTACATCTCCAACCATCACGGGTTTATCAGCGCCGGTAGCCTTCCAGTAGCCTGAGTTCGAGCCTCTATCCGGCCGTATTCCGTTTGGATACTTCCGATCTCTCGGCGTGAAGAAATACCATTCGTTATCTCCCAGTTTTGGATATTTCGCTGTATACATATACGTTATATGAATATCAAAGAAATTGACACAAGTTTCTTTCACGAGTGACAATATATACAATTTCATGTATGCTGCATTAAATATTCGAACAATTTCAGAAAACCCTAACAATGCGAATTCAAGAAAGGAAAACAAATAAAGAAATTAGTCTAACCAGTTAATTCCTGGGTTGACTTCTTTGATAAAAGTATCGTTGATTTCAGCAATGGGGATAGGCTCATTGGCGATTTTCTTCTGCAAGTAGTCCAGAATGAGTTCACTATCCTTCGGCATAAAACGATACCCCGGCGGGAATCTGTTCTTTGCCGGAACAGCCGGTGGAGTTGCCGGAACAGCTGGTGGAGTTGCAGGAATTTGTTCATCTTCGGAATGACGCTGTGCTTCTTGATGATCCATGGTGGAAGTCTTCGTAGGGTGTGAATTAATTAATCGTGAGATACAAGCGTCTGAGCGAAGGTATCCAACTTCGATCAGCTGCATGCGTTAATATATAGTGGTTAATTCTTATCAGAGTCCCGTTGTCGAATTGTATTTCTAATAGATTTCAAGTTTTTTTCATCTTCATCCACAGATTTTTTTTTATATTACTATTAATATTACGAAATTCTAAATAGTTTTGTTGTCAGATTATATTTCTGAAGATTTCAATTCATCTTCATCCAAAGATTATTATTATTATTATTATATGGAGAAATATAGCTGGAAAATCTTTTTAATATATTCTTGATTATTTTCTGTTTTCCAACAAAATGATATACTGATTAATTATATATGTTTTTCCATTTTTTTTTTGAGTGGTGATTAAACACGTGATCATCATTAATTTGGGGCATTTTTATACCACAAAACAGTATCATATTAAAAAATTGTAAACTTGGCTTTGTTTGTTTTTTTTTTTTTTTTTTCTGAAATTGTAATTTGTTCAAAATTTCGCTGTTTTTTTTAGTGGTGATTAAATATGCTCTTACGTGACTATTTGGGCCTTATTATACAACAAACCAATGAACACATTCAATATCTCCTATCAAATAAATAAATTGTAATTTGTCCAATGAATTCATTCTATATATCCTATCAAATAAATAAATTGCAATTTGTTCAGAATGTGGCTTTGAAAAAACTAGGTGGAATTCGTGCAAAAAATAGGTAGAATGTGGCTTTGAAAAAACTAAGACGTGAATATCACTTGGGCCTCTTTGTATCGTCAACCAATTAACATATTCTATGTGGTCTATGAATTCCCAATGAATTCAAAAATTATTGAAATATAGTCTATCATTAAAAAAAATCACCGTCCACCAATAACGTTTATTTAATTTCGTTTGATCCGTCCACAAAAAAATCACTTTCTTTTTATAAAACATCAACTTCATAATTTTTACCATAAATCTATCCACTTATTTATAATAAAAATGATTCAGAGCCCACATTTTTAATCACACTATCTATTAATATATTAATTTTTATCTTCATAGTCCACCATTTAATCTTACTACCCATTAATCAATTCATTTATTATCTCAACTCATTTTACACTCATTACAATTTATTAAAACTGCACTACTAAAATAAAAATATATATTTAATGGACGGATGAAGTAATAAAATTAATATAATAGATAAATTATATTCTCATAGCCTCTAATTTTAAATTTTAATAAAATAATATCAATTAAACCCCAAAAGATATAACTATTGGTGTAGCGCTCATAAATCTCATCGGATGGAAAACTCCTTTCAAATGCCAAAACTCCTTAACTTGTAGGGACTTTCCTTAGAATTTGCCTTCACCGATATTCATGGTTGATGGCTGTAATTTTATATACAACTAACAATTATAATAACAAAACTTTAGGTATACAATTATAATTTACTCTTTACATTAATTATAAAGAAATGTTTATATTTTAGGGAATTATGGAATAATTGGTTTTATAAAACTTTTCGAAGTAGTCGTAATAACATTAATAAATAATAAATAAGTAAATAAAAGCAAGAAAGGCACCCGCGTCCCTTTACGGCGGTGTTTGTTTACTTTACCGTATCGATTTTGCCCTTTTCATTGCTCTCTCTCTCTCTTCTCAAAGAACTGCGAGAATGGCGACCTCAACTCTCCCGCTCCTCCTCCTCTCCTTTATGGTCGCCACCGCCTCGGCCCGCCCCTGTAAAACCCTCTTCTATTTCTCCGCCACCACCACAACCACCTATTACCCCTCCAATTCCCTCGATCGGAACCCTAACGATCCTAGCTACTTCTCAATTGTAAATCCCGCTACATCACCCTCATCTTCACCACCACCACCACCACCACCACCACCACCGCTTCTCACCTATTCCCGAACCGCCATTTCAATGAAATCGCCCAATCATCGCCGTCCGAGTTTCCTCTCAAATTCTACTCCTCAGCTTCCAGCTCCGTCCGCGATCGCACCATGGACATCTTGAGCGTCGTCGGAGCACTGCTCTTCGGAGTTGGATGGGGCCCTCACCGCCGCCGTCATGTACACCCTCTGGGCCCTCTTCAATTCATGGCACGGCGTTGACTTTGACGAGGTCTCCGACGACGACGACATTATCCTCGCCAAGAAGTACGGTTACGTTGCGATCTCGGCCCTGGCTAAGGCAGTTGATGATGACCTCAAGAAGACGGTGCATCCTGCCAAGGAGGTGGTTTGATGGCTGAATTCACGTGTTTTAAGTGTTGTGACTTGTGATTCTGGTGAATCTAAAGCCAGGGGAAACTTGATACCTTTTCTCATATAAGACTTTATATTATCTTTCTATATTTGTGAATTGATTTTCATGATCCATTGCCCCTTCTTTCTGGCCCAAATAGCTAGCGCCTAGCGAGGTAGAAGTAGCCGTGAGCCGCTCCACAAGGGGGATAGGGTAAATATTTTAGGTTCAAATAGGCTTTTTGGGGATAGAGGACTTGAACCCTCACGATTTTTAAAGTCGACGGATTTTCCTCTTACTATAAATTTCATTGGATTCTAAGCCCTTCTGAATTTCTCCAACAATCACGTACCATGTTCAGGAGGAGCTCAAGGTCAGAGCACCATTTGTTCTTGAATCTGAACCTCCTATCGTATCTCCCCCTCCTGACCCCTTCAGTTTTGAGGATAATGGGATAATGGTCAGAGATTGGCGCCACAAGAGTTTCGAGAATGCAGTTGGGGAATCTAGCCAACCATTCGTCGTTGGCAATACCTCTGTCCAGCCTTTCTTCTACCGTGAAATCCGAGCCCAGCCTCCTAGCCCAAGTGAACTGATATCCGCTCAACGGAAGATCAGATAAACCACAATCTAAAACGGCCGCTCTAAACCCAACATGCAGCCAATTAGGGTGAGGGACTCTCCCTCTCTTATCGGCAGCATTCAGGAGGTCGTTGAAGTCCACCATAAGGAGCCACGTAAATTATTCACGTTGCTGAGATTGCGAAGTAGATTCCAAGAGTCACGTCTTCGACTTCTTTCAGGGAAGCCATAGAATCTCGTCAGCCTCCAATCTCCTTGTTGATCTATGACTCTAATATCAATGTGGTTCCTCGAATATCCGAGAATATTGCACAAGAAGCCTCCTCCCATAGCATGCAAATACCTCCACTTCTCCCCACACAATCAACCGCAAAGCATCCTTCAAAATTCAGCCTAATCCGAACGTCTTCCACCTTCTGTTTATGTGCTAAAGTTTCACAAAGAAACACCACCTTAGGTCTGTGAACTCTAACAAGCTCACATAACGTCGGAATTGCAAGGGATGACCCAACCCCCTACAATTCCAGCTTAAGAGATTCATTGGGATCGGTCGGTCCCGATCTCGGAACCCGCCGCTAAAAAAAGAACATCCCTACTGTCATCCTCGGAATTATCCAAAAGAAGAACGTCGGTCGTGATAGAATTTTGTTTTGTGTAGAGCCTATCTTCATTTGCCCGTCTGCGCTTTCTTTCATCACCAGTGGCATATTCGAAATTTCCTTCTTGCATGGGGGGTAGACTTCCAGAACATCTCCCATATTCATGCGCCATATTTTTAGTCAAATCAGTTGCGGTGATCTCGCTGAAATTGGCTCCAAATCTCCCCATCTGATTTCCTTCCGTAAAAACCGCTTTACCCAAATCGCTCCTCTCGATTTACGCGATAACCACGGTCCGTCCATTCTGCTGCGTAATCGATCGTGATTTTTGCCGATTTCCGTGACGGATCCTTCCATTCCGCTGGGAGGCCTCGCCTCCCGTGATTATTGCGATTCCAATCCGCCGATGGGGGTGATGATCCTCACACCACTGCCTCTCGCCTCCACCGAGCGGCCATTTGTATTCTCCGTTATGCCTCGCTTCGATCAACCGCTTAATCCACGCCACCCATTCCCTTTGATCTCCGTGCTTTCCATGTCAAGAGTCGCCACGTAAGCTCTTTGTGTGTCCCAGACGTCCGCAGATGAAACAAAAACATGTAGCTTTTCATATTTGAAATGAATCAAAACTCCCACCATCCCTTTCTTCAATTTTTCGCTTTTCAAGGCTTCCTTCACCCGCACCGCCACCCCGATGCGCATATATTGCCACCGACTCCACAGAGTTAGTAGAGTCGTACTCAAGAAAACACTCCTATAAAATTCCCAAGAGCCTTCCCTATGCTCTCGCTAGATACCCGCCAGAGGTCATGGACCGAACCCAAAACGCTAAGGTATCCATGGGACAAGGGGAATTCTCTTCACTATGGAGGATCGTGGATGCTACCAAAAGTCCGTGGTCCTCCATCCATTATCCTCTCCAAATCCACCGAATTAAAAACGGAATATGTATCCGCTTGCCTATATCCTTCACAAAGACCCTTTTCCGGTCTCCATAGCCCCGCCATTCTAGATCTCATAATGTTAAAGTTTATCGGTTGGTCCGTAAGGAATCGCCAACCATGCAGAGGTTCACTTCAATACTTGACGCTCAAGAGTCAGATCATCAAGGACGAGTTCCTCCTCTTCGCTATTGATGTTTAGATCTGCCATATGGTTCTCCATGGGGAAAGAAAAGACAGCCGCGATCCCACAGCAGAATAGAAAGCAAAAACACGAAGGTTACTCAACGAGGAGCAAAAACGCGAAGGGTTCTCAACGAGGAGAAAAAGCTATGGTTCTCAACGAGGAGAAAAAACACTATACCAACGAGGAGGATCTCACATTGTTTATTATACTTCACTGGCTAAGGTTATTTTAAAGAGCTTATAAGATGTAATGTTTCAATAGCTTATAAGTTGTTAAAGTGTGTGAATAATTGATCTTATAAGCTGAAGAAAGAATCGTGAGTTATAGAGAGAAAATCATAGTTAGGGAGATAAAATTGACGAGATGTGAAGTTGGTAGTATATATATAGGGAATAACGAACTAAAATAAGGTTGTTTTGGTATATTCATGGTTGCTTATAAACTTATAAAAAATAAATTGGGGTTAAACAATTTATGTTTAGCGGAGCTTATAAGATGTTGAACTTATTTTCACAACTTATAATTTGTTTAAGAGCTTATTTTGTCAAATACTTTGTAACAACTTATAAGCTCATAAACAATTTATAAAATATTTTAAAGAGCTTATAAACTCGTCAAACACCCTCTTAGTATATTATTTTGGCAATATAAGGACTGAATACGTGCAAGAGAAATATTATTAGGCAATATATAAAATATTATTATTACCGCAAGCAAAATATCAGAACCGTTTACTTACATTAAATATAATTTTTGCTCACATGATTGAAATGTCTAGTGTGTGTGACCCATATTTGTTGAGTTTTTTTAATTTTTGTATGTTTGTTTGTTTCTATAGAAAAAAATATTATGTGAATTACCTCTCGATTTTAGTGGCAACTGCTAAGTTGAAGTTGGTTTTTACAGGTATTAATATTATGCATATATTGATTGAATAGTGCATTATGTTTGCTCAGTTTTGAACTTTTCTATGTTTCTTTGTTTATGTGGAAAAAATATTATGTGAATCACCTCCAGATTTTTTTCGTAATTGCTAAGTTATCTATAGATTCTCTTTGGTCAAGTATGTTTTATATCCTATTTTGTAATTTCAGTTTTGTTATCAATATTTATTTCATAACTCTCGCACCTACTGTTTTAGTATAATGCTAGTTTTCTTGTTCGCGTTTCCATCATGTGGCTGGCATGTATTTCAATTTCAATATATTACTCCTTCCGCTTTGTATGATTCATTTTTTCGATACGCTTATTTAAAAATTGTATAAAGTAGTTAAAATGATAAAACGATATAGGGTTCACACCTTTTCAAGACATAAATATTTCTTAAAAATAAGATAAGTCAAATTGGATGTGACAACCCAAAAAACAATACGATCATAGCTTGACGGGGTAGAGATAGTAATATTTAAAGCCTTAAAATAAATTTCTAACAATGTCAACATATTATGATACCTATAATTTTTTGGGTCGAAAATATACCCAACACTATTATACCTGAAACATAACCACTTATAGCATCTCCGAAGGTTAACTCCATTATAGAGTAGAGTTACTCCACACTATTGTAGAGTAAAATGTAGAGTAATATTATATTCATCTCCAACAGTCGATTATACATTAACTCTACAATAAAATATTCTATTTATATACTTTTTATTATTGAATTGATTTGTTGATGCAATTATTATATATCTTATATTTATATTTAACTGTATTTATGCTTAATCATATTTCATTATAATAAATATAATCTAATTTAAACATTTTTAAATTATTTACTAAAATACTATGTTTAAATGTTAAACAACGAATAATTTATTTCAACATAAAAACTAACATTAAACAATCTTATTTCCAAAAGTGAAACCCACGCAAATCTAATTGAATACTGCACAAAATATATTCAATTCGAGAGGTGTAACATCTAGTCATCTATTGGATGAATTTAGAGAAATTTTCATATGCCTCATTTTAACTTCACAAGAAAGATATATATAAACAAAAATTTGGGTGAGTTTCACCTCACCATGAGACTTGTTTTTGTTAAAATAATTATATATTAATTATGGTGAATAAAGATAATTGAATTTTGTTAATTTATAATTAAATTTATTACTTTTTAATTATAATTTTAATTTAAAATTAGAATTTATTAATTCATAATTATGGTTTATTAATTCACAAGTAAAGTTTATTAATTCATAATTAAGACTTATTAATTCAAAATTGGGGTTTATTATTCAAAATTAGGGTTTATTAATTCACAATTAGAGTTTATTAATTCACAATTAAGGTTTATTAATTCACAATTAGGGTTTATTAATTTTAATTCAATTTTATTAATTCAAAATTAGGTTTATTAATTCATGATTAGGGTTTATTAATTTCAATTAAACTTTATTAATTCAAAATTAAGATTTATTAATTCACGATTACAGTTTATTAATTAAAATTATGATTTTTATAATTAAGATTTATTAAATTAATTAATTTTAAATAAAATTAATTAATTAATTAAAAGTTAATTAAGTATTCACTATAAACGACAAGACAAGAGATCACCCTATATATAATTACGGGCCTAGATTAAAATAAATGAATTAGAATAGTCCAACTAGTGACCCAAACTAAACAACAATATTATGGGCCTTGATGAGTTTAATGAAATAAAAGAATTATAAAACGCAGCATAAAAGAAAAAGAATAATTCCTAATTTCCATCTCTCTGCGCCGCCGCCTGCTTCTTCTTCTCATTACTCTTTTGCTACAAAAGAAAAGAAAAGGAAATAACAAAATAGAAAACAGAGACACCCCCAAAAAAAAAGAAAAGTAAAATATAGTGGTGAACAGTACATGTTACTTGGAGCGTGGTACATGGGTTCAAAGCGTCGTGTGAAGCCGCCATTTTAGGGTTATAGACTTACTAAATACTTATCTTTCTTTTAGTTGGAAGATAAAAGTTCAGTCTCATCTACTCATTTTCAATTTAAGTTGACTAGCAACCTTAATCTTCGTAGGGATGGTAATGGACCGGATCCGCCAGGTCCGCATCCGCATCCGTAATTTTTGCTTGGGTCCGGATCCTATCCGCATCCATCGGGCCAAAAAATTAGATCCGCACCTGCATTCATAAGATCCACAGGTCCGTGGTCTAGACCCGCATCCATATATTTTCTTCTAAAATAAATTCTAAATCAAATATAATTCACAAGAATAACAATAATAATAATAATAATCTAAATACATATAACGCTATAATAATTATTTCAAAATTCTACAATCATCACTACACAAGAAAATGTTAGTTACAAATTTACTTTTGCTTTCATGATAGCAAATAATATTGTAATATTAATAGAAGAAGTAACACACATATTTTAGCAAATTGACCACTCATATACAAACTTTTCTCAATTATAAGGTACAAATTTCTAATATTATTAACATACTATCTAATTTCGTAACCTAGTTTATCCAACTTCGACTAGAAAGAAAAATAATATAATACACTTATAAATATAAATAAAAATTTTATATATATATATATATATATATATATTATACGGATCCATGGATCGGATATGGACCGGATCTGAATCTCGAAGTCGAGATCCAGATCCAAACCGGATTTTAAAGAATGGTCCGGATCCGATCCGCATCCGTCGAATCCTATTTTTGAAGATCTAGATCCAAAAATGGATTCGATTTACGGATCCGACCAGTCCGAGATCCACCGCCATCCCTAATCTTCGTTTGTGTGAAAGATTTTGGCATGTTGAAATTGGATAATTGTGTGTCATGGTATTGTAACTGATATGATTATAAAATCATGTTAGAATGGTAAAATGACTAAAAGGTTGTGATTGTTGGACAATTAACTCAAACCTCTATGAATAAATAATAATACTGGATTAGTTAGATATGGATCAAAAATAAAATATGGCAAGTGTAAAGTTAAGGTGAATTTGAGGTGGATTTGGGTTTATAGACTACACTGGAGATACTAAATTTTTTAGAATTTTGAATTTTGATGAGAGTTAGATCCGATTTATGCTTTTGACTCACTCACTGCCGTCTAAGATGATAATTATATTATTATTATTATTTTCCTATTCTTTTCTTTTTTCATTCTTTAAATTTACTTTGAATTACAAAAGTTTTGTGAATCTCGTGGCGAGAATGATTACATATTAGACCAAATCTTCGCTTAAATACTTTGCAAATAATATTATTATGCAATGCATCACTATAATTATAACATAATACTAGTATATAGCCCGTCAAAATCGTGAATCACTTTATATTGTATAATTTTTAAATTAAAATCTTAGTCTCGTCTCTAAATCAAATAGTATGAAGTTGGTACTTTTGGATTTCATAAATAAATTTATGTTGTCGAGGTTCGATGAGAAATCAATTTACATTGTTATTTATAAGTAAAATTTATAAGACAACTTTGTACTTATGTATAGTTCAATCATTTCTCGCTTGTTGATCGCGGTATAGCACAACGATGAAGCAAAGCAAGGGGTTATAGGGTTCAACCATCCGCAATAATTGATTAAGGCAAAACACAAAGAAAACCAAAATTTTGATGTTGGGGTTCAACCACTTTTACCCGCTTATAACATATATAATGGGCATTAACGATAAGTTTAAAACGTGAACAAGTAATAAAACCACTTTTAAATTTATGTATAAAATTGACAAGAAAAATATAATTTAAATCATATTTGGACAAGTACAAGTATATAAGTTATAAACGAGTTTGTAATGTTTGATTTTATTGAGATTATTAATCAATTAAAGTAACAACTTATCTTTATACATTTGAATGAATTTGGTTAGTTAATCGGTTTTGATGAGTATGGCTATATATGTTTTAAACGGGTAAATGTGGTTGAACCGCAACATCAAAATTTTGGTTTTCTTTGTGTTTTGTCTTGATCAATTATTGCAAACGGTTGAACCGTATAACCCTATTGTTTTGCTTCATCACAGTTTCACCGCAATCAAGAACCGATAAATGATTGAACTATATCTAAGTACAAAGTTGTCTTATGTAAATTGATTTCCATCGAAACTCGACAACATAAGTTTATTTATGAAATCCAAAAGTACCAACTTCATATTATTTGATTTAGAGACGAGACTAAGATTTTTATTTTAAAAAAATTATACAATATAAAGTGATTCCCGTCAATTTTGATGGGCTACATACTAGTTTTCTCCATAGGAAAACACGCACGACACACAAACATACATGCATATATACATCCATATATGATATATATACATATATATGTCGCAATGGTTTTTCATCCGATCGAACCGATCAATTTATTCGGTTTAGATAAAAAAATACATCTGGTTCGACTTTCGATTTAAAATTTTGGTCGGTCGGTCAAGTTTCATCCGATCAAATTGATCGATTTCTTTGGTTCGGATCAAAAAATACATTCGGCTCGACTTTCGGTTTGGAAAATTTTGATCCGATGCACATCCATAATCTGGATTGTTCAATTTTTTCCCATCATAGTATAAATTATATTTCGGGTTCTGATAGATAATTTGATGGTTCATAACAAAGAAAATGAATCAAAAGATACTATGATTAATTATTAATTATATCATCTAATCAAATCGTCAAACTTTTTACACTTGTAATATATTAACATTTTATGTATTATCTCACTAATGCAGTAGACGAATTAGATAGATGTAACAGTTCGGTGGGTCAAAGCTTATGAACTCACTATGAATGACTTCTGGTTCAACATACTACTCACACACTTATTGTAACACTGAATTCAATAATTAGTTATTTTCACCTTTCGTTGAAATCAAAACCCCGATATATAATAATAATAATAATAATAATAATAATAATAATAATAATAAGGATCGATAAATAGTATGGTCGATTTTATTTTTCCAGTCCATTAATTACATTTCCGACCAAAACGGATAGCTTGCTCCTAATAAATATACTAGCCTTTGTCAATAACTAGTTTGATAAGCTTACCAACCTACGTGGATTAGAATTAAGGATCCAGCTTTACAATATATGGATATATATATATAGGGAGGTTAACGTAAAACCATTTTTATCATGGAACGTGAGAACCAAAACCGATGAATTCATCATGAAAGTTGATGAATCCGCTGAGAAAATTATCGAATAAAAAAATAGATTTTTCGCCTCATGGGATTCGAACCCGTGAAAATTCATTAACTTTCTCAACGGATTCATCAACTTTCATAACTAATTCATTTTATTCTGGGCTTTTAGGATAAGAATGATTCTTATTCAACTAAACTCTTTATATATATATATATATAAACCGACCAAAACATGTAAGTATATATTTTCACTATGTAACATACATAAATAAATAAATAAAAATGTTATTTGGGCATATAACAACTACGAGATCATAAAGCTTGCTCTAAAAGCCAACTAATTGATGAAGTACATGTGGACCACACGCCGCTTTCTCCACCTTCCACGTTCCCCCGCCACCATCAACCTCTTCAATTGGGCGGGAAAAACTTCAAAACTTCCCCAAATCATAGGATTTAGAGGGAAAATTCCTCAAACCCTACAGCTATAAAACAACAAATATAAAAAAAAAAAATTCATCCTTTTTATTTTCCATTCCTTGTTTGTGGCTATATATATATATATATATACAAGCCTAGAGCACACTTGCTGTTTGTCAGTGGATAACTCACCAACTGTATGTGAAAAGTTCGCAGTGAGTAGAATCTCGAAATTTGTTCTGGAAAAATGTATGTGGTGAAGAGGGACGGGAGGCAGGAGACTGTGCACTTCGACAAGATCACTGCGCGGCTGAAAAAGCTGAGTTATGGGCTCAGTAGCGACCACTGTGACCCGGTTTTGGTGTCGCAGAAAGTGTGCGCCGGGTATACAAGGGCGTCACCACCAGCCAGCTTGATGAATTGGCGGCGGAGACGGCTGCTGCTATGACGGCCAACCATCCTGATTATGCTTGTGTGAGTTC
Organism: Salvia rosmarinus; assembly: GCA_036937905.1. NCBI lineage: Eukaryota > Viridiplantae > Streptophyta > Magnoliopsida > Lamiales > Lamiaceae > Salvia > Salvia rosmarinus. The sequence goes on from CM072813.1 coordinate 98,179,027, forward strand.
AATTGCTGATTTGACGCTCAGTTTCTTGTTTTTTATTTTTCTAGTCGTAATTGTCTATTCCGATGTAGGATCTATCCGATTTTCTGTTTGATTTGTCGGATTTGCTTGTGTATTATGGTTTGATGATTTTAATTACTACTGTTATGTTGATTCTTTTGGATTAATGTTTCTTGTTCATTTCTTGAGCTGCTGATTTTTGAATGTATAGCTGAATAAATTTCATTCACGTGCAACTTGTTTATCCAATTTAAGACATCTCAATGTTTTATGTATATTTTTGGTTTAGTCTAGTTTAGCTTCAATGTGAAAAACATTGTCTCATTTGTGCCAAATTTGGTTTGTAATCTCTGTTTCTGGTATATATTCCTGACCTATATACTATCTCTTATTGGTTTATATAAAATCTGAATTTACTTAGTTTGGTGTCTAAAATTACATCACGTGTGCAGATCAGTTCTAATTTATGGAATTATTTGTTCTGACATTTTGTTATCTTGTATTCAAATATTAAATTAGTTTCTTAAATATCATATAATTGTTTAGTCAGCATGTGTGCGGGCGCATGGCATGTTCTTATTTTCGCTAGCTTTAGTCACACACACACACACATGTGCAGCAATGCTATCCTATACATGTAACACAAGTACGCCTCGTCACTTCAAAGCCAGATAACACTAAGTGCTTATGGAGGTACCTAACTGGGTGTAGATGATCACAATCCTGTATATGTCTCTATATGTATATGTATATATATATGTGTGTGTGTGTATTGAAGGATTCCGTTTTTATATATATATGATTTAGTATTATTTTAGATCTTGGAAATGATATGAATTTTCGTGCACCATGCAGTTGGCTGCAAGAATTGCTGTTTCGAATCTTCATAAGAATACTAAGAAATCTTTTTCTGAAACGTAAGTGAACTTCACTGCTATGGATAAATACTTCATACAAATATTGGGTTGTTAACACTCAGCATAATTGTTGCAGGGTCAAAGACATGTACAATCATGTCAGTGAGAGGTCCGGACTAGAGTCCCCTTTGATTGCTGATGATGTGTATGAGATTATAATGAAGGTATTTGTTCTTCCAGCCTTAGCATTTTATGTTTTTTAAGATTTTATAATTTTATCAAGTATACCATTATTGGTATGACCAAGAGGTGATTAAGAAATGCAACAAAAGAATAACTCTGCTCAATTGAACTGTGGATGGTATTAATAACCTTTATAATTTTGCTAAGTGTGTCTTTTCTTTGTCACCATTATCATTGATTTCGCTTGGTTTGTATTGGTGTTTGTGCAATTGAAATTGGTCATGAAGTTTGGAGGAGTAGATATACATAAGCTTGTTAAATAAATTTTGCCAATTGTTAATACCACAGTACTGACTTATATTGCAACTTCTTTAATGTATTAATGTAGTATTATTTTCATTTTGGCAGAACTCTGTTCGTCTTGACAGTGAAATCATATATGACAGAGACTTTGATTATGATTACTTTGGTTTTAAGACGCTTGAAAGGTCGTACCTGTTAAAGGTCCAAGGCAAGGTTGTCGAAAGGCCACAGCACATGTTAATGAGGGTTGCTGTTGGCATCCATAAAGATGATATTGATTCTGTTATAAAAACATATCATCTTTTGTCCCAGCGATGGTTCACTCATGCCTCTCCCACACTTTTTAATGCCGGAACACCAAGACCACAAGTACGATAACTGAGAAAACTTCCAAGTGATTTATCATCTCTAGTACTATGAATGCTAACACTACTCAAAAGGAGTTTAGTTGTTACTTGGAACTTTATCTTTCTTTTTCCTCTAATAAATATTTATTTTTATGTATTGATTGCAGTTGAGCAGCTGTTTCTTGATATGCATGAAGGATGACAGTATTGAGGGCATATATGATACACTCAAGGAATGTGCAGTTATTAGCAAATCAGCTGGCGGAATCGGTGTTTCTGTCCATAATATCCGTGCTACAGGAAGTTACATACGTGGAACAAATGGAACATCCAATGGCATTGTCCCAATGCTTCGAGTTTTCAATGACACTGCTCGATATGTGGATCAGGGTGGTGGCAAGAGGAAAGGTAAGCACATTCCTTCTTCTGTTCATTTGCATTGCATATTGATATTTGTCTTTCTATGATGAGGATAGGTGCTTTCGCTGTATATTTGGAGCCATGGCATGCTGATATATTTGATTTTCTTGATTTGAGGAAAAACCATGGCAAGGTATGATTTTGGACTGTTACGGAAGTGCACTGTTTTTTTCTTTTTTAAATTAAATGGTTAAACAAGATGTTTGGCAGTGGTGTTTCAGTTACTGCTCTATTATTGTATGAACTCTTCTTTTCATTTCTATATTCAGGAGGAGCACCGTGCAAGAGATTTGTTTTATGGTCTTTGGGTACCTGATCTGTTTATGCAAAGAGTTCAGTCTGATGGACAATGGTCATTGTTCTGTCCAAATGAGTCTCCTGGATTAGCTGATTGTTGGGGTGAAGAATTTGAAGCTTTGTACACTAAATATGAGAGAGAGGTAATTATATGGTGTAAATGACATTAATATTTTGTGTTTAAATGAATAATTTTTTCTGAACTTTTGTTCTCTCAGGGAAAGGCCAAGAAAGTTGTCCAGGCGCAGAATTTATGGTTTGAAATCTTGAAATCCCAAATTGAAACTGGAACTCCTTATATGCTTTATAAGGTAGCAGAATTGACAAGTCTCTACTTACATGCTTTATCTGATCATCAGTTTATCTGAATCTTCACCTTTTATTTGCAGGACACTTGCAATAGAAAGAGCAACCAGCAGAATCTGGGCACCATAAAGTCTTCTAACTTGTGTACTGAGATAATTGAGTATACGAGTCCCACAGAAACTGCTGTCTGCAACCTTGCATCAATTGCTCTCCCACGATATGTTAGAGAGAAGGTTAATATTGTTGTATATATTAAGCCTACTCGGTTCTCTACTTAATTAATTTCTCTAATTTCTTTTAGGCTGTGCCTCTGGAGTCCCAACCAACAAAGCTTGTTGGCAGCATAGGGTCTAAAAACCGATATTTTGACTTCGACAAACTGGCTGAGGTGTGTTTATTTTAGTTGACAATTGCAATTGGTTCATGTTGGCTGATGTACACATAACTGTGATGTTTTTTTTGATAACTTTACCTATTGCTTTGTTTCTGCAGGTTACCGAGCTTGTTACTACGAACCTTAACAAGATAATTGATACGAATTATTATCCCGTTGAAACTGCAAAAAGGTCTAATATGCGTCACAGGCCCATAGGAATTGGTGTACAAGGTCTTGCTGATGCCTTCATCTTGCTTGGCATGGCATTTGAATCTCCAGAGGTAAAAAGCAGATATTCTCTTCAATGTGCCTTGCCTGTAGTTTGCTAAGTTAGTCAGTTCTATTACCAATTGCAGGCTCAACAGTTAAACAAGGATATATTTGAGACCATATACTATCATGCATTAAAGGCATCTTGTGAACTAGCTCAAAAAGAAGGCCCGTATGAAACATATCTTGGCAGTCCTGTTAGCAAGGTATATTTTGGAGAATCTTAACTAACTCAAAAGGAAGGCCTTGTTGCTGGTATTATGTGGGCATCATTGTTTAGACCTGGCTATATCTTGCAGGAATCATCCAGCCTGATATGTGGGGAGTCAAGCCTTCGGACAGATGGGATTGGGATGCTCTTCGGCTAAGATAGCAAAACATGGAATTGAACTCACTTCTCATAGCACCCATGCCAACTGCTTCAACTAGCCAGATTCTGGGGAACAATGAGTGCTTTGAACCATACACTTCCAACATTTACAGCCGAGAGTTCTAAGGTTAAGCTCGTCAACATTTTTCATTCAGCTTCCCTCGTAACTGCGTTTTGTTTGCCATGATACTGATTTATTACCTCTTGATATTGCCTTTTCAGTGGTGAGTTTGTTGTTGTGAACAAGCATCTTCTCCATGATCTGACCGAGATGGGGCTTTGGTCTCCTAATGTCAAGAACAGGATAATTTATGAGGATGGCTCTGTTCAAAAGATCGCTGAGGTTCCTGAAGATCTTAAAGTGATTTACAAGTATGCAGTCCACAGAAATCAGAGTTCCAAATTGTTCCTTCTTTTCAAAATTTTCACACACTAATTGTTTCTTCTCAGAACTGTTTGGGAGATCAAACAAAGGATATTGGTTGATATGGCTGTCGACCGTGGATGCTTCATAGACCAGAGTCAGAGCCTAAATATCCACATGGACCAACCTAGTTTCGAAAGCTTACTTCTCCACTTTCATGCCTGGACGCTGGTAAGCTAAACTGAATTTCCTACCTATCTAGCAGAATTCAGAAAATATAAAGATAATATGCTTATTGTTCTATGCTTGTGCTGATTTTATCATCCTTGGTCACGAAGGGTTTGAAGACGGGCATGTACTATCTCAGATCGCTGCAGCAGCTGATGCTATCAAATTCACAGTCGACACCACCATGATCAAGGTAGGTGTTCCCTCTCTTCACAAGGAAAGATTCCATTAAAACTCAGTGGCCAGTGCAAATATGCTCAAAGCAAAAGATAATTATTCTGCAGGATGACAAGGCTAAGGCGGTAGCTGATGATGACAATTCTAAGATGGCACAGATGGTATGCTCTTTAGCCAACCGCGATGAGTGCCTGGCTTGTGGAAGTTGATAAGAGTACATAACATAAGCGGATTGTATTCGCTCATTTCTCGTGTGCTCGAAAGGCTGGTGTTGTTGAGTTCTCTAGCTGCTGGGTACTGCTCTACCATATCTAAGCTTCAAGATTCACCAGAATATTACATTCTCTTCCTATTTCTTGCGGTTCAAATGATGTTTTAACTAGAGGTAAATTTATCTATTTACAAATGAAAGAAAAGTTATAGGGATTAGTCATCTGCTATAGCTATAAATGTTTTGTGCTTGTGGTTTTGTATCCTAAATGGAAGTTATCTCAATTTCCATATTTTATGGATTTATGTATATGATATGTAATGATCCTTTGGGACAATTGGTTCTGTGTATATGAGTTTTTGCACTATGATCATAAAAATTGGAAACGGACATGATCACATTGTTTAAACGATCAATGAATGCTTGATCGGCATGATTTATGTTTAATAGTTAGAGTATCATGTGTTGGTTACCTAGTGTCGGGAATCGTAAGTTGTATGCCCCTTGCAAGGCGCGAGGCGTCAAACTCGATAATTTCCACATGCACAAATTCCACTTTTCATAGGTCCAAAAATTCTTTCACAAAACAATCCATTTTTTCTAGTTTTATTGGTTTTGTAAAGAAAAATTTAGGGTTTTGTCCGATGTATGGTGTCAACCTATTATCAAACTCTCAATTTTGATTGCTAAGATTGGGCTCTGGTGCCAGATATTGGGCAAAGACAATACTTTTCGGTGTGGCCCTTGCTATTGATCTCGAAATCTATCATCGGAGGAGCTCGACTCGGCGCCGGACGTTGAGTGTCAAGCGCCCCTCATTGGATGTTGTGCACCTAACTCATGGTGCTGGGTACAGTGGGTGTCAGACATCATATGCTCCTGCAAGGAGCCGAGCATTGGTTGTGCGACCTATGGTGCCGGGTGTCATGCTCATTATTTTGTCTAGATTATATATCCAAATTTTATTTTTTTTGAGTTTTTTTTAATCAATGAGGTAGTTTTTAATCCAAATTCAACAAAACATTTTATTTAACTTGTAATGTTTTAAGTTTTTCTTTTAAAAAAGAATTATCTTGATTTATTTATTAATATTGTGTAGAAATTGTCCCAAAAAAAAAACAATTGTTAGAAATAAAGAGAAAAGGAGAATAAAAAAACTTTTTCTGAATGGACCCATTGTTTACGAAATAATGAAATTTAAAAAGAAAGAAATTAAAAGGGAAATAAATAATTTATGAATCACGATCAGTACATATTGAAATTTGGCATAAATATCTCAACCAAGAATTTGTTCATGATTGTGTCTATTTTTAAGGAATAAAATTCACGTTATTATCTTTACTAATACACAAGAACTTAGTTAGGATCGGTCCTACTTAAGGTCGGATCATTTCAGGGGTTTACCCGATCCAGATCTGTCCAATTCATAAGCATGTCATTATATCACTTGGTGTTACTAAATGTATCACTTGATCTGAATATTTATACCATTTATTCTGAATACATATGCTATAGTATCACTTTGATGTGAATAGATTATCACTGTTGTGAATAAATGTATAATTTGTTACGAACAAATGTATCACATTATTACAATATCACTTTCTAAATAAACATATCATCGTATCATTTATCGCGAATAAATGTATCATTTATCGTGAATAAACAACATTGTATTACTTGTTATTAGTAAATATATCAATTACTCTTAATAAATGTATCTATTCGAATAAATGTATTATTTACAAATTGACATATTAATATTAATGGGTTTAGTTCAGGTCAGGTCGGCCTGCAAGAAGACCAGTCCTTAAGTAAGGTCGGGCCCTATAAGAGTGTATCTCTTACTAATATATAGGATGAACAAATTAGTCATGGAATTAAAATATTTATAACCGAATTGATTAAAAAACAATCGGTACAGTTTGATTTATATTACGGGATACTATATAGCTACATAGTATGTAAATATTTTTATCCTATAGTACATATAGATTAAGCGACTGTGAGATTTTATTTAGATATTTATCATGAAAATATATATATATATATATATATATATATATATATATTATAGAGTTGTATTATAATTAAAGTAGTTATATTAAGAATGAATCTAATAATGACAATTAATATTTTTGTTTAATATATATGTTGATCTAATAGTAGAGTAATTAATATTTGAGATCAAGAATCCATTTAGATTTCGTTGTTAAGTTGAAAAGAAAAACATTTAACTGCTTGAAAGGATTTATGGCAAGAAAATACTTGAAATGATTTGAGATCAAGAATCCATTTAGATTTTGTTGTTAAGTTGAAAAGAAAAACATTTAACCGCTTGAAATGATCTTAAAACATTTATGAAAAGACAATACTTAAAATGATTTTCGTTCAAAGATTTTGAAAAGAAAATTACCGCATGAGTGAAATATTTAACTTTGTTTATCTATAAGAAAACCAACATGGCTACATGTTAGCATTATTGCTTATAGGATCAAAATTTCTTTTGCTTTTTTTTGTCACTGTTATTCGACCTTTATCATAAGAAATATATAAATAAGAAGTCCGAACGAAGGATAATTCTTATTGAAAGAAATTAATGATTTAATGCAATAAGATTTCAGTAGGGTTTTGCATTCTTTACTTTTAGACTAACGTTATAATTATATTATTTAATCGCTAGAAATTCTAACTTGTTCCCTATCACTTAAAGATTAAATAACGTTTCCTTTTGGGTGATTGATCAAGATTAAATTGATCGTTAACAAATTATGAAAATCGGACGAATTTAAGTAAATAATCCATAATTAAAAGCTAACTCAGTAGCTTAATTTATGAGTCCAAATTAACTAATTTTAAGCTTAATCTTAGTTATTAGAAATTGAAAATTTAATTTAATAACTTTAGACTTAGGTATTAAGTGTGTAGTTAAATACCTAATGATTCACTTCTAATTTTAATTAAGGGCATAAAATTAATTACTTTAATTAGGTAGCCCAATATGTTTAATTAATAAATAAATTAATAAATTAATTAGGTAATTAGTTAATTTTATTACTAGATTAAAATATTTACTGGGCTAAGAATTGAAATGAACCCATTTCTTTTCCTTAATTTAATCCAACTGTGCCCAATCAACTTAGTTAATTTGATTAGCCTAAACATATAATAACTAAGATTAAAGGCTCATTAGAATTATTTAACTGTGCCCAATTAAAGGCTCATTAGAATTATTTAACTAACCCAACATTAGTTGACCTAAATCTGGCCCAGAAAATAAATAAAAGGCAGCCCAATACTTTATAGTGTAGTTGGGCCTATGGATTAATAAAGGCTTCAGCCCCAATCCATTTTAATTGGATTCACTGGGCCAAGGCAATATAACTTCAGCCCATTACCGTTTAATCTTTCTCGGCCCAACACCTCTAAATTTTTTACAGCCCAAACAAATCAAATGCAATAAAATAAAATAAACTCTGTAAACCTAACTTTTATCTTAGTGCTTAGTTTGTTGCTAGAAACTTGTATATATTATGTGCGAGTCGACGATGTTCGAAATCTTAGTGTTCATCTTTACAAAATAAGGCATAGAAGAAGCTATGACTCACAATAATATTTATTGTTCAAGAGAGGAGTTGATTCTGTTGCTTGTTTCCGCATGAATAGATGGTGCAGATATAGCTGGGTTAAGAAAAACTACTATAAAGAGAAAAGAAATGAACTAAGAACATTGGAAAAAACGTTACGGTAGAGTGTTCTGACAAGGGAGTGGTGGATCATAATCGTAATGGAGGTATTTGAAATATGGGGCTCAAACCTAATTAACTACTTTCATTAAAACATATATCACTTATAACTTTTTTCCAAAATTTCCAACGTCCTATACCCATTACATTAAAATAATATTAATTTTCTTGTTTCCGGTCGACCGAGAGAAGATTTCGATCAAAAAGTACATTAGTCGACCAAAACAAGAAAATGTGGATAAATTGAAAATAGACTAATTTCCTTGTTTCCGGTCAAGAAATCCTTATATCCGGTCGATCGAAAACAGACATTAGTCGACCGAAACAAGAAAATATGTGGATAAATTGAAATAATAGACTAATTTCTTATTTTCGATCGACTAATGTCTATTTTCGCTCGATAAAGTCTTCTATCCGATCGACCGGAAATAAATATTAATCGATTGGAAACAAAGAAATTAGTCTATTTTTTCAAATTGGTCATGTAGTGTAGCAAATTAAAAGATTGGACACTTTTTGAAAAATTATATAGTTATATGTAATTCCACTTGAAATATTGTATGGTGTGCAAAAGTTAGGCTAGTAGGAGTGATGATGAATGTAAAAAAAGTAAGGTGAAGTGTAATTTAAGGAAAAGTGAGTTGAAGGAAAATTGATGATGTGATGTAAATAAATTATTATAAAAATATTCGATTTGTTTATATTTCTGTATTAAGTCATTTTCATCTCATTACTAACTTCATAATTTAATTCTTTAGGATGTAAATTACTTTTTGATTTAAATAAAAAAAATAATATTCTCAACTTAAAAAGAAGACTAGGGTATTACATAATATATCATGTAATTTATATATAATTATGAGCCTTAATATTATGTGAGACAATAACATGAGGTCTAAAATATTATAATACTATGAGACCTTAATATTATATGAGCCCTTAAATATATATAATAAACATGAGACCTTATTATTCTGTAATTAAATATATAAAATAACATATCATATAACATAGAACGCATATTAACATAAACTCTATGTAATTGAAAAAAAAAACATGTAATCACACAATCAATGTGAAAATAAAAACATATAAAACAATAAGGATAAACCACAAACATAAATTTTCTCCACCTTAATATTGTCTTGAGTTATTGAAATTATATTCATTTGGTGAGATTAATGTACCGAAAGAAAAATGGGATGTACATTGGCGCTGCCAATGCTCCTTAAGAAAACATTGGAATCGATGTGTAGGAAAAACCTCTATTTATAAATTTAAAATTGGAGGAGTCCATGTAGAAAAGGACTTTCAATTATTTATACTAGAGTTTGTAAAGAAAAATATCAAAATACATGAGATTTAAAAAGATAAAGACGTATTTATTATTATTATTAGACAAAAACTTGGATAAGCTCCGCCTCACCGTGAGCTCACCCTTGTTTTTTGTTAAAATAATTATATATTAATTATGGTGAGTAAAGATAATTAGATTTTGTTAATTTATAATTAAATTTATTAATTTTTAATCATAATTTTTAATTCAAAATTAGAATTTATTAATTCATAATTATGGTTTATTAATTCATAATTAGGGTTTATTAATTCAAAGTTATGATTTATTAATTCACAGTTAGGGTTTATTATTCAAAATTAGGGTTTTTATTCAAAATTATGGTTTATTAATTTAAAATTAGGTGTATTAATTCAAAATTAGGGTTTATTAATTCCAAATAGAGTTTATTAATTCAAAATTAGGGTTTATTAATTCACAATTAAGGTTTGTGAATTCAAAACCAGGGTTTATTATTCACGATCAGGGTTTATTAATTCACAATTAAGATATATTAATTAAATTTTATTAAACTAATTAATTTTAAATAAAATCAATTTAATTAATTAATTTTAATAATTAATTAATTAGGATTAATTAAATTAATTAATTAATTAGGGGTGAGTCTCACTGTGCGTGCGCACAGGAGACCACCCCTTATTATTATTGATTTTACATATATATTATTACTAAAAGAAATAATTTTTCACAACATATTTTGCCTCATTCACACTCCATGCCGCATATTTGAAAAATCAAAATGACAATTGTCATCTTTGCCTTATGAAACAATTAAATTGTTTTAAAAAAAATTACTATAAATTATTTATTAAATAGGTCATATATTTCGTATATATTAATCAAATTATTAAAAAGATTTCATTTCCTAATACAAATACCACATCACGTAATACACGAGGGTAGTATACACATATACATTACATCTTAGTCATTGTTTACTTTGATTATACGTACTTATGCCGGTAAACTACAAATTATCAAAAGGATGTACAATTACATGACACATCGAAGTTTATACTATTAGACTATACATCGTGGTGACACCCATCCAACCCAACCTAATTCTACTTTTTAATAAAATATTCATTTTTCTCTTCCACATATACAACCCCAACCCAACATAATTTTTACTCCCATTAGTGACATCAACTCAACCAATATAATTTTCCTTTTCACTTAATTTTGAGAGTTTGGATAAATATGATTGTGGTGATTGGGATCCATAGCTTCAATAGAGAAATATATATGAAAAAAAGCTATAGAGAATATGAATTGAGAAAAATAGATATTTGTTGTGTGTGTAGAAGTGTGACAAAATTAGGCTCTATATATAGAGAAAATTCTAACAAAAAAGTTAATATAATTTTTATATTTTTTAATATAAATATACCTATAATTAAATGTTATTTAAAAATAAAATAAATGGACCAATGGAAAAAAGTCCTTTGTCACAAATATAGCAAAAGTCATCTATGACTTGGTGGTTGGCCATCCACCTAGATCATGTATTTAACATGACTTTCAAATTATTTAAAAAAAATTTGTTTGTCTTTAAAGAGGTCACCATAGCACCTAGTCTTATTAGTTTGAGATTCGAATTCGGGTGTTACATGGTGTGTAATGTTGTTGATCGATCTTAATTTCGTAAGGAAATAAATGCTAAGAACACTAAGGATTTACGTGGTTCGATCTATGAATAAGATCTACGTCCACGGAGAGAGAGAGATTCGTGTATTGAATGTGTAAGCGATTACAAAGAGTGTGAATGATCTATTTCGTCTAATCTAGCCTCTATTTATACACAAATATAATGAGTTTGACTCAATTCAAGTCTTATCCCATTAGATTCAAGTCTTCTCCCATTAGGATTCAAGTCTTCTCCCATTAGGATTCAAAGTCTTATCCCATTAGGATTCTTTTAGATATGGCCGAGCCTTCGCTGCTCCCATCGGTTTTAGGAGTCTTCTTGGTCGAACTTGTCCAGCCGAGCTTGATGTCGCTTACTTGTATTGGGCCCGATGCTTGGGCCCGGTAGTTGGGTCGATCCTATCACAACCCCCAAAAGACGCGAAGCGAGGTCGTCTTTGGATTGGGGTTGTTTATGACGAGCGGGCGTGAACGATCCGCTGACATTCTTTCTCGGGCCCGACTTTGTGTGTGTCAATGCTTCCGATGTCGTATATCGTATGCCGTGCTTGCGCAGACGCCCGCCGAGGTCACATGTGCTTGTTTGTATCTCTTGCCGAGGTGTTCGCTTCACCGACGAGGCATTATCTCGAGGTCTTCGATCGCTTCACCGACGGGCGTTAAGTCGAGGTCTTCTTGCCGGCTTCACCGACGAGGCGTTATGCCGAGGTCTTCGACCGACTTCACCGACGGCGTTATGCCGAGGTCTTCGACCGACTTCACCGACGAGGCGTTAAGCGAGGTCTTCGATCGACTTCACCGACGAGGCGTTAAGAGGTCTTCTCGACCGCTTCACCGACGAGGCGTTATGCCGAGGTCTTCGACCGAATTCACCTACCGGCGTTAAGTCGAGGTCTTCGGCCGCTTCACCGACGAGGCGCAGTCGAGGTCTTCGATCGCTTCACCGTCGGCGTTAAGGTATTTCGACGGCTTCACCGACGAGGCGTTATGCCGAGGTCTTCGATCGACTTCACCGCTCGACCGGCTTCACCGACGAGGCGCGAGAGGTCTTCGACCGCTTCACCGATGAGGCGTTAAGTCGAGGTCTTCGACCGCTTCACCGCCGAGGTGTTAGCCGAGGTCTTCGACCGCTTCACTCGACGCGGCGTTCACCGAGGTCTTCGACGGCTTCACCGACGGCGTTAGGTCGAGGTTTTCGATCGGCTTCACCGACGGGCGTTAGGTCGAGGTCTTCGACCGCTTCACCGCCGAGGTGTTGACGAGGTAGAGGTAGGATTAGTATAGATGAGCTGCTGAATCCCGATTTTTCAAGGGATTGGCTCAGCTTTTCCCGATCCGCTCCGTCCTCGTAATATGTAACCTGTACATCTTTTTGTTAATAAGAATGATTTCTTTGCTTCGTGTTGACTTTGTTTTGAACAAGAGTAATATGCGAAGGTAGTTCTTCCTCGTAGAGAGTTCCGCTTCGAAATAAACGGCGAATCCGCCCCGCACGAAGGTAGTGGTTCTGTTTTTGCCGAGGTCGTCGGGAGGGTGGTCCCCTTCGCTCACATAGAGAACGCTCGAACTAAACGAAGGTAGTCGATCTCGTATGTAGGAATGGTTCGCTTTTTGCCGAGGTCGTCGGGAGGGTGGTCCCTTCGCTCACATAGAGAGAACGCTCAAATAAACGAAGGTAGTCGATCTCGTATGTAGGAATGGTTCTGTTTTTGCCGAGGTCGTCGGGAGGGTGGTCCCCTTCGCTCACATAGAGAACGCTCAAATAAACGAAGGTAGTCGATCTCGTATGTAGGAATGGTTCCTGTTTTTGCCGAGGTCATCGGGAGGGTGGTCCCTTCATCTACATAGAGAGAACGCTCAAATAAACGAAGGTAGTCTCGATCTCGTATGTGTAGCATCTTGGCGTTACATTCGTATGAAACGAATGTAATCGACCTCCGTCGAGGGAATTGGTCCTCCGTAGAGGATATATGGTGAAGATCAATTATGCATTGGTGACAAATAAAACATGCAAAAATAAAAGACGACGCGACCACCAAATAAGACCGGACTCTAAACAGACTTTAAGACACGACTGAACAGGACTCGACCTTTGTCACCTATGCATAATATCTCTTCAGATGAATGATGTGCCATGCGTTGGGTAATTGCTCACCGGACAATTGGGCGAGCTTGTAGGCCCCTTTGCCGAGGACTTTGTCGACCCGGTAAGGTCCTTCCCATGTGGCTTCCACTTGCCGGTCATGCGGCTTTCTCGACTTCATTATTTCGAGTACGAGGTCGCCCACTGGAATTGTCGGGTTTTAACACACTGGTTGTAATCTTGAGCTACTTGTTGCTTGCACCGAGCTTCCTTGATGTAGGCGAGGTCTCTCTTTTCTTCGAGTAGGTCTAGATCAGCTCGTAGATTTTCCCCATTTGCTTCGGCAGAGAAGTCAATGGTACGGGGACTCGGTACTCCGATCTGCGCAGGATCATCGCCTGCTTTTTCCCAACATTTGGCTCACGACGACTTGAGAGTCGCTGTGAACTTGCACGGCTCGTGTCCGGAGACTTTGAGCGAGGCGAAGTCCCGCGATCGGTGCTTCATACTCCACCGTTGTTCGTATTTTGAATGTGAACCGAAGTGAGTAAGCGATCTCTTGGTCGTCGCCTGGGAGTAAGATACCGCTCCGCTATTTTTTTCCCAAGCCCGTCAACGTAGAGTTGCCAAGACTCCTCGGTGTTTCAACCATGGGTTCGGCCGCATCGTCGACACGGACTCGGTGGGCTTCGGTTTTCGACGGGTTAGCCTCGGCAAGAAATCCGCTAGGCTCGACCTTTGATGGCCCGTGGGGCAGAAGGATATATCGTCCTCGCCCGGTTCGATTGCCCATTTCACGATTCTCCCGAGGCTTGAGCCGTCAATACTTGAAGTGGGTAGTCGATGAGGACTTGTATGGGATGTGCATGGAAGTATGGACGAGACTCTCGCGGCGTTTTACCAATGCTAAGGCAAGCTTCCAAGGGTCGATACCTCGTTTCGGGCCTTTTAGTGCTCGGCCGATGAAATACACCGGAGTCGACGTCCTTCTTCTCGTGCAAGACTACACTTATGGATTCGTCCGAGGCGCGAGGTAGAGAAAAGGACCTCTGCTTTTCTTCTTCGACTGGTCGGCTTGGCGACCACATCCTCGATACTTCTTCAAGGATCCGTCTCGAACCAAAGATCTCTATTTCACCCATGAGCTCTTTGCACTCTTCGATGTCGTGCTGTAATCGTCATGGAATGAGCGAGATTTATCCATGGGTCGGCACCTCTTCCTGTTGTCATCGGTCGAGGCTTCTCGAGCAGTTCATATGGAGTCGTAGATCTCGCCCTCGGCCGCTAATGGGGTGTCCGAGGTCGTTCCAGGCGTCGCGCGGACCGAGCTCGGACTTTATCGGACGATGTAATCTGCCCAAGGCGCTCGCCGCCTTGGTTCCGATCTTCCTTCCTTCGCCTCTTCTTCCTCTTTCCGAAGGTCTCGCTTGCGCGCTTGCGCTTTCTCTTGTCGCCTCGTCCGCTTTGGCGAACCGGTTGGCTATGCGCCACACTACATTGCAAGACGAGGCTCGATTGACGATCTCTAAGTATAAGGCCCCGCAAGATGCCGTTTGGAAGGCCGAGATGACTAACAGTCGTTCACGTCTTCGACCTTCAAGCACTCCTTGTTAAACCTTGTCATGAAGTCGCCGATGGACTCATTACGGCTTTGCCTTATGGTGAGGAGGTGTGTGACGACGTTTTGATTCCGCTTTTGGAAGAACCTTCGGTGGAAGGCACCATCGTCGCGATAGAGCCGATGCTTCCGTGAGGTAGATCGTCGAACCACTGCGGCGTTGTCGACGAGTAACTCCGGAAGAGTTTACACGAACTGAAATGAGCCGTTGTTGGTTGATCATGTTGTATTGGAACCGCGAGAGGAAGTTTCGTGGATCTCTCACCGTCGTAGGGGCGATGCTTGGTACCCGTATTTTCCGAGAGAAGTGTTGAGTATTCTATTTGAGAACGGGTGACTATCTTCCGTATCCATCGAAGCCGCCCTCTGGAGATTGGGACGGAGTTCGCGATCGAACTCTTTTGGTGATTCGGATCGGCCTCGTGGCGACCATGGTCGAACTTGTTTCGACGGTTCGGACTGGCCTGGCGGCGACCCTGACGCCTTCCTCCGTGATGCTCGTTCCTTGGAGAGCGGGGCGGAGTTCGTTGATCGAACTCGCTTTGGCGATCGGGTCGGCCCGTGGCGATCCCGACGTTCTTTCCCGCCGCTCGTTCCTGGCGGTCGGTTTGGGCCCGACCTCTTGTTGTGGTGCCTCGTTCCTAGACGAGGCTTCAGCTTCTGCCCGGGACGTGGCCGACCCATGCTTCCGAGGTATCGGAGAAAGCTCTCCTTATTTTTCTCGAAATCCTCGACGGCGTCGTCGAGGTTTATCTGCCGAGCGGAGGTTCTCCTTGATTGTCATAGCGACCTTCATTGTTCGGTGTCCTCCTTCTTCCGCGCGGTGGGATCGCCCTTCGTTAGCGCTCGGGGACCTTCTGGGTTCCTTCTCGATTGGGCTCTTCCCGAGCGAGCTCGGCGTGCTCTACCGCCATCGTACGTTGTTGCCGGCGATGATCCTCGGTATGACTCTGGTGTACCTTGTCATGATTGTTTCCGTAAACGATGGTTGATCGAAGCACAAAATTTCGCTTCCCACGCACGGCGCCGATGATCGATCTTAATTTCGTAAGGAAATAAATGCGCAAGAACACCAGGATTTACGTGGTTCGATCTATGAATAAGATCTACGTCCACGGGAGAGAGAGATTCGTGTATTGAATGTGTAAGAAGCGATTACAAAGAGTGTGAATGATCTATTTCGTCTAATCTAGCCTCTATTTATACACAAATATAATGAGTTTGACTCCAATTCGAAGTCTTATCCCATTAGGATTCGAAGTCTTCTCCCATTAGGATTCGAAGTCTTCTCCCATTAGGATTCAAAGTCTTATCCCATTAGGATTCTTTTAGATATGGCCGAGCCTTCTGCGTTCCCCTTGGTTTTAGGAGTCTTCTTGGGCGAACTTGTCGGGCCGAGCTTGATGTCGCTTACTTGTATTGGACGCGATCTTTGGGCCCAGTTGGTACCGTATCCTATCGATTGTGTATGTGGCTGTGGGAATCAAGTAGAATGTATAAGTGGTTGTGTGAATCTTGACTACTTTAAAAAATTATAAAAGATTGCAGGGAATACAAAATTCACTCCTAGATATAAAATATTTAAGAACAAAACGAATTTAAACTAATAATTTAATGTAGAATGTATAAAAATTGATATTTGGGTAAAAAATAGTAATATTTTGTTGTGAGTTACACAACTGGCCGCCGTTGAATTCTTTTTTTGGTACACTAACCGTCAGAAGCTGCTGCCGCTGCAGTCCGTGAGAATACAAGGCTGTCAGCTGATTTTTTATTTATTTAATTGAACGTTGTACATAAATGTTGTGGCAATTAAATTCACGTGATTGTGTATTAATATCTACTACACTTGTATGATTTGTTTAACATGTTATTGCCCGGTTGTACCTCGTCTCATCTCCAACCTACGATCCATTTACATCCACGAAACCCTATTGAGCTATACTAACTAAAAAATATCTCGTCTTCCAAGGTTTTTCTAAAAATCCTCACGTCATAAAATACGATGATATGATGATGAGTGACTTCATCGGATTCTTAAATAGATTTTAGGATAATTGAGATGGAGTTTTTAACCTCACCCTCCAAAAGACATTGTTTTAACAAAATAAAATAAAAATCCACCTAACATTTCTTTCAAGAAGCGACATCACAAGCTCATCCAAGACTCTAGTGAGATCGTCACAACGTTATCAATAGTCATGCAATTTTAAACTGTCCCACGATAACCTATCATCGTCACCGTGGACGAGGACGACTCTTGGAAGGAGTGTTAGGTGAATTTTTGTTTTGACATCGTTAAGAAGGTGAGGTCCATCTAAAAATACGACGAGGTGACTCATCACTCCGTCGTTGGATTCTATAACCCGTGATATTTTCTAGAAAACGCTAAAAGATGAGATTTTTATAAAACACAAGTTGAGGATATTTTGTGAAATACGCTGAGTTTTTTAGAAAAGGTTGAAAGTTAGAGACACAAGACATGATTAACCTTTTTACTAAAATGTATTCTTGGTTTCAATTTCTGTTCTTCTTATTTTTGTCGTTTTCCATTTTGTTTGTTTTTCAGTTTTACTTTCTATTTAATTTTGTCCCTATTTTCTTAATTTCATTTCTAAAAGTTTTGTATATATTATTTGATAATATATTTTAATTCTTTGATTTCTTTTTTATAATTTCAATTTTATCTTATGTTATCGGTTAACATCTTTGACTAATTCTACAAAATAAACGTGCTAACTAATTAATTGATCAAAATATCTATATTAAATCATATATAAGAAGCTTTAAAAAGAAATATCAAATAATATGATGTATTGAATAAATGAAAGTTATTTGATAGTGAGGCGTATGAATAATTGATAATAACCTCAAATTTTTGGAGAAATTAAGAATTTAGAGTCTTAGTTGACATGGTAGTGATACAACAGATAACAACTTCAATTTAAAAATCTATGAGTGTAGTCTGTAGATGCACTAATGTAAATGGGTTTGAACAATCTTTAAAATTATTAATTCTAAAATCCCAACTAGCTTTTATCCTTTTAGGTGTCATTCCTTTATTTATGCCATGAAGAATGGCGAATTATATCCCTCGTGGTTTTGGGCATTGAATTATGACTTTGACTACCAAGAGTACAAAGTAGTACACTTCATAAATAAAGCATTACTTTTGACTAAACATTGATACTTTGAAGACAAAAGAAGATTCTTATAAACTAAAACCTAATTTATCGAGTAAAAAGTATGTTTCAACAATTAAAAAAATACTTTTTTACCAAGAAAGAGATACATCTTTTAAATAAAAAATTATACGACTAAGATATAGTAGTACTTTTTCGTGAAATTTGTATATCCTTCAACTAAAAATTCGTAATAAATTTCAATTATAAAATAACATGTAGAAAATAATATTATTATGATGAGAGTTTTGGAGCTAGGGTATAATTAAATCGAACTAAATTAAGTACTATCAAGTTCGAGCTTATCTAAAGTATTAGATAAGCCTAACTTGCCGAATATGTTAAAGACGCACGAGCGTATTAGATTTAATTAAATCCAATTAGATTTACACGCGACTTCATGTAAAAAGTTATTTTACTCTAACAAAATACAATATTTACTTAAAATCTATTATTTTTATTTGACAATCAATTAATTGATCTTTGATTACAAGTTTCTTATTTATTTCTGAACTTACTTATGAGAGCTAACAAATCAAATAATATACTCACATCAACATCAAATCTACTAATTTTATTTTTGGCAATTAATAGATAAATTTTAAATCATATCACAATGGACTCGAATCGATACTTTCTTGCCTCAAACATTAATCACTCTATCACTGAGAATATATATACACACATCTTACTCATTTGTATTAACAAGTTTAATCATACAAATTTTATCAAACTTGAATTGAACGATTTCATCAAGAATCGAGTCTTAGAAGAAGTGTGAGTTTCACATTCTTTAAGATGATTATTGTGGGTATTATACAAAGATTATTCTAACTATTTAATCGTTGAATTACCGTAATTTATTTTCTAATATTCTTATAGGATTGAAGTTTTGGGGCAAGAGTCCACTATTAATCTGAATTGTACAGTCTGATAAAACTCTTTGATATCTTTTCTTTTGGATAAATTGCGTAATACAATTAATCTTACAAAATGAAAGCGCGTTACAGTAAACAAGTTTGACCGGGGTCAACGTTGACTAAAATAACGATGAGATAATGATAAATTCTCAACACCGTCATCGTGTACGACTGAAATACGTCCTCGTCATTATCGGGCGCAGGATCTCGTGCCGCACCCAATTAATTAGCACCGCAAATCTATCATCTTTAGACAAACATAGGATAGGATAGGACCACCCATTATTATTATTATTATTATTATTATTATTATTATTATTATTATAGTAGGATAATTCAATAAATTTTACAATCGTTACATTTTCATGAAATAGTTCGTAAATTATATACAAGTCAAATTGTATTACAAACTTTTCTGGAAGGGTTTGAGCTAAAAGATGCAAGTGGGCACCTATTGCTGACTTATTTACTTGTATAAGGATACGTGGAACTTAATTCAAATTGAAACATACATTAGATGCATAGATCATTAGATTGCATAATTGACCCAAATAAAAGAATACTTGATGAACCTTTTGTACAAATAGGTAGGGATGTCAATAGATGGGTTTCCCTGATCTATCCTAATCGCTCAAACCATTAAATTTTAAAGTAGCGGTTATGGTCCTGTTCCAAACCGTTTTAGACCCGGACCGCTTAGATCCATAGTTTGATGGTCCTATCCGGTTCGAATCTGTTCGGTTCTAGAACAAGAACCAATACTTATTTATTGGTTTCGTCCGAAGTAAACCCGCTCATTGACGAGCCTAAGTTTAAATAGCTTGTCAACGAATTAGTTTTATCCATATCGATTCAAAATCACTCATAACACATTAAATTATAAAGCAACGGTTTCAGCCTAGTTTTGTTCGGTTCGATCCGGTTCGGTTTCAGACCGCCGATCCGGACCGCTTAAGACCCATAGTTGATGGTCCCGGTCCGATCCGGATCCAGGTGTCTAATTGGTCGGATCCGCAACCGTAACCATTACTTATTTATTTGGTTCGGTCCAGAAACTATTCATTGACATCCCACAAATAGGATAGTCCAAGTTCTTATTATACCACACGATTGATTAGATTAGTTGGTGAAGTGTTGATATTATTATTGAACAATTAATGATGAATTCAAACATATTATATAATATAAGTCTGGAATACATTCTATGCAAAAGCCAAAGGAGTTACTTGTGGCAATTCAATTACTCCCTTCATCTTCCTCGTATCATTTATTTTTATACGAATTAAGAAGATATTTTTTTTTCATTAACTCATTTAAAAGTAAAACGGACATAAATTTGCTAACACGTGCCCTTTTTCTCGTATAGAATGCAATATTGTCAATTTTGAATATCATTTAGTATGAGTACTTTAAGATAAATAATCATTACATATATTTCTAAAAAAAAGACTACAATTTTGAGACGAGCAATAAAGAAATAGAAAGTTATTTTTGCAAGATGGACTTCTGTGGGGATTCCATTTCGACTTTCTAGATTTGCAATTGAGTAACAAACTTCGCATTGGTAAAATATTAATTATATGCTAACAACCAATTATTAATGTTTAGCTTTCTATTTTTTTGACTTTAACAATCATTAATTAATTAAGCGCACCGTATTCGCATTTTGAATGTTCTTCCTCCCATTGAATTTGTAAATGTCGTCTAAACATGGCAAACTATACTATAAGTAAAAGCAAAAAACAGAAATTGCATTAAAATGATAAGAGAGAGATAAAAAGTTGCATTTATATAGAAAAAAACGCACTTGCTACTTGAAGGTGTATTCATCTCTATGTAATGATCTTTAAATTATAACAAAAAAAAAAGTTAAAGAAACTAAAGAGCCTCGTCTAAAATTTAATAATCTTATAATGGTTTTGTATACACGTTATATCTAGAGATGACAATGGATCCCGGATCCGGTTCAGATCCGTGGATCCAGATCCATTTTACAGTATCTGGATCCTCAAAATTTGGACCTGATGGATCTGGATCCTACCCCCATATTTCAGATCTAGATCTGGAATTTAGTTTTTGAGACCCGAATCCGGTCCAGATCCGACCCGTAGATCCGTTAGTTTATATATATATATATATATAGAGGAGAGATCATATGAGAATAGATAATTGTGTGAGAAATAAGAATGATTTTCAACCTTTTAATAAATCAAATCTATGGTCTAGATTAGATAACGAAATGCTGTAAACTTTCATTACGTTTGATATGATTTCAGTCATTCTCGATTTTAATAAGGATAAGTTTGTCATTTAAGATAATATAAAAAGGTAGTTACTACAATTAAGGGATTAGGTAGTTAATGGGTTTGATATGGTATTTTAGATTTTTCACAAAATCGACTTATTATTCTCATTCCTTTATGTTTGATACACATATTACAAATCAAATCAAGATAATGGAAGACATATGTAAGACATTGAATTTTTCGTGTATTTCTTTTATTGTTTTCGCATAAACACATAGATGTATTATGTAGCATATGAAACCGAATTGTGTATCTCCTATGTACTATAATGTTGCACATTATATATCTCATAATGATTCATATGACAATTTATATTAACTTGTTTTTAATATTGAATTTTTCGTTTATTTGTTAGATGGTATTTTTTATTTTTCGCACAAAATATGAGTTTTATTCTCGCTCCTTTTGTGTTTGATGCACATATCACAAATCAAAGATAGAAGATAATGGAAGACATAGGTATGAAATTGATTTTTTCGTGTATTTGTTTTATGGTTTTCGCATAAACACAGAGATTTATTATGTAGCATATGAATGTGAATTGTGTAGCTCCCTGTGTACTATAATGTCGCACATTATATATCTATTAATGATTCATATGACGTTTATGTTTAACTTGTTTTTAATTGATTCATATTAACTGATTCATAACACAGTATTTGGAGATAACTTGTTTTATGGTTTTCGCATCGATGATATTTTGACACAATTAACTATCAATGTTGATTTTTTCGTGTATTTATTTTATGGTTTTCGCATAAACATAGAGATTTATTATGTAGCATATGAATGTGAATTGTGTAACTCCCTGTGTACTATAATGCTGCACATTATATATCTATTAACAGATTCATATGACAGTTTATGTTTAACTTGTTTTTAATTGATTCATTTTTATATTATTTCAGATGTAACTGATTATCAACCGCATATGGGTGAAGTTCATATGACAAATGAATGTAATAGTATGTTTTTGTTTGTATATAATGTGTGTTACATCGTTTTTTATAGTAATCTAATATGATACATGTCTTTGATAATTATGTAAAATGTACTCTATGGAGTAATTTAATTAAGTCGAAAGATATGGTGTACATTTAACATAGACTTGGAGTTGCTGATTTTATGGTTATGAAAATATCGTTTATTTTATATATAAAATCGAGAAGTTCATATTACAGATTATCAACAGAATGTAGATGAAGTTCATATTCAAAATAATTATAATGGTATGTTTATTTTGTTATTCATAATGTTGCTCAATTACATTTTCATTAATTATGGGATATTTTAGTATGTTGGTCTTAATTCCATCTTTGAATCAGTGATATTTGAAACAGTGATCTTCACTCGATCTTTGAAACTTTTATCTTTATATATATGATATATCCAATAGAAACACAGATGATAATAGTTATAAGAACCAAGGTTCGTGCCACAATTTTACAATAATATGATATGAATAACCTAAAATATGATATTCAATTAATTAAGTTGTTTATATAGATATAATATGCTACATATATTTCGGTATATGCTACCCCTTACAACATGATATGATATATAAAATTGATAAGTGATATTTAACAGTGATCTTAACTCGATCTTTTGAAACATTGATCTTTGTATGTAAGGTATATCCAATAGAAAAACAGAGGAGAACCGTTATAAGAACCAAACTTCGCATTCCAAATGATACAAATATATAATTATATGATATGCACGAAACAAGATATGATATATAAAATTGATAAGTGATTATAATATATAATTATTATGAGAATATAAGTATGTATTATATATGTGAATTCCAAATGCAATAAAAAAAATGATCCATTGTTGTAATTTAATAAATAAAACATTTGGTACCACCAAAAACAATCCATACTTATTAATTTTTTTGATCATTATATAAAATATATTATGTTTTACGTAATATGTTTTAAAACATATAACCAATAAACATATGATACATATATCACATCATATGCTATTGTTATAGAAAGATATGATACGTAATTAAGATAAATGTTTTAAAACGTTAGACTGTTATATGAAGATATGTTTCTGAGTTTTCGTTGTATTGCAAACTTATGTATAACTGTAGCTTTATTTTTAGAATGTCATTGCACATAATCGTAATTCTGATTTACAGTTGACTTATTATATTTCATAGATATAAAGAATAGAATATGAGTCTTATTGTCATCATTAATTTTATTTATTGTTATCATTAATTTTATTTATTGTTATCATTTATTTTTTTATCAGAGTTGGGTTATAATCAGCACAATAAGGATGAACTTCATATTCCAAATTGTCCGAATGGTATGAAACCGTATATTGGAAAGACTTTCAGAACGTTGAAGAATGCAGAACAATTTTATCGGGAATATTCTGTTGAATGTTCACATGTATCATTTAAATGTGCTACATTTATAAAACTGTATGTTACAGCACCAACAATATATGATATAGATTTTCATATGCCTACTAACAGAACAATGGATAAACCAAAAACAATATATGATATAGAATTTCATCTGTGTAATAACAGAACAATGGTGTGTAAATGTATCAGCATTGTGCTATATTTATATAACTATATGATACACAAAAATAAATATATGATATAAAATTTCTTATGTATAATAACAGAACAATGTATAAACCAACAACAATATATGATATAAAATGTCATATGTGTAATAACAGAACAATGTGTACAAGATATGATTCGTCAAACATAAAGATATGATATCAATATCAAATATGTATTAGATCATCACAACTCATATGCGTATGTTTAATATGCTACATTTATATAACATTATGATACACAACCAACACAATATGATATAGCATTTCATCGTTGAAATAATGAACTTTATGTACAAAATATAAAATTTGAAATATATATATAATGATATGTTACAAAGGCAACAATATATGATATATAAACATATGCAATATGTAAATAATCGTATGCTATTGTTATATAATGTACAACATAAACAAATCAATTTAAACAAACATTAAAATGCCGCCGGGTAGAAACAGATATGGTGAGTCTTTCCTGATATGATATAATATAAATTTTAAAAAAAAAACCTAAACTCGCAGCAAACATATACATTCGTAGCAGCTCTAAAAAAAATCACCATCTTGTCTTTGTGGTTCTTTACCCTTTCGCGATTTATTTGCTTTGTTCACCATTGTCACTGTTCGAAAAGCTTCTCTTTAAGTTGCGCTTGAAACGAATGCTTCGTCTGGAACTTTCAGAATGAGTGCTAATTTTTTATTTTGTTCTTCACCAACTTCAACTGGAAATCATCAATGCCGCCGGGGAGGAAAGACGAAACGTATGCGTTTGTTGAACAGGCTAGGGTTTTAATTCTGAAAGTGGGAATGAGGATAGTTTTTTGGGTTTACCGATTCAAATTTTAGGCAATAAATGCATACATAATTTGTATTCAATGAACTAGGATCAATTTTTTTCAAATGAGGGAAAGATATGCACATATCTTAAATTTAGATCGTGTATATCATATTTTGTCTATTTTACCCCTTTGCGTTTTTTAATGTATTCATTTGTTCAGAATTTCGTTTTAAAATTTTTAGGAAGGTTGAAAATCTAGATGGTTGATTGTATAAAAATAAATGGTTGGGATTTATTCTCATTTCTTACACTTAATACCTTTCTCACCATAACCCCCCTATATATATATATATATATATATAAAATTAAATACCTAACCCCAACTTAAAAATCTTCAATTTCCTTTTTAAAATTCTCCCAAAATAAATCGCTCTCAATTTCATTTCAAATTCTCCCAATTATGTATCATCGGTATTCACGATCGATCGCGTCACTTACATCATCGACGATCGAGTTGTTTGTTGTTTCACCTTATAGTAAATTTGTAACTAACGCCTTCCAATATAGTGATAATTATAGAAATTCTAAATAAGTGTTATAGTATTATTGTGTATTTTGATTATTATGGTGTTACTGTGAATTATAGTTGATTTAGAATTTATTTTAGAAGCGAAAACATATGGATCCGGGTCTAGACCCTGGATCCTGCGGATCTTATGGATCTGGATCTAATTTTTTTGACCAAATAAATCTGGACCGGATGCAGACCTAAGCAAAAAGAATCGGATCTTGATCTGGACCTAGCCAGATCCGATCTAAATCCGGCTCATTGCCATTCATAGTTATATCTCCATGTGACATGCATAGAACCATATAACAACCAATTGCATGAAGAAACTGTCCAATTTCAGTGACTAAATATTTCCAAAAATGACTAAAACGTTAAAAATGCTTAATTTCAACCACCATTAACATAAACTAAACTATACTAATTAATTACCTCCACTACGGTAACTTAGCTAGCAAAGTCGCGTGCTAAGATTGAGCAGTCATAAACTCAAAGAACCCCATCAATATCTTCTAAATCGAAATACGCATAAATACTTCCAAATAGTCTAAATTGTATCAATATTTTTTAAAATTCTGATAACATGCTTGTAACTGAAGTAACGAGTAAATTATATGAAATACGTCCCAAAACGTATCGTCCTAACTAATCAATCACACTCAAATCTTACTACCTCTAAGCCCAAAAATCAGTGGCGGTGGCAGATGTCGGCTCCGCCCATCTCCGCCGACAGAAGAAAAATTTGAAACCGTGTATTGGGCTGAGTTCCTATTAGCAGATGCCCATACCTTCTTATCAAATGTCGATTCACACCTCACCGTTGACCGTCCACTTTTTCTTATTTCATTGCTAAAATCATATATTTAAAATAATATTTTATTTCATCAATATATTTATACACGTACATAACGCATATATATAGAGTCTTGCTTTCCTAAAGTAAATCGCTCAAAAATTCAAAAAGCGTGCAAGAGAAATAATATCTTATCGGTATATTTCAAGTCGACTCTTCAATTTGACGGCGTTAATTAAATCTATGGATTCTAACAAACATATTTCAACTCTGGGCTTTCTATAAATAGCGGTCTGCGCAAGAACCTCTGTTAAATGGACTAATTTTTCGTCTACTTTTTAAAATAAAAATATTACTGTTTCATTGTTCTTGTAGCATTTTCGTTGAAAACTATACTTCTATATGATTCAGATATATTTAGGAAATCTGTATCTATATTTCAGCAATCTGGGATTTATATGTCTATGTGAAGGTGGCGAATCCAAGAGAAAGTGGTTGTGAAAATAGGGAGGGAAATATTAATAACGAGTTGTTCGATGATGGGGTGATTAATAATGCGTTGGATTCGTTGATTTCGCCGTTGCTTTCTGGGTTTAGTAGAGAGAGAGAGATGTCCGCTATGGTGTCAGCTCTGGCTCATGTGGTGGCCGGAGACGTCGGCGAAGAGGCGGTTGAAGGAGGGGCCGCCGCCGGTGAGGGGTGGCGGAGGCGGTGCATGCAAGAGGGACGTGATGAGCAGCCTTCGGAATCTGCCACCAGATTTTGCAGAGGATATAGTGATTTTTCCATTGGAAGCTCTAATTTAGGTAATTATTTGCAACTTTTAATTTTATTTGTTAAAAAATAAGTAGAAATCGAAGACAAAACAGCCTCATCTAAACATATTATACAATGATTACGTGCTATCGAGCGTTCAGCTGGAAGCGTAACCAATTAACTAACTTACCTGTCGTGGTACAACAGGAGAAGCATCGGGTACAAGTATCATAGCATCAACATCAGCAGCATCAATCTACAGCTATACTCCCACATTCTCACAAGATTCATCATCAAGAATCAGCCGAAGATACAGAGGCGTGCGGCAGCGGCCGTGGGGCAAATGGGCGGCGGAGATCCGCGACCCATTCAAGGCCGCCCGGTGTGGCTGGGCACCTTCGACACGGCGGAAGACGCCGCCCGGCCTACGATGAGGCCGCCCTCCACTTCCGTGGCAGCAAGGCCAAGCTCAACTTCCCGAAAACGTCCGGCTCATCCACGCATCGCCATCGACGTCTTCACCGCCGTCATCGTCGTCGCCACCGGCGAGGATCGCCGCCATGTCGACGGAGGCGGATCCCATTGTTCACAGCAGGCCTCAGTTTCAAGGGCAGAATGTGAGTGTTTCTGATCTGCAAATGCAAGGTGTGGGTGGTGGATATTTTGGTGGTTTGACGCCTTATTACACGGCGGATTTTTCCGGTGGGTTTCAGTCGTTTCCGGCGGCTGCTCCTCCTTATACTACGGTTTTTCCAGCTGCTCGGCTGCCCGAAGCCGATGGCCAGGGTGAGGTCGGCCAGAGCAGCGACGGTGGAGCTGAGTTTTCTTGGGATTCCGGCAATCAGAATTCGTCTAGTTGATTATGAGGAGAATATTTTTGAGTTTTTCTTTTTGGTTTTGTTTTAGTGGGAGAAAAAGAAATTATTGAATTTACCAGAAGCAAATAATGACAATGAAATGTTAGGACTTAGGATTAAATGCACGGGCGCATGAAGCATGATTGTTTTCATATTTTCCATTGCATTATGTTAATCACAAAATAAGTGATTACATTGTTAGGCTTAATAGCAAATATTAATACAAAAATGCAATTCGTAAGAAAATGACATAAAATTTCTATCGCATGCTGTTGCTCGTAGTGGAGAAGTGCATGTTACATTTGTTATAATTATATTTATCAGGGGTGGAGCTAGGCCACCGATGATTGGTGGGGATTTTTTTTTACAATAATTCAAATAAAGATTATATTATAAAAATATGTTTACAAATTACAGTAATTCCCTACATTTAATTCATATTCTGAAATGAGAAATCGATGTCATACCAACTCATTACAAATTGCAAAAAATTCATTCTCAATATAAGTAACCAAAGAATCATTCATCCAACAATCTCTCATTCGACTTCAAAGCCGATTTTTGACGATCTTCATGGCAGAAAATGTTCTTTCCACAATTACAATAGCTACAGGTAAAATAACTACAAGTTTGATAAGTTCATACACCAAAGGATACACAATATCTCTTTTATCTTCACTAATTCTCTCGCAAGTTTTCTATCATTTTCAAATTGTCAAAGTATTCGCTAGAATGCACATTCGTAAAATAGTTTTGAAGTTGGTTTTCTAGAGAAGTTGAAGAAAAATAAGTTGAAATATAAACTTTAAATTAGTAAAATAAAGACAAAAAAAATTAAAGAGGATAAATGTAAGTTACCTTGGACTTGGGATATAATCGAATAAGGATGGAGAAGCAATGCAATCTGTACGTGCAGAACGTGTTTTCATGAAGACGAAATTTTATTTTATTTTGTAAAATTACAATTTTACCTTTGCTTTTATAAATTTTTGATGGAGTAAATTGGAGGTAAATTTGTAATTGGATGTATGATTATTAATTATGGGTAAATGGACAAAGTTGAGGTGGGGCTACTAAACGTGGCTCCGCCGCTGATATTTATAGCTATACATACACACGCGTAGAAAATCTTTATGCAGCCTCCTTATCCTGTGGGAGTAGATAAAAAAAATACGAATTTTGTCTTGAAAATATTTGGAATTGCTTCGCTCATGGGTAAACTTTTCAAAACAAATGACTCTTGTCCCAAAGTAGGAAATAACATGTCTTTGCAAAAAATAAACATTATTATCCTATTTCGCCCATGGGTATTCTTTCAGATCAGATTTACTCACGCCGAAAAGCAGGAAATGACATTTTCCTTCCAAAAAATAATAATATTATTATCCAATTGATAATTTCTTGCATACAAACATCCATCTTATCACACAAATAAATTCAAAATCGAGCAAATGAACATTCATGCCAGCATAAACGAGCTGCAGAACTGGAATTTTAACAGTAGAACATCGATAATATTTTGTGATGTAAAATAACCTGATAAATTAAGCATACAAGTAGCCAATTCGATTCAAAACAACGAATGAATCGCTTGAAAAGAAGAAGCATTGAATGTCAAAAAGCAAATAAAGGGATTATGTATCAGCTCAAAATGCTGCCTGCCACAGATTAATTTTGTACTCATTTTTCCTATCAAGAAAAGGTCGTACCTATTACAAAGTTTCACAATCAGCAAGTTGTTCAACTTTTCAAACTCAGCGCAGCTTTGTGGACCATTGTCTCCTTGTGGATTTGGTGGCAGCTCTTCTCCACAAGGTCGAGTAGCTTCTCCAAGTTCGATGCCCATGAATTCAAAATATCGTTGCTGTCCTTAGCTGCTTGGAAACAGATAACCCCCAGAGGTCTGTCGATCTTTGCCACCAGTGCTTTGGAGACGACCATATCTGACAGATGTTTTTCGGCTTCCTGTGATAAGAAAGAGAATGGAGTAAACAATGGTGATCCACGATAATTATGACTTCCAATACCATGGACTAAAAGCGGCTGTTTCGTAACAGTATCAGTAGATGCATTTTCTAATTCAAAATGAGGTTTTCCAATCATAGAGAGCGGAATTAATAGATACCAAGATACGCTATAGAATATCTGGAATCACCGAGAATATATTAATTACAAATTACCAAACATAAGAACTCAGTACTCTATTAATGATGAGATGAGGACTTATTTATTTAGAGCTGCGATGTTAATACATTTAACATCAATTGCAGAAAGCATAGCAAACTGATCTAAAAAGAATCTTTTAGAGTTTGTTAAACTTCGCTTCCTATGTCCGCCAAGTAGCTTATCACATCTCATACATAGTTGCACGAGTAATAGCTTGATAATCAAAACATTGGGTAACCATCAAACAATATCTAAGAGACATATGGCAAAGGATCAAAGGTAACATAACCAGAAGATAGAACAGAACAACTCAAAGCTAGATGTTTACAAGTAATGATATTTCTTAAAAATAGAATGCAGAATGACCTGAACGGTGAGGCATAATAGATCTGCAAGTCTCTTCAAGGTTATCTGTGAGTAATATTTAGAGACAACAAGGATGTTCTGCAAGGAATACCAACTCTCAGCTACGTACCCATTAAAGTAAATAGATCTAAATCGATGTAAACAACAGAAGATTAATATCACTACAGAAAAGTGAAAATAAATCACAAGGCATCGAGAACTGGTTAATAGGAACATTACATGTTCTATTACTCTGAGTTTCAAATCCTCAGCGGCCTTTTCACCCAAAGAACCACCAAGCATGTTCTTTTCATTCTCAAACTCATTTTCAAATGTGCCCCACAGAACCGTCCATTGAATAACCTCCATGGTAACCAGTTGTTTCAACAGCAACCTAATGGTAAGGATAGACTTATATGATAACTATAAGAAGTATAAAAGTAGGATCATTTATACATGCAAGAATAGCTAACCTGAAATGAGGAATTTCTGACAGGTTCTTATCCTCCAGGGTTGAGTTGAGAAGGCTAGATTGCATAGGATCATGAGGAGACAAGACCAAATACCAGCATATTTTTCTCAAAACCTGCAGGAAATATGACAAAAGTCAACAACAGATAACAGAAGCCAAACAAACCACAAGACATTTATATCCTACAGATGATAATTCAAGAGTTTAAAAGTGAAAAGCTCTCTGGAAACGAAAAGACCATACCGGTATCCACTGGGCTGAATCTTCTTTCACAGAGGGGATCTCATATATTGACTTGTAGCATCGACATATCTCGAGGTAATCATTGTTGTGAGAGTAATACCTAGAAAAGTTGAAAGTCAATCAGATAATACTCATGTATATATACATGATAAAGATAGATTCACTCCTAGGAGGAGGAGGAATCATATAACCCAGAACTGTCAAAAACTAGTTCCAAGATATTATGAAATTAATGACTGAAGATTGACTTCTAAAACTATTATCTTCGAACTGCTGTCCTTAAAAATACACCTTTGTGTGTGGACAACATGAAAACTACACAACAGGGAGGTGAATATGACTTCTTATCTCTCTGTAACTATGACACCAACTATCAAGTTGAAACAAAAATTAAACTCCATCTAAGATATGAAGTCAAAGCATCATATTCTCAATGGAAAATACGAAGGACCGAGCAAAACCTATGTCCCATGCTTCAAGGGTCAATAACAAATCAGACACAGAAACGTTGCAGGCAGCAAGTAGTAAATAATAATATTCAGAATAACAAACAATCCAAACGGAGGATCTAACTCATATCCAACAGTATCCATACATTCACCAAAATCCATCACTGCGAATGAAAGATGATATTTAATGGCTAAAGCCTGCAGTGCAATCAGCATGCTAACCTCCTTTTGCTATATTTTTGTTTGTATGACTATGGATGTCTCATGGGCACTCACCATAAGCATTAATTATATGATGGCAGGTGTAACACATTTACTGGAACACCCCACTGATTGGATCCGGGTATGAAATCAAAAATAGAAATGTTGGATACCTAATCATTAATTGGTAGTAGATCTGCTTCAACTCCAATAGCGATGGAATATCAGCAGGAGCCTCTTCAACAATGCTTTCACCTTCTTTGGGTTTCTTCTTTTCTTTAGATGGATCAGCCTCGAAAACTCTAGGACTTATCTTTCTTGAGAGTATTTGAGCACGGACATAGTCCTGGCGGTCTAAACATAAACGAACCTACGGAATGCAAAGGACATGGTGCCTTGACAATTAGCCAAATGCCAAATTGAAAAAGAGCACCAATCATAGATGGAGAAAAAAATAACTTACTTGCTCAAGAATGAAAGCAATTTTTTCAGTTTTTGCCATGGCTCCAAATGTTTCCACCTGTGGCACAAATCTGTTAGCGAACTGTTGAAGAAGTTAAAAAAAACCCTACTGCATAACTAGTGCATAGTGAAAAATGACTGACCGCAACTTCTTGCATTAAATCTGCAGCCTCAGCTATAAGTCCTTGCTCTTCCTTAATCTTTGCAAGTTTCTTAATAAGCCGAGCTCTCTCTATCTCAACATAAATCTGTCACAATTTGCGCAATACATAAGACACCAAATTCCTCAATATATTGATAAATTGAAAGAATTTCCGGACATGGATCACCTTCCCAGCAGATACACTGTTAAGTGTCTTGATAAGCTCAATTTTAGTATTAATATCTGGAGTCTGATCAATATATTGCATTGCTTGTTGAACCATGGATTGTACAGCCTGATCAGCCAAGAAGAAAAAAACATTATCACCACAAACTTCACTTATTAAGTCATGTAGGAGATCAAAAGGGTTAATAGAACTTCACGCACATACAGATTGTTTTCAGTTTTGTATTATTAAAATATAAATGTCAAATCTAAAAGATAACTCAGAGCAGTAGGAAATCTGGAAATGCATGAGAAAATGACTACCCGCCCATACAGCCTCCAAACAAAATGAACAAAAATCAGCACAGATTTGGCATTCGCATCTTAAGCTCAAACCAAATTATTCTAGAAACCAGCAAACAGGTGAGACATCTTCGCCTCGTCGTACATGTATATGAATAAAGACAAGCCCATAATTAACTAGTGCATGCTCCCCTTCCTATACCAGACTTCAAGCCATTAAAAGCAAAGCCCAGAACATAGATTAAAATGCCAAAAATAAAACTCGACTACAATTCCATAAACATCGACGTAATAAAACACAAAATCTAACAGTGTGCAAAACTGACCGAACCTGTTTCAACTGTCCCCGGCGCTTTGAAATGAGCAGAATCTGCTCATTGAGTGTTTTCCACGCGCCGGCTTCAAAGCATAGCTGCAGAATATCGGTGGCGGCCTTCCGCGTGCCCTGGACGTCGCCAACTTGCCTCATCTGCTTCTCCACATTCAGCAGCGCCTCAATTTTCGCCTCCAAACTGCCTCCTCCATCACCCTGCAATACCGAAACGATTAATTGCCAGAATTACACCGCGGGGTCCACAATTGGAAAAACTGATTGGCAGAAGCTCATTGTAAATCAGGCGGTGCGAAAAGCTTACCATTTTGTTGGAAGTGATTCGACGAGTTTGGGTTTTTTTATGCAATCAGCTGAAAGTAAAACCCTAGAGAGAAAGAGGGGAGATTTGGGAATTTGGGAGAGTTGAAACTGTTTTACCATGCGATGCTGACTGTCAAGCTCCAATGCTAGTGCTCTAATAAACTTTGTAATAATAATAATAATAATAATAATAATAATAATAATAATAATAATAATAATAATAATAATAATAATAAACAACAACAACAACAACAACAATAATAATAATAAAATTATAGTTTTGGAAATTACAATAGAATTTAAATGATGCAGAGAATATTTGTATTTTAGTTACAAAAATAAAACTTTCGATTCTAAACAATTTATATTTTCAAGATTTATTTTAAATCATTGATTACTGATAATTATAGTTAAATGAATAAACTATTAAAAATCTAACAAAATACTTCCAAAACCAATTTCCAGATCAGTGTTCAAATGACGTCGTCAGATAAAATATGAATTATATACAAATGTCATAAACCGACATCCATGACAATTTTTTATTTAGTTTTTTTATAATTAGTATACTGAATTTTATTTTAAATTTTAAATATAAATTATTTTATCTACTTAAGAATTAAGCGATTGTGATATTGTGTGAAGTATTATTCTATATTGTGATTGTTAAATTGTGGATTTGATTAAATAATAAACAACCCACCTAAAATTTAATTCGATGTTTTTAATTTTAATGCATAATAATATCGTTTCAACATTGAAAAATAAAAGATGTCAGAATATATTAAAATCAAAATATAAAAGAATTATTGAAATATTAAAAAAATTGTATCCAAATTAAAACATAGATGAAAATTGGTGAATGGTCACTAATCCTTATTGAAATAAGGAAGGTTTAATGATGTATTAAGGTTTCAAGAGTCTATCAATATATATTAGAATTAGTAAAATTTAATGCCACCTTATCTTCATATTTTATATGAATCATTAAATTCTTTCATTAATTAATAATATTTTATATATAAATATTTTATTTTTATAACATAGATAGATACAAAGTAATGTAGAATTTTGACGGTTATACGCTAGTTTATATGATTTGAATACAAAGGTTATAAGGCGAAAGGCAGCAGCAGAAGCTCCCGACTGTCAAGGCTGGCGAAGAATTTGAAAGGCTTCTTTAAAACCTCTCGACACCGCGGAGGCGATTAATCAGCGGCCAAATCACCTCGGAATGGAGAGGTCGAAACTGAGTTCGTTGATTTGCAATGGTCCTAGAATAAAATGGGTCTCAAATTCTGGTTGGAAAATCCCAATTGGTGTCCTAGGTGCTGTTGGTATAGTCTTCGCGGCAAGATTTAGAAGATATCTCGATTTCAGCATCTCATATCAAGACGCAGCTTCTATTGGTGTTTGGGTTGTGCCCGGATTGCAGAATCTCGGGAACAATTGTTTCTTGAATGTTGTTTTACAGGTAAGAGATGGATTCTTTTTAATGTTGTTCGTGTTAGTTTGGGGCTGAGCTCGAGCGAGCTTGTCTCGAGCTATGTTATGCGGTGATGGGGGTTTTAGTCTGATTTTGGCATTTGTTGGGTGGTTTTTTTATGTGAGAGTTGAATCTTTAATGTTGTTCTTGTGTTCTAGCCGTGTTATTTGTTTGTTTGTGTGTGTGTGAATATGAGGTCTTTTCGAGCTATGTGGTCCTAATGTTCTGATATGCTGTTTGATTATGTCGGGTGGTTGTTTTACTTTGTTGAGAGAGAGAGAGAGATGATTCTGATGGTTTTATTTGTGGGCTCAGGCATTGTCGAGTTGTGATAGCTTCCGCAAATATCTTTTGGAGATGATGGAAGAATATGGCTCATTATCAGTCGAAGAAGTAGATGATAAGTACAGAGATGAAAATCTCCCACTTTTTAGTTCATTAGCTTCACTAGTGGAAGGTTAGTCTATCTTGTCTATGCACTAATAAATATGAAAACCAGTTGAGGTGATCACTCATTACATGTTTCATTGCTTCAGGAATGTAAATTTACCACTGCAGTTTTCCTTGCTTATTCACAAGCTAGTTAAATTTTACTATAAATCATATTGCTTTTGCGAAAATTGAGCTCATATCCTTTGTCAAAATGATGATTTGTATGATCTTTATGCCCTTATATGTCCAGTCGTGCGTAGATACTGTAATTCATTGGAAGCATCTCTTTATGTGATCGTTGTATATTGCAGAGTTATGTACTATTCGGCACCAAAGAAGTATACTCAATCCTCAAAAATTGATGGTTGCGATGAATCATTACATTCCAAATTTCAATCTATCTAGGCAGCAAGTACGTGTTTCATTCATTAGCACCGCCCATCTCTATCAAGTTTAGTAACAGTGCAATTTCTGATTTTAGCTTGATTGTAGGATGCCGAGGAAGCATTTTCCCATCTTTTGTCCGCATTGAGAGAAGAAATATCGGAACATTGTGTCCCCACTACGAGTTCCTTAGCGGATTTGCCCGTACTTCCTAACAGTAGGATTCTTACTGTAAAGAGCAGCGATACCGAGAACGACTTGCAAAGATGGAGCTGCAGTTTTCTCAAGCCCTTTGACGGAATTCTCAGCAGCATCTTAGTCTGCCAAAGCTGTTCGTTTCAGGTTGAATTGTACTACTAAGAAAATTTACTTAGAGATCGGGTTCTTTTCCCTCACGTTAACAAAGTACGAATGAATAAAGGGAATAACTTTATTCTATGGTTTCGATATTTATATCTTCTTTTCTAGTTCTACAGATCTCTGTCGATTTTCAACATTTTCATAGCTTGCACCTCTCGCCTCCAATGAGCAGTGATGGTACAATTGTATGTTTTGTATGCTTTTCTCAGTCAGTCGCCATTTATCTATTTGAATCCCCCATCATGCTCATCTTTTCTTTGCCGTGAATATTTTAGATGGCCGGATGCACGTTGGAGGACTGCCTTAAGCTATACTTTATAGCCGAACATATTGAGAATTATTGCTGCAGCAACTGTTGGCACACCGCTGCAATCGAATATGTGTCCATTTTCAAAGATAAGGTAGCCACGAGTAATTTTTTGTCTTTATTGACAAGAAATATTGTTGTTTGACTTTGGTAATTACTGTTTAGTATCGGTATTCTTGCTTGCAGACGGACTTTGAAAAACTACAAAGGTGTAATAGGAGCGAGTCTTGTCAATGCCGAACACTCTCTTCTCTCAAAGCATTTCCTTGGTCGAATAGTTTCTCTTGTACGCTCAAACAACTGAGTATTGCCCGGAGTCCTAAGGTACGTGTAATGAGAAAGTCTGCTTAATTACTCAAGAAACAATTTACAGCATGGGGCACACTCTGTTACATCCGAATATAGATTACATCCATCCTGATTAAAAATTGTGATTAATAAATTCTAATTGGGGATTTATGAATTCTAATTCGATTTAATTAGGGTGGATGCACCGGACATCCAGATGCACTCAAGTGTTTGCCTTACAGCATAGCTTTTCTTCTCAATATATTTGATTTTCTTATCTTATAACCTGCAGATTTTGTGCATTCATTTCCAACGAGCTTCATACAACCTGCTTGGACAATCGATGAAACTTAGGGTACATGACTTCAAACATTTAGCTCTGCTTGGAATTTTAGTTTGCATAATTTCTTTAGCCTCTATGATTTTCTTGCCTTTTTAGTGTTCTTAAATTGTGATTCGGGTGCTATGTCGTCTTTAAAGGGCCACGTCTCCTTCCCATCGTTCCTCGATTTGTCTTCGTTCACCAACACCGGAGTCGTGATAAAAGCTACTGAAGCAAATTTGCCATTTAGGCGGTCGAGCCAGAGTAGCCAACGAGTAATGGCCTCCCCTCGTTTCATGTACCAAACGGTGCCACTTGATCCGGGAACAAGCATTGCAGTCGAAAATGGCCCTCGTTTAGAAGCTTCCGATGCCAGCTCGCACGGTTCAAGAAGTTGTGCCGACAGCAATGTTAGCTTCTCCTCTCCTCCTCCGCCCCCCTAAATTTATCTTTCCCCTGTGACGTCGTTTTTGTTGCTGCAGGCGGACGCTATACGGCCTTCTATGAGATCGGCACGACGCCCGATGTACCGTCTCGTCTCGGTCGTCGAGCACTTCGGAAGCAGTGGAGGTGGGCACTACACAGTTTACAGAAAAGTGAAAGGCAAGATAGGCGATGATGGAGATGACGTTGCTTTGCTGGAATCTGCAATTCAGCAATGGTTTTGTATCTCAGATTCTCATGTTGATAGTGTTTTAGAGAGAGAGGTGTTGGATGCAAATGCTAGTATGCTTTTTTACGAGAGAGTAGAGAATTCTTGAGCTACAATTTTTTATTTTTTATTTTCATATTTATAGGCAAAGGTAATGCTCCAATTAAAGGTGTCTTGCAATAATGACTAATGGTCATGGTATTTGTCCTTGAATATTTTTATTTGGACAGAAGATGGATGGAATCAGATGTGATCAAATCTTAGATCTTCTTGGATTCATGTCGCTAATTTAGTATTCCTTCTGTCATTTAATTTATTTTTGAATGTCCACAAAAATTTGTATTTTCATTTTGAAAACATCAACTACCATCAATATACTATTTATTTACAAAAAATTACACATGGTTCATCTTTTATTTTTACTATTTATTAATATATTCATTTATTATTTTCACTAATTTTATACTAATTATAATTTATTAAAACTCATGCCATCAAAAGCAATGCAAACTTTTAGTAAATTGAGAAAATATTTCAAATGATATTGACACGATTTGATTTTTTTTAATTTCATTTTTAATATAGTTTGAAAAGGCATGTGCTATTTCTGTAGAATTATATGTGATAAAGGTCATAGGCCAAAAACTGATATAGGTTTCTTGGGCCATTAACTATTAGCAGCCCATTATTTATAGCATTATCTAAGCACTCTAGTCATGTGAGTTTTCTTTCTGTTTTTACTCTTATTCATTTAGGATTTCTATGGATTAATTCGTAAAAATCCATGGCATTTGATCGAATTTGTAATTTTAACAAAAAAAAATAAAAATCAATAATGACTAAATATTTTTAAATTGTAGCAAATTTAGCACTTCTCTTTTATTTTGTCTTTTAAGATTAGAAATATGCCTTTTCAAATTATCATACTCCTCCGTCCCAATATTCATGGTTCTTTTCTTTTTGTCGTAAATTAAGAAGAGTTGTATTTTGTGTGTAAAGTAGTGTGTTGCACGAAATTGAGTACTTTTTAGTCTAAAATTATTTCTTTTTTTTGAAGCAGACCAACTTAATTGACAACCCAAAAAGGAAAACGAGCCAACAATAATGGGACGGAGGAGTACAAGTTTTCGAAAAATCTCTTGTTACATTATGCCTAAAAATTCAGTCCAATTAGCCTAAACCAAAATTACTGCAATATCAAATGGATTGACTCATTATCAATGAGTTGACACGATTCACATCACTAATTATGCTACATGAGTAATACAACATTTTTGGGATTGATGCCACATCATCAAGAAGTAGAATCGATTAACTATGTGCAAACCATATGATAGCTGTCAAAATTGAATATGCATGGTGTAATCTTATTAAATTCGTTTACTAGAGATTTAGCCATACTGATTCCTTTTCATTTTTAGCTTTAAGATTTAAAAAAGGTTATTATTGGTTAAAAGGGGAACTAGGATCGTAATATGATAATTTTCTTTGTTGATATATAGGAAGCCTATATTTTCTCAATAGACCTAATCTTCTACATGCCAACGTGGCATCCGTACATGAACGTAACACTAAGATATAAGTCTAACACGATAGTTTTAACACAGAATTATTTCGTTCTTTTCCTTAAAAATAAAAAATATAAGAAATTTTGATACACGATGATCAAGAATCAAGATAGATTCTGAAAGGGTTTTCGAGAGTAACTCGAACTCTTTCCTTGATCAAATACTAAGTTTTTCCATCCCAAAACTCACTACGTACTAATCCTCAACTCCCCAAAGTCTCCATCTCTCTCTATATATACACTGTACACACAACACACAAACCTCATAACTCAATGAGCGAATCCAACGACTATCTCCCCGGCGAGAGCTATCTCGACAGCTATCTCGCCCTCGGCGAGAGCTATCTCGACAGCTATCTCAGCGAGAGCTATTCATTTGCTTGCTATCTCAGCGAGAGCTATCTAGACGAGAGCTATTTAATTGCTCGCTCTCTCCGCGAGAGAGGCGAGATCAATTTAACTGTTCTTTATATCTGCGAGAGCCATTCAACTGCTCGCTATCTCTTGGAGAGCTATCTCACCGAGAGATTGAACCATCTTCCCGAGAGCTGTCTTGGCGAGAGATTGAACGATGTGCTGTATGGCGATAACAGCACTTATGAAGTCTTGAACACTGCATCGATTTTCAGTATTAGGCTGCCAGATATCGATCCTCTCTACGGAATGCAACACTGCGATCCGCCGCCTACGTTGACTCAAGAACAGAATAATTATCTCGAAAATTTCAGAAACTGGAGCGAGCAATTACCAAGAAGAGGAGAGGGGCAAGAGAAGCCAGCAGACCTCTCAGAAAACAGTCAGACCCTAATCGAACAGCCGCCGCAGACTCCAACCGACGGTGACCAGACCCTAATCGAACAGCCGCCGCAGACTCCAACCGACGGTGACCAGATAGAGGCTGCGGAAGCGGAGGAAGAAGACCGCGGTGGTGAAAAGAGTTCATCACTTCAACTATGAATCTTACAAGTTTTATATAGTCTTTTTATGTTTAATGTTTTGCATGTTACTTTTGTTTTTAGGTCATGGAATTTTGTACCATATTATGTAAGTTTTTTTTTTGAGCAATTATTAATTAAGTTACTATATAATACGTTGTGATTTTCTATTATATAACGTGTTGTGATTTTCCCATCATATATCAAATTAAATATTGTTGTATCTCCACTTTTTGTAGTAATTTGTAACACGTACGACAACAAATTAATGCATATATATATATGGCCATATTAAGCTGATCTGGATAACCCCATTAAATTAACCATAAATTATAACTCATTTTATGGTTGAATATATTTAGGACCTCCGATTTCAGCAAGTGGAAGTTGTGTAGAGATACGACTATTGGTCTAATCGGAAATTTTAAACGGCATGAAAATGTAAAAAAAGAAAAAGGTAGTGTATTAAGTTAAACGTTTAATCATGTGGAAATTTTAAAATGGTGTAAAAGTGGTGTTAAATTTGGAAGTTAACCCAAAAAAAGACATTAATTCCAAAAACGACCTAATACATAGTTCGTACACAATCAAACAACTCCCTTCAATATTTTGATATGGGTAACTAATTCATGTTTACCTTTTTTTTTGGATTGAGAGTGAGCACTTAGTATTGTTGCTTATTATTCCCCTATAAAAAGTATTGTTAATCATTATCACGCTTCAAATTTGGATCGATTATGCATACTGTTTTATACTATTATACCATATTCTTGTTTATTTATATTAACGTGGAAATAGATCAACTCAAATTATTATGTAGTAACAAAGTAATGTATACAACAACAACAACATCATCATCATCATCATCATCATCATGTTTATCTAAGAATATTGCACACAATAATCCGGACTCAAACTATACGTAACTTTACATAATTATTCATCCGGAGCTAAACACGACACGACATGGAACATGCTCATCAGTTGTCTTCTTCCTCTAATCCAAACAACTTGGAGATCTTCTCGAGATCGAGATCTCGAAAATCAATATGAGAGATCGAACGGCGGTAGAGGCTGGAGTTGCTCTCCTTGAGGTGATTGGCAGCTTCGGTTAAGGAGGCAAGAAGCAGAGGATAGTTCTTGATGTTTTCAGGGCATTTGGATGAGCCTCTGTTTTGCAGAACGATTGTGGAGAGCACGGAAAGCTGCGGAGTCGGTGACGGTGGTGGGCTGTGGCGGGCCGCTGCTCGATTTCGTCGCCGATGATGAGCTGCTTGAGCTGGTCACCATGTCCATTTCCTGCAAGAAGATATCATTTTATGTCACTTGGGATTCTTTCTCTCACTTTTCATTATATTGATCGATTCGTATGTTTGGACGGTGTTTACTTTGCATGATTAAGTTTGATAGATAAAATTAATCCAATTTAATCAAGTGTTTACTTTTAAGGATTAATATTTGAGGATATCCCAAACAATAAAGCTATGCGGCCACATTATGGCCGGCCACACACCCTTTTTCTACATATTCTGAAAAATATTAAATTATTAATATTAAATTTAAATTTTAAATTTTTATTTGATAAGTGCAAAATTGTAATTCTATAAGATGGTTTTAATATAAAATCAATTTTTTAATAGATCAAAAATTAAATAAATAATTTTTTAATTTAATAAAGTTGATTATGGCCGGCCACAATGTGGCCGAATAGCATCACTCTATCCCAAAGCCCTGGATTATTTTAATCATTTGAATTGTTCTCCATTAATTTTAATCTAACCAATATAGGTATGATTGAAATAATCCTCCAAATAAATAGAGAATTATTTATCTTAATTTTAATCATTCACTAATTCTTTGTAGTAAACGACAAAGGATTGATAGATAAAAATTATCTTATCACACATTTAATCAATCAAATAATCAATCCTTCAAAATGTTAATCACGAAAAGTAAACACTTGTTTACTACAAAGGATTAGTGAATGATTAAAATTTGGATAAATAATTCTCACTTTATTTGGAGGATTATTTCAATTCTACCTATATTGGTTGGATTAAAATTAATGAAGAACAATTCAAAGGATTAAAATAATCTCGACTTTGGAAAATCCTAAAGTAAACACTTGATTATGATGGATTAATTTTATCTATCCAACCTAATCATGCAAAGTAAACACCACCTTAATGTATTATTCAACATGGGGTCCACGTGCTCAAAAATTAAATTTTGGTGTTATAAGCATATATGTGTGATTTATTCGGATCCAAGAATATATGAGATGAATTATCATCAAAATATTTAGCACATGATTTTGATGAAATTTATGTGCAATAAAGCAAGAAATTGAGATTGAAATTTAGCCTAATTTACCTGTTTGGCATATGCATCTTCTCAAGG
The DNA here is from genome assembly GCA_036937905.1 of Salvia rosmarinus. Lineage (NCBI taxonomy): Eukaryota > Viridiplantae > Streptophyta > Magnoliopsida > Lamiales > Lamiaceae > Salvia > Salvia rosmarinus. The sequence continues at coordinate 98,221,657 of CM072813.1, forward strand.
AAACCAGAGAATGAGACCTTCCTTCTATGAGCTCCATTGGCATTGCTATTTTGAGATTGTTGTTTTGTATTGGAAATTCGTTTCGTGACCATACAAAGTTCATATTTGATATCTCTACTTTCGGATGAAGGTTAGCATTTAGAAATTCTAAAGAAATAGCATAGTATACCTTCTCCGGTGCATTGATTGGACAACTCCGTTTCCCACGGTGCTTATCACGGCGAGACGGACGGTTTGCGGCAAGGACTTTCCGTGAAGCGCAATCAAAACTCAGATCAATATGAATTGGTGAAATGTATCCAGATAATGAAACTTAGTTAAGGCAACAATTGCCTTCATTCTCAATTCAGCGTGTATTGGTGGAGTGAAACAATAGTCACCTCGTTTCTGAGGGTTGTTGTCGCAGTTCCTCTGACTGTTGGGTCAAGCGATAGAAGTCTACTCAAGAGGCCAAAAGCAGATTTAGGAAAATGTGGGAATGCCTCCTCGAAATTGGCCTTATATTGTTGTGGAGGCCGGAAGGTCGCCGGTGGCTTCACAGTCTTCCAATAGTCCTCCGATGGCGAGCCACATAGCTTGAAAATCTTGTGCAACTGTTCAATCTAAACCCCAAATCGTAAAACCGGTCAAAATCAAGAAGCCGTTGAATCTGAAGAAATTCAATGTTGTTTTACCTCGTTGCAGCCGGGCATAATAGGTCGGCCGACGAACATCTCCATGAGAGGCACCCCGCTCAAAGGTCAATGCCAACGCCATAATCTGTGGAACCAAGAAGAAGCTCTGGAGCTCTGTACCAAAGTGTCACAACCCGGCTTGTTAAAGGTCGTCGCGGCTTATTCTTGTAGAAATTTGCTAGCCCGAAATCCGCAATTTTTAGTACTCCATCCTTGTCGATCAAAGATTTGAACCTTTTATGTCTCGATGTAATATTCCCATCTCGTGGCAATGCTGCAGGCCCGAGAGGAGCTGCAACATGTAGGTCTTCGCCTGCAGTATGCAATAATCCATAACATATATGAAAATAAAAAATGTAATTTTCTGTTAAATTTTGTATATGTGCACTGCACCTGAGGCTCGGTGAGCCTTCCCTCGGGGAGAGATGACTTTGGTCAAGTCCGAAGGCATGAAATCAAATACTAAATAGAGACTATATTGCATTCTTGAAGTTGCTATTCCTTCAAGCTTGATGATGTTGGGATGATCAAGCTTCTTGAGTATTATGATCTCCCTTGCCATGAATTTCACACTTTCCGGCTCTGAAGTGTCGAATCGGACTTTCTTTAGGGCGACGATCTTTCCGGTGACTTTGTCGCGCGCCTTGTATACGTTGCTGTACGTTCCTTGCCCTACCTGAGATACGGAAAAAGTGATATCTTAGGATCAGTGGGATTCCGCCATCAGGCTACCTTGGCCTAAAGAGACCATATCTAGGAACAAACATTTTAACAACCCCAGGTAGCAAAATGTTATGAATTAAAGCACAAAACGATTATGAAAAATAAGGAACACACAAGAATTAATTACTCAATTCGTCTATACGAGACTACATTTGCAAACGCTGTTACGCTAGGGATTTCATTCATTGTATCTTTTGGATACAACTACATGGAATAAGGCGGTTATATTCTACCCTTATTAGGATTTTGCTGAAATTGACTAAAACAACACGGACCCAAAATGCAAAATGCAATCTTTGTGATTGCCGCTAGCATGATTCTTAATTTTGTTAGGCTCCATAACTCAAGGCAAATTGCAATCTTTGTGACAAATTTCAAGAACAAATTGCAATATGACTATGAGGGTGTTTGGCTGAGCTTATAAGCTCCCCAAAAACAGCTTATAAACTATTTTTAAGCTTAAAAACAGCTTATGAGCTATTTTGGGAGCTTATAAGCTCAATAAACACCTTCTATATCTTATGCTTAGGTTCTTCTATCCGTGTGACTGTCTCAAGGAAATGCAATCTGATCTATATACACGTGAAACTAAATCTAAGCAAAATCTAATAAAAGAAAATAATCTCAACAACAAAAAAGTCAATATTAATTTTCTCATCACCAAACTTAGCAAAATTCAATCTTTAAAGGTAAATTGCATCGTGACTTCATCTTAGGTTACTCATTTCACTCAACCTAAATCCATCCAACCTAACTACGTATATTTCTTGCAAAAAATAATATATATTTTTGATATATTTCAACAACGAAAAAAAATCAATTTTGATTTTTAAAATTCTCATCACCAACCTTTGCTAGCTTATCGTATGAATCGGCGCTTTTGGGAACCAAGCCGGCCAAAGCATCTCCCTTGACATTCTCAACCAGCCATCTTGGCCATCCATCCACCGTCGTCTCATCAACGGCCACGATCTTCTTCGCCGATATCCTCTGCGAAACGTTCCCGCCGCGTGCCTCCTCTCGCTCTCCTGCTGATCCTCCTCTCCCCGCCTCGCCCCGCGCTTCTCCACTCTGATGTAGCCGCCGTCTTGTTTCAGCCTCTCGGCGTCGCCGCCGAGCGCGGGGCTGCATGCCGCATGCTTGGCCTGAACGCAACCCATTAGTTATTCTTGATATCCGCGGCGGCGAATCTCCGAATACGGTTTCGATTATTCCTAGGAATCTCTAATAAGTGTTGATTGTGACTAGGTGGTGCCTCATTGAAGCATGCATGATGGGATAAGGTTTGAGAGAAGTAGAAGACAGCAATGCCGGCGATGAAAGAACGTAAAGGAGCTAGTTTTTCCGCCAACAATGAACAAATATGCCAAGAATTGTTTGCATTATCGATTATTTTATCTGATTTTATTTGACCCTGTTAGGCTCCACAAATTGCTTATTAATACTAGTATCGTAGACCTTTTGAGAATATGATTTAATAGTATTGGGCAAAAGTTTGTGTGAAGTGTCATTTTGTGATGATTTAATGGTAAAGTTGGTTTCTTTGGCCTAAAAGCTCACTTGTTTGATATAAAAGTAAAGTTAATTAAGAATACTAGTGTGTAACCCGTCGAATTTCGACGGAAAATATTTTATGTTATATTTATAATCATATTAAAAAAATAATCTTATATCAGAGGTAATACGTCTGAATTTGATATATTAAATGAAAAATCTTTATATCAGGATAATATGTCTGAATGTGATATGTATATGTTATATTTCATCCAATTCTAATGAAAAATCAATTTATATTGTAATTTACGCTTAGAAAATTAAATATTCTTAGACGTGTTAATAGTTCTTGTTTAGAATGTACATACCCATACTCGTCTTAAATTCGATTAATTATCTGAAGTCGTTTAAATTTATAAATATAATTTGTTATAATGATTGGTTATTCGTCTCGATAAAAATAAAAAATTACAAAGTAATCATTAATAATAAATAGAATAAATAACTAAAGATAAAAAAACAGAGAGAGTTTGTTTAAATTATAAAATATATATTAATTCTGGTACCCACATAATATAAATTCGATGGGTGGAGTTTAAATTCTTGTACCCAAATAATATGAATAGCAAAAGACTTAGAAATAGATAAAATTATATTCTCGTAAAATTTCACATAGTACGTGCTGTTTAATGTATTGACCTGTGTGCTGTTTAATGTATTGACCTGTTTAGAATTTATATGGATATATAATTGTCATAAATCGGATTAAAATTGATTTTACTATATATTCTCATCTTATTTTCGTATAGCAGTATCCACTAATTATCTAAATTCATTTAAAATTTACAAAAGATCTAATTAATGAAATATATATTTATTCCAATAATTGGTTATCCTCTCGATTTAAATTTAATTTTACTATTTATTTCAAAACTTTTTAGTAATTGTGAAGGCTCACCAAAAAAAAATGTGAGCTTCAAAATTTTGCATAGATATATCGATAAATGTTTGTACTCATCTAGAATATATATTCTTGTACCAAATAGTATAAATAGCAAAAGAATTAAAAATAGAGAAAATTATATTCTCATTTTATAAAATCCCACATAGACATATTGATCAATGTGTGGACCAATTTAAAATCTATATAAATGTAGCTGCCACAAATTTGATTTAAAATTGATTTGATTATATATTTGTTATCGTCTCAAACCCGTATAGTAATATGTGTTGATATTTGAATTCGTTTAGATTTACAAAATTATTATATAATAGGATTAATGATTAACACAATCTCTCTCCTCGTGCATTATTTATTTCAAATTTATTTTATTAATTTGTGAAGTTTCCTGTAAAATCGATATGAGTTTCAAATTTTATTTATAAAATTGTACAAAAAATATTATTTTATTTAGATTTTCAATTTGTGAAGTTCATGAAAAATCGATGTATAATTCAAAATTTGTTTAAAAAATCGTAAGAAATATTCAATTTATGTCTTGAATTGGTAAAGTTTCATGAAAACTTTAAAAATAGTATTAATTAAATTAAATTTTTAATTAAAAAATAACTATTTATCTGGCCAACTAATTAATTGATGGACCAAGTAAAATTGGTGGATGTAAAATAATTGTGTGTTGTAGGATAAAAAATCTACTCATAACTATTTATATAGGTTTAAATTAAGGTGAAGTTTGATAACAAATCAATGTGGGATAGTAGATATAATACTAAGAATAAATGAGATTTGGGAAAAATAGAAATTGAGAGATTATATGATGCCACATAGGAGAGAGAATCACTAAATAGCAAAAGAATTTAAATAGAGAAAATTATATTCTCGTTTAGTAATATCCGCTAATTATCAAATTCATTTAAGTTTTAAAACAAAAAATAAAAAAATGTATATTATTCCAATATATTAAAATTGAGAAAATCTCACATAGACATATCGATCAATGTCTGGACGAATTTAAAATCTATATAAATGTAGTTGCCACAAATTTGATTTAAAATTGATCTGATTATATATTTGTTATCGTCTCAAACCCGTATAGTAATATATTTTGATATTTGAATTCGTTTAGATTTATAAAATTATTATATAATATGATTAATGATTAAGACAATCTCTCTCTTACGTGCACTATTTATTTCAAATCTATTTTTATTAATTTGTGAAGTTTCCTGTAAAATCGATGAGTTTCAATTTTTTATTTAAAAAATTGTACAAAAAATATTCTTTTATTTAGATTTTAAATTTTTGAAGTTCATGAAAAATCGATGTATAATTCAAAATTTGTTTAAAAAATCGTAAGAAATATTCAACTTATGTCTTGAATTGGTAAAGTTTCATGAAAACTTTAAAAATAGTATTAATTAAATTAAATTTTTAATTAAAAAAGTAACTATTTAGCTGGCCAACTAATTAATTGATGGACCAAATAAAATTGGTGGATGTAAAATAATTGTGTGTTGTAGGATAAAAAATCTACTCACAACTATTTATATAGATTTAAATTAAGGTGGAGTTTGATAACAAATCAATGTGGGATATGAGATATAATACTAATAATAAATGAGATTTGGGAAAAATAGAAATGGAGAGATTATATGATGCCACATAGGAGAGATAATCACTAAATAGCAAAAGAATTTAAAATAGAGAAAATTATATTCTCGTTTTATTCTCGTTTAGTAATATCCGCTAATTATCAAATTCATTTAAGTTTTAAAACATATAATCAATAAAATGTATATTATTCCAATATATTAAAATTGAGAAAATCTCACATAGACATATCGATCAATGTCTGGACCAATTTAAAATCTATATAAATGTAGTTGCCACAAATTTGATTTAAAATTGATTTGATTATATATTTGTTATCGTCTCAAACCCGTATAGTAATATATTTTGATATTTGAATTCGTTTAGATTTATAAAATTATTATATAATAGGATTAATGATTAACACAATCTCTCTCCTACGTGCACTATTTATTTCAAATCAATTTTTATTAATTTGTGAAGTTTCCTGTAAAATCGATATGAGTTTCAAATTTTTATTTAAAAAATTGTACAAAAAATATTATTTTATTTAGATTTTCAATTTGTGAAGTTCATGAAAAATCGATGTATAATTCAAAATTTGTTTAAAAAATCGTAAGAAATATTCAATTTATGTCTTGAATTGGTAAAGTTTCATGAAAACTTTAAAAATAATATTAATTAAATTAAATTTTTAATTAAAAGTAACTATTTATCTGGCCAACTAATTAATTGATGAGCCAAATAAAATTGGTGGATGTAAAATAATTGTGTGTTGTATGATGAAAAATCTACTCACAACTATTTATATAGGTTTAAATTAAGGTGGAGTTTGATAACAAATCAATGTGGGATATGAGATGTAAATACTAAGAATAAATGAGATTTGAGAGAAATATAAATGGAGAGATTATATAATACCACATAGGAGAGAGAATCACTAAATCCTTAATCCTATTATATATTGATGATTCTAAAAAAAATGAATCCTAATATAGTCATAATCCCTTATTTGAACAATACAAAGAAAGTTGTTAGAATTTGAATAATAATAATAATAATAATAATAACAAATTATGATTTGTATTTCGATAAAAATTAAAAATATATTAAATATTTAAGTAGTGTAAAAATCATAAGACTATAAAAAACTTAAAATTTATCGGGAATAAGAATCCGGAATATTGTACAACTTTCCTTATTTTTAGGATTCTTTTACTTTCATTATCTTGTAAAATTACAATCAAATACACAAATTTGAAATTTTGGAATCGATTCCTTTCCAGGACGGAATCATTGCCAAATATACAGCCCTAAAGATCATAAATTCAAAATCTCACTAACATCTTTATGCCCCCATGAGTTCATAAAATAAAAAAAAATAAAAAAGTTTGTGCGATATCCTCTAATTTGAAAATTATAAACATGACTTAAATGATTGATTTGATTGTCAAATAATATGTCATCTTTCAATTGATTTGCAACTCGTAATTTAGACACAATATTTGAAATGTTTCTATAACATGTCCACCTCTCCATGAATCACGATTACTGAAAAAATATGCATCATATAAAAATGATGTCGTTTTCATATGAAAGATTTAAATTAAAGTCAAAATTAGGATTGTAAACAAGTCTCGAGCTTTTGTCTTCTTGATCCAACTTGACTTGCCCCCCAATTACCAAGCTCGGCTCGTGTGATACATGATAATATTGAGTTGAAACTTGACTTGTAGGATATTCGTATAATTGGTATTCGAACTCCAGCTCTTTAAAAACTCGTAAAAAGCTAAAAAAAATTCAAATTATTGGAGCTCGTTAAGAGCCGACCATCATAAAACTCGAGTATGGCTCTTTTATAATCTAATCGAGCTCCAGACGAACTTTTTCTAATTTTTCTCTCAACACCAATTCATCGAACACCTTGTAGGCACAGCCTATCCATCCAAGAAATTTCTGATTGAGAAAAAAGATGTAGAAATGTTTAACTAATATAGCCAGTTCAATGTCAACTATAAATCTTCATGTCATGTCTACCGATTGCTGGAGAGAGAGGAGGGCGGGAGAAAATCAGAAATTTCATTTATTTTTAGAGGTAAGCAACTTTTTAATTAGCAAGATGATATTGTTTGGGGTCACAAATTTAACCCAAAGTGATATAATACATATATATGTTCTATGAAAATTCCCCTGTAATTCATAATTGCAATAAATTCCATAATTTTTGACTAAACTATCTCAAACAATTTAATAATTTAGAGCTTTAATTCTAATAATATAAAATTGATTTCGTCTGCATTAGGATATGTGTCAATTTAACCAACAACTAGTTAGTAAGAAATTTCAATTCTATTTTTTTGATTGTTTTCATAATAAATATAATAAATTAAATTTCTAAAATTGTTTAAACAATTTAATAAATCAAAAACAGATAAGTTAATTATTTTGGAAATCTTATAAATTCAATATTAGAAATTTTAATTTTAATCTTAATCTCTGCCTTATCTATCTCTAAAGTAGATAAAGATCAAATTGGAGAAATAAAATATAAAATTATTTTTAAAAGACGATAGTAATTTAAAATAGAATATGGAAGATCTCAGACATCCAAGGAAGGAGAAAACATCAGAAGCTCTCGAGCCCGGCGAAGGCGAAAGCTTTCAGGCGGCCACTGCGAATGTTTTGAGAAACAGCCTTAGGTTTATCATCACCGATCCATCCGTACTCCAAATTTCTTCATGTCAAAATTAAGAATAATAACAATAAAACGAAATTTCCATCCAATTATGGCCAGCAAATTACGGATAGAAAATGCTGACAAAGTGAAGGACGGTTGAATTTGAGGACGCACTCATCCTTCAAACATCATTTTTCATTGCGAGGGGAAATGAGTTTTGTCCCTACTCAAAATCGAATCAGCCATGGGAAAAAAAAAAGCGTCAGAAACTTAAAAGTACAGAAATTAAGACGAGGAGAGAGAGAGATTAAAGAGTCTCAGACATCCAAGGAAGGATTGAAGCAACATAGACTCTCAAGCCCGGCGAAGGCGAAAGTTCTCAGGCGGCCGCTGCGAATGTTCTGAGAAACTGGCCTTCGATTTCATTATCACTGACCCAAACTAAAAATCGAAATACTAAAATTACATATGTAATATCATAGAAGAGATTGATCACAGAATCACAAGCTAAACCTAATCGAAAGTTGATTGATTTGGATCTAGAGCTAGAGATAGAAAGCTTAGGAAGAGATGGGATTCGGGGAAAGTGTGAGAAATATATAGGGAGAGATTAGGGTTTATTATGGTTTGAAATAGAACATTTTATGTATTGGGTTCAAAAAGCCCAGAAAATAAATTAGAACTAATACTTGACTGTTGTTGTTGGTACGAAAAGCCCATCGTGTCTCGTAGGCCCAATAATCAAATTACCCAACTTTTATTTTATTTTTATATGGTTTTCGAGTCCAACCAGTAGGTCGGACGTAATTCATCTGTGTTGATGTGTAGCTCAAAAAAAATGTAATAAAGAAGTAAGCGCAAGGCACTAATCAATAAATATCAACATGCACAGAAACCTCCAAGATCAAGAGAATTTCACTTACACTTCATGCAACCTTGTACATACTTTAACTATTGTTTGCTCTCTAGAGGGCAGATGAATCTAGTAAGGCGAGTCATGGCCGAGGCCGTCGGCGTACATCTCCATTGAGGTATCGTTAGAGCTAAGGGGGTTAGGATCTCTGGTTTGGTTGCCACTACTATCGTTACTCCGAATAGCGTTGTTTGCATAGTGACCGCCATTCGACAGGTGGTAGTGCTGCAGGCTCCGACTAACAGGACTGGAGAGGGCGTTGGAGAATACCGTGTTTTTGGTTTGGTCCGAGTTGCCAGAGCGCAATCCTTGTCCAGCAGCTGAAGGGCCGAATACATTTGAAGATACTGGGATTCCTGTGTGAGCTGGTTGCATTGCAGTTTGAGATAGTTGCTGAGTGAGGAGTGGCAAAGATGGAGCCTCCTCCGTACCAAAATCGAGTTCATTCTGTAAAATTTTCAAAGTTACCGCAAGATTAGAGTTGAAGGATGCAATATAGCAATTGAAATATAGGACTAATGGAACATGATACATCATAGATTGCTAAGTCAAAGTGAGACATGCAGTCCCATAGAAATAAACTTTACCACAATTGTAGAGTGAAAACTTCATATAGGTTTTGAGTATCCTTTAATTTACAAATAACATATTGCTTACCTAAGGCTCATGTACAAACAACGAAACGCGTGCAAAATAAGTGAGATGTGACTATTTTTGTTAGGCCCCAATTATCTTACCTTTCAACATGCAGAGCTCCTAACTCAAGGATCACAAGCACCTCTAAACTTGTAGTGCCAAAAGCAAAACAAAAGGTATGGGGGAAAGAAAAGGAAGAAGCGAAATGTAAATAAAACGAATGAGGAGAGAGAAAAATAAGATGATCCAACTTCCAAGAGGCAAAAAGTGAATAGATGTTCAGACAACCATCAAATCGTTTAATGAAACAGTAAACATAAAATGAATTCTTTCAATTTGGTCACTAGAAAATCGGGTTCCACAGATTGTAGGGCACAAATATAGTGAATTTTACTGGAAATTGATATCTACAACGGAAATGTGATGACCTACACAACATTCTAACATAAATTAGGAAAGCTTCCCACATCCTCATGTCGCCATTTTACCCCAAACTAACAACCAACCAAACACAATTACTTAAGCCTTTCGTCCCATGAATTTTTCTCGTTATTTCTTAAGTGTCCTAATACAGGTAAATGAAAGATAAAAAATTTCGCTGAAAATGAACATGTTAACTGATAGCTAAACTTAGTATTCTTAGACAAAGATGACTGGTTACATTACTCCTCAGAACATAGCAAAAACATTATTGACTCGATTTAAAGGGATACTAAGAAAACTAATTGAGATTCATGTGGTATTTGTCTATGCAATAACAACTAAACAAAATTAAGTTAAAGACAAATCAAGCAAACAAAATTCAACATAGTCAAGAACAAATTTTACATTCGACAACATACATTACAAACCAAAAGTGCTAAAGAGCGACATTATGAAAGGAAGAGTTGAAAATTTCCACAGATAACCCAACTTCATACATCATGTAATGCTCAACAAAAAAAAGTACAACATGTAACCACAAATTAAATCATGGAAAAGGAGAGACCTGCACATAAGCGAGTACATCACCGGGCATCACTCTAGTACCATTTTCTTGCTGCCTCAAAATCCAAGTATAAAGCTTCTCCTACAACCAGGAAACAGATAAAGATGAGTAAAAAACAAAGCAAGTCCTTACAACACCGAAAAAGCAGTACTCTGTGCTTGGAAAATATCCTACACCGGGCATATTGAGAAAATCGAGATATTTTAGACATAAATTTAATAACAATAACTCCACAAAACATATAATTGAGCTGAAAGAATCACATAGCAAAATTCTCAATAATCACATCATATCAAGCATCAAGCCAAGATTCCTACTCCATAAACTCAAAAGCTCACGACAAACAACCATCAAATTAAATTATGGACACAAAAATGCAAGAACGACACAGAAAGGAAACAAACCATGGCATGGCGTTCGCCGGCGTGGAAGGAGAGGCGCTGCTGGTTGATGGCCTGCGAGTAGAGCTGCGATAGGGAGTTGGCGGCGCCGCAAAAAGCGGTGTACATGCCCCGATCCACCTCGTCCAGACGCGTCGCCTCTGATTTCCTCTTCTTCGCCATTCGCAAGAATAACAAAAAAAACAAAATTTCGAAACGAAAATTCGAATTTCTTCTTCGCTTGGATTGTGCAGAAAGGAATCCCCTAAGAGTGGTGGAAGGTGCGTGATTGTGGGGTAAAATGTATTATATGATAAATGGCGTGGGTTTGATTCCAATGAGGAAGGTGGAATGGAGAAGGAAACCGCAGATTTTTATACGCAGCGGGTTTCGATTTCGTGCTTCTAGTGTGCCACGTGGCTTCCTTTTCCTGTTAATCAATGTGCTGAATCGCCACCACTCCTCGTTAATACGTTTACCCAAATTTCTAAGTCTCAACTAATAATAAGATATTCGAAGAGTATTCTTGTACTGTTTTATTATTATTATTATTATTATTATTATTATTATTATTATTATTATTTTCTATTTGAAGGCAGACGAACGGTGGAAATTATGAAAAGAAGGTCTCACCGTTGGTCCTTGAATGGGCTTATACTATTATCTTTTTGGTTAAACGAAAAGTAGAAAGCATTATTGAAGCAATATTTCATTTCCACCCTCCAACTTTTGCACCCCACCATCGTTATAAGCCTTCGTAGAAGATTATATTATATACTTAGTGGGCGTTTGTTTCGATTGATAGGATATACAAAATTGATATGATTAAATATGATGAGATTATTTGAATTATTTAGTCTTATGTTTGAATTGATTGATTTTAGTGTAAGATAAATTAAAAGGTTATGATTAGAGATATAGTATAATACCGAAATTACCATTGTAATATAGCAAAAATACAAAATATCGATGCGCGAAAATACTATTGTAAGGGTGTTTTTGAAATTTTACATTATGAAATGAATGAAGATTAAATAATCAACTCAAATTTACGGTGATAAATTATCATCCAAATGGATTATTGGAACGTGAGCGTAGTTATCATTACGAGCTTAATCATGCAAACAAAAAAACATGTACTAAAATATGATTATTTTATCAATCAACTCTAATCACTCAAATCAAATACACCTTCGTGTACTCATATTTAGGGATGGCAATGGGCCGGATCTGGACCGGATCTGGCTAGGTCCAGATCCAGATCCGATTTTTTTTGCTTTGGTCCGGATCCGGTCCAGATCCATTGGATCCAAAAAAATTAAATCAGATCCGGATCCATAAGATCCACAGGTCCGGGATCTAGGACAGGATCCATATGTTTTCGCTTCTAAAATAAATTCTAATCAATTATAATTCACAAGAATACCATAATAATCTAAATGCATAATAATACTATAATAATTATTTAGAATTTCTACAATTAGCAATATATTGGAAGACGTTAATTCTGATTTACTATAAAGTAGGAAGCAACAAACAACTCGATAAATTGGTGTAAATGCTTGTGACCGCAGTGAATCCGATAGATACATAATTGGAAGTATTTGAAATGAAATTTGAAACATATTTGTTTTGGAATAATTTGAAAAGAAAATTGAAGAGTTTTAAATTGGGATTATGTATTTAATTATAATAAAAATAATATATATAAAACTAAATGAATTTTGGAATGGGAAATTGGGAATGACGATGAGGACGCGAATAGAAATTATTTAGGTTGACTAATTTAATTATATATATATATATATATATATATATATATATATAAAATTAGCGGGTCCACGGTAGGATGGATCCGGACCGGATCCGGTCTTAAAACCTAAACTCGGATCCGGATCGAAATATTGATATATGTTAGGATCCGATCCGGATCCGTCGGATCCAGATTTTTGAGGATCCGGATCCTTAAAATGGATCTGGATCCACGATCTGGACCGGGTCCTGGATCCGTTGTCATCCCTACTCATATTTCATAAATTTACATTTAAGAGAAAAATGCAAAACTAAGAATATTGTAAGTATTGTATGAAAAATTAAAATAAAATCTTCGATTTCGTTTCTCGGACATGCTAAATTTGTGAGTAATTGCATCTTATAAGATGCCATCATGCGCAATACTTATAAAATACACAAAAATTCTTGTACACACGTCTGCATAGTGTAAATGCCCTTATAATACAATTTAGCAGTCCAACTTCAACGTGTTATAAATTTATGAACATTAAAACAGCACGATTTTACTGTAATATAGATGTGGTTCTCATCGTGCGAGCAGGAGACCATCTCTATAGAATATGATATTAGTACACAATAGACGGCCCCATTTATGTATTTTGTAGTTTGGTTTATGTTGATTAACTTATACTATATCATAATCAGTGGTGCACATGTGTGATGTAAAGGTGTATACAATATGTCGGATCTTAGAATGTTGGAACGACTAGCGAATGGATTAGCAACCTACGGAGACAATAATTGCAGTTTGAGTGATCAAACAATCCCAATTTGATAATCTTTCAATATTCTCAAATCTCTAACCATATATACCTAGTAATCGTGATAAGTCATTCACAAACTCATTCACTCCATCCAGGGGCGGATCCAGAAGTTGATGATGGGGTGGGCTGAAAAATAAGTACTTCGGCATATTAAATATCATAAATGCTAAAATATTTTTATGTTTTCATAAGTTGTCTTGCGAGATTTCAATACCCAAAATCCATCAATAATTGAGTTTATATCTATATTTTTAATAAAATTTCTTTCAATATAAATCATTCTTTAGCGTAAACTTTAGGGAATCCATCCGTCAAACCACTGGTAAAATTTGGCTGCGATTGAATTTGAACTTTGACAGCTTCGAATGGGCAAGAGCAACATCAGCAAACACTAGAGCAGATGCAGCGTTCAGGAAGAATATGACACCTTTATTTAGCTAATTTTCTCGACTCGTATGAACCTTTGAGAATGCAGATAAATAGGGTATTCTAAAAGCACCAATATACGTCACTGAAAACAGTAGGCACACAACAATAAGGAGACACAAAATTTTAGCGTGAAAAATCTCTCAAAACGAAAGAGAGAAAAAATTCACGGGACTACTAGAGCCGCTTAAATCCACTATCATCAACAATGGGCGATACACAATCTTCTAGATTATACTAGAGGTGTACAAAACATCATACACTCGAAAATAAACACATCAAGATTATGGAATCAAAATCAAAGATCAAAAAATATCACGAAATTCTTATCTTCGGATCAACAAAACGACCTTGAACCTCAAAATTCGATTTTCACCGTCCAAAACGTTGACCCGAGATCTTGTGAAACCATTGTCCAAAAATAACGGTGATCTAACGGTTCAATCTTGGAAAAGAATTTTTTAAAGCTGCGCTGAAAATCCGAGATGAGAAAAAAAAAAGGCTACGGATTTTTCTGTTTTGGCGGCTCCAATTTCTCCCTTCAAAAATGGTGGCTGACCCTTTTCACTCTTATAACCTTCTCATGAGCTCATGTACTTTTCTCATAGGTAAAAAATATAAGAAAATCCAACAATAATAAATTTGTTTTAATTTTTTAATTATTTTAGATTAAAGTTAATTTTGAATTGGGTTTAATATAATACATAGAAGAAAGAAAAAGTTTGAAACTTACCTTTGATTTGAGTGCAGTGCCTACTATGATCCGCCACTGACTCCATCCATTATGTGTTTCTATTATATCTACTTATTAAAAAATATTATATTGTAAAATGATTGTTTTTCTTGTTATAAGCTGTTAAACTGTTATGATATCAGCAAAATTTGAAGAAATGAAGAATAATGTGTTTCATATATCTTTCATATTACTTGGGTAAAGAGAAGACCTACGAAACAATGTGTGGAGGAAATTGGTCCGCGTGGCCCACATATTCAAGGGCCCTAAATTGTGTTCGGCCTTTATAGATGGGCTCTTGGGAAAAAATTAAAAATTCTGTAGAGTGTTTTGAAGTTGGGCCAAAAAGCTCAATTCTGTTAAATTACTGTATCTGAAGCTTTTGAGGCATCCTTTATGGAGGAAGCAATTGGGGAAGAATTGATGAAGTACCTATAGGCTATAGCCTATAGTGAAGAAATTAGCGGGAAAGGAAAGGAAGGAGAGAAAAAGAAGAGGAAGCGAATTTGCTTGTTGTGAACCGGTCGGCGCGGGTCTATCAAGCATTCCACTAGCCACGCGAGTGATGCGTGGGAGGCGAGTGAAGGATGGCTGTGGCGGGACCCAAGGCTTTATTTTGCTTTTGCTTTTCTTGTACCAAAATAAAAGTTATCTCCTGCAAACTCATGTCTTCGATCGCTTCACCGACGGCGCTATGCCGAGGTCTTCGATCGGTTTCGGTGACGGGCGCTATGCCGAGGTCCTTCGATCGGCTTCACGCAAGAGGCGGCGCCGCGGTTCGATCGCTTCACCGACGGCGTATGCCGAGGTCTTTAACCGCTTTACCGACGAGGCGTATGCCGAGGTCCTTCGATCGGCTTCACCAAGAGGCGTTATGCCGAGGTCTTCGATCGCTCCACCCGACGAGGCGCTATGCCGAGGTCTTTGATCGCTTCACCGACGAGGCGTTATGCCGAGGTCTCGCGACATGCTCACCGACGAGACATTATACCGAGGTCTTCGATCGCTTCACCGACGAGGTGTTATGCCGAGGTTGCACACGGACGCCTTGTTAGCATTTAATGCGCATTTAACGCGGCAGGGTCGATTCTCGATAAGTGCATATGGGGAATAACTTCCCGATACGCCTTTCGCCTATCACTTTGCACATTCCTAATTTCAAATTCTCAAACTTTTGTCGCCTAAAAGTTCCTCCGCGCCATTACCGCTATGCGAGGTTCAACGCTATCATCCTCGATCTTAAAACCGAAGTTATCGGCTCTCCTCCTCTCTTCTTCTTCTTCTTCTTCATCCGAATCCCACTACCGAGCGTCAGATCGTGTCATGTCACCACCGGATTCTCCTGGATCTCAAGTTTTTCTCTCAATCCTCCCAACCTACCATGTGTAGATTAGTTTCCCTTTTTGATGTTGGTGGTTTCGCTGCTCCTTCCATTCGACAACTCCGCGATATTAGAGTTTGCCTCTAAATTTTTGTCCCAAATCTGGGTTGATTGTCCCATCGCCCGAGGATAGGGCTAGCACCCTCCGAACGGATTTGTAACAAAGATACGGGACGCCTTAGGCGGTCTTCGCCTTCCTTATCCTTCCGCTTTTGTTGAGTTACAACATTGCTATCCCCTCGCCCAATTAACACCGAACTCTTTTCGACTGACGGCCTTGGTATATATCGATAGCATAACCGCCATTGAGTCTAGGGCTTATTCTTAGATTTTTCGCTTTAAATTTAGTGCGGGTGGTATTACTTAACACCCGTCAGAATTTAAGATAAAGACAAGTCGAAGATATCAAACCGCGTAAGAAGTATTTTTCACGCTTGACGGTTTATGAATTCGCTGAAGCGTGAGAGTCGGCTGATGTTGCCGCTGGGGATTGCTTCGCGATGTGGAGACGATTCGACGGGTCGGCCTCGGTCGATTAAGTCTTCCCCGAGGTCGAACTAGCGGCCGGGAGCCCCTGACCGCCTGCTGCTACTGAGCCAGGCGAGGCAGGCCCGCACTTCGCTTTTAGTGTTAGAATATCTTGTGTTGCTTTGTAATGACTTGAAATGTGTTGTTTTGTAGTGGAATTTGTCCCTCAAGGAAGAGAAAAGGTCGAGTCCGAGGCCGAGCAGCCAAGAAGGCGCAAAGACACGCCGAGGTCTCCGAGGTCTCTTTGAAGAGGGCCGCAAACTCACGTAGGGGCTGACGATTTGAAGAAGATCGGCGCTTATACAAGATTGTAGCAGATGTCATCCTTCCTCGACGCTGGTCTGCTCGCTATCGAGCCTTCTTCTATCAAGCTTCTCCATCCGCTAGACTCCTTTTTTCCTGGATATGTCTTCTCCGGAGTGGATAGCTCAAGAGACGTTTCATTGCCGGAGAGACGAAGCCCTCGAGGAGCCGAGGTCGCGCCATCGAGCGGCCGAGGTCGATCTAGCAGTGCGCATCGCCGAGTGGCCGAGGTCGATCCGGCAGGCTCTTAGCGAGATCGAGGACGAGGTAGAGGTAGGATTAGTATAGATGCTCGTGAACCCGATTTTCTGTGGATCGCTCGCCTTTTCCCGCCTCCCGGCCCTCTTCGCCTCGTAATGTATAAACCGATACTTGAAATAAGAATTATTTTTGTTTGCTTCGTGTTAACTCCTCGAGAACACCGCTTTTCATCAGAACCAATAAGAAGATAGATCGTCCTCGCTAGACGAAGGTAGCTCGTCCTCGTGACAAAGGTAGTTCGTCCTCAAATGAACGAAGGTAGTTCGTCTCGACGAAGGTAGTTCGTCTCGAAATGAATGAAGGTATTCATCCTCGAAATAAACGAGGTATTCCTTCCTCGACGAAGGTATTCATCCTCAAATATACGAAGGTATTTCGCCTCGCACGAAGGTATGGGTTCCTGCTTTGGCAAGAAATATTGTTCGGTGGTCCTCTTCTCCGAAGTGAACGGAGGTAGGGTTCCTGCTTGCAAGTTTTATCGCCGGTGGTCCCCTTCCTCGAAATGAACGGAGGTATGGGTTCTGCTAAGTTTTATCGCCGGTGGTCCCTTCCCGAAATAAACGGAGGTATTGGTTCCTTTGGCAAGTTTTATCGCCGGTGGTCCCTCTTCCCGAAATAAACGGAGGTATTGGTTCCTTATTTGACAAGTTTTATCGCTAGGTGGTCCCCCACGGCTTAGTTCGCCTCGATTAAACGAAGGTATCGTCTCCGTCGAGGTATAGTAAAACGGAGAAGATATAGTATGCATAAGTGACAAACAAAACATGCAAGAAAAGATTTTATTGATAGAGACCGACATAATAATAAAACAAGACTCACACGATCGAACGACTCAACTTTGACACTTATACAAAATATTTCTTCGATGAACGATGTGCCACGATCGGTATTTGCTGTCCGGATATAGGGCGAGCTTATACGAGCCTTTTTCGAGGACTTCTTCAACCCAGATCGTCCTTCCCATGTGGCTTCCAGCTTGCCGAGCTTTGGGCTTTATCGATATCATTGTTTCAAGCACGAGGTCGCCTACTTGAAATTGTCGGCTGACACCGGTTGTAATACCGAGCTACTTGTTGCTTATAATCGAGCTTCTCCGATGTAGGCGATGTCTCTTTTCTTCGAGTATATCTAGAGCAGATCGAGATTGTCGCATTGGCTTCGCATGAGAAGTGAATGGTACGGGGCTCGGCATACCGATCTCGCAGGATCACCGCTCGTTCCATATACTAAGTCGTAGGTGTTTCTCCGCTTGATGTCCGAGGTGTAGCGATACGCACCATAGGACTTGGTAAATTTTCCACCCAATCGCTTTTACTTGGTCAAGGCGAGTCTTGAGTCCTTTCACGATTGTCCGTTGGTGACTTTGCTTTGACCATTTGCTTGAGGATGAAGCTACAAGTGAACTCGCGATCCAAGCTCTCGACATCATTCTTAATACTTTATCCGTGAATTGTGTCCCATTATCCGAAATAAGGACATGAGTGATGCCGCGACACACGATGTTCTTCCGCACGAAGTTGAGGGTGTTTTTGTGATCCTTACCAAGGGTTGGCCCACCCACTTCGTAAAATAGTCGATCGACAATTAGGAATCGAAACGCCCGAGCTTTGCGTAGGGCTCACGATGTCGATTCCCATTGCATAAATGGCCAAGGGCTTGCATGTCTGGCGAGGTCGGTTTGAGGTAGCCTCGCACGCTTCCATGGATTCGCACTTGACATTTCTTCACGAGATCGATTGAGTCCCGGAACATTGTCACAATAGTATCCCCATCGCACGACTTTCTTCGATAGGGCACGGGTCCGATGTGACTTTCACACGATCCTTCATGTACTTCTCGAGACGTAGTTAGCCCTTGCCTCGACCCGTGCACCTTAGAGAGGTTGGAGGTATGATTTTCTATGAGAATTCTCGCTCGCGATATCGCAGATTTGCTCAAGATCTTCCTAGCCTCGAGCTTGTCATGGGGTAGCTCACCCTTTCCGTATTCTCGAACGGGAGTCATCCAATTAGGTTCGCCGCCGATACTATGTCTGACCTCTGCCCAGTGTCATCATCGCTATGCTCGCTTGACTTCTTCTACGGGCGAGTTCGTCGACGATTCGGCCGCTTGCTTAATACGCACCGGCTATTTTGCTCCTCGATGCGAACTAACCGGAAGTGTGAGAAAGCTTGTTGTGAAGCTTGGCTTTTTCAAGGTATTTCTTCATCCTGCTGTTTTGCCTCGACTTTCCCAACATGTGACTTACTATGAGTCGAGAGTCACGTGAACTCGCACGGCTCGATCCGGGCTCCGAGCTAGCGAAGTCCCGCATTAATGCTCGATTCCACTGTTGTTCGTATTTTTAAATGTGAACCAAGTGCATATGTGATCTTCGCCATCGGTCCTAAAAGTAGGACACCGCCCACTACCTGCTTTTCCCAAGCCCGCCAACGTAGACTCGCCAAGAATCCTCCGGAGTTTTATCTATAGGTTCGGCTTCGCATTGTCTCGACTGCACTGCTGGGCTTCGGTCTCTCGGTTAGCCTCGACAAGGAAGTCTCTAGAGCTTGACCCTGATGGCTCGACGAGGTAAAAGATATATCGTGTTCGCTAATTCAATCGCCCACTTCGCGATTCTCCCGAGCTCGCTCGCAATACTTGCCAAGTGGGTGATCATGAGGACTTGTATAGGATGTGCATGGAAGTGTGGACGTAATCTCCTTGCAGCTTATTAATGCCACAGAGCTTCTAAAGGTTGATACCTTGTTTCGGTCCTTTCAATGCTCGGTGATGAAGTCACAGGAGTCGGCATCCTTCCTCTCGCACTAAAACAAGACTTATAGTTTCGTCCGAGGCGGCGAGGTATAAGGAGAACCTCCTTCTTTCGGACTGATAGAGTGGGAGTTTGGCGAGGTAGTTTTTGAGATCTTCGGCGGATTGTGTATGTCATTCCGTGAGAATTCCTGCCTTTTGAGTATTTTCGAAGAGGAGTCGCTTATCCGCGACTTTCGAAAGAAAACGGCCGAAGCGCTATGCACCCGCAACTTGTGTACGCGTGGATTGTCTTTGGCATCTTCATTTCCACAATGGTTTGAATCTTAGATGGATCGCTTTAAACCCTCTCGTGAAACCCAACACCCGTAATTTGCTGGATCGAATCGCGAACGGCATTTCGGGGTTTAGCTTAAGTCGACCTTTCCGAGCGGCCGAGGACGATTCTCGAGGTCGGCAATACATGCCTTCCTCCATGCTCTTCGACGACGATGTCATCTACGACAATTCCACATTCCGCCCTATGTAGGTCGGAATATTTTGTCTACCATCCTTTGATAGGTGGCCCTCGCATTCTGAGTCCGAATGGCATCTTTTGTATGCGAAGACCAAGTCTCGTAATGAAGCGGTTTTGGCTGCATCTTCGTCTCCATCAAGACCGGTGATATCCTTTCAGATAGGTCCGTAAGTCAATACTCAGATCCGACCAAAGGCCAACCTTCTTGTCGATGTGGAAGGGTACATGCTTTAGGCAATGTTTGTTGAGATCGGTATAATCGATGCACATTCGCCATCCCTCCACCTTTCTTCACCATTACGGTTGGCTATCCAAGTCGGATATTTCGACTTCAACAAGATGCGAGCCTTTAATAACCGCTCACTCGTCATGGATGACTTGATTCCGCGGCCGCAAAAATCCGTGCTTGCCGAACCGGTTTCACATCGTTGTCAATGTTGAGACGGCGTGATGATAGTTGGTGAGACCCGGTCATGTCAGAGGCACCAAGCGAACACGCCTCGAATTCCTTAGGAGTTGGATGATCCGCTCTTAGTTGGGGTATACGTAGGGCCAACTTTACGACCTGGATGGTTCGTTTCATACAGGCGACCTCCTCCACCGAGTTCTCCTGGGCCGCGACGCCCTCTCCGGTTCCAACTCCTCGGTTTCTTTGATTGCTATGCTTGGTTGCGGACCAAGTCCTCGATCTCTCGTGCACACTGATGCATTCTTTGCCCGCTCGGTCTCCCGATCACGCTATCCCTCCTCTCGGGATTTTCATTGTCGTGGTAGGTTGAGCACACCGCTTCATCGCTTAGGCCTCACCCAAGTATAACGTTGTATAGCGAATGGGCCTCGACCACGAAGAACCGTACCACTTTGGTAGAGCTCGCGTGCCCTTCCCATCGTGACGGCAGGTCGATCACCCGCCCGGGCGTGTCTCTTCCGCACGAAGTCGCGGAGTGGTAGCGGGCTTGCGCGAGGCGCTCTCTACTCCTAACTTGTCAAAGCATTCTTTCAAGAGGATGCCATCGACGCGCCACTATCGATATAAACGCTGCCTTACCAACTTGTGGCGATCACGGCCTGGATCACCGCGCCCCGCGGGCACTACCGCAGTGTGGTCGCCCTCGGAGAAGATAATTGCCTCGTCCCTCCCGAACCTCTTGTCGACAGCTCACGGTATGGGACTCGGCCCTACTCGGGAGGACTTCAGAACTCCGGGGAGACCGTGATGGTAGAGATGACCCGTCGATTGGGGTTCGCATCTCCTCCTCATCCTCGCGCTGCCTTCTGTGAGGGCACACACCCTTCTCACTGCTTCCTCTTTTTCCGGCCTCGAGAGGGCCTCAGATGCCACCGCCGGTCCCGCCTTCAGTATTTTTCGGATCCCGCCTTGTACTAGTATCTCGATATCTTCCATAAGGTCTCGCACTCCTCCTGTCATGTCCATAATCCTCATGGAAAGAACAAGATTGTCCTTAGTTCGACGCTTTGACCCCGCATTGGTCGAGGCTTCTCAAACTTATCCATGTTGAGTTCAGATTTCGCCTCGCTTCGCCAAAGGAGTGTATTGAGGTCTTCCGAGGTGCCGCGGCCCGAGCCTCGACTCTATGGGCGCGATCCTCTCAAGGCACTTCGCGGCTCGCTTCGTCCTCGCCCTTCATCTCTTTCCTTTTCGAGGGCTCGCCTTTCTCGCTTCGCTTCCTTCTATCGCCCGTCCGCCTTGGCGAACCGGTCGGCTATGCGCCATAGTTCGCAGCAAGACGTGGTTCGCACTGACGATCTCTTTATATAAGGCCCCGTGCGGACGCCGCTCGAAGGCGAGATGATGAGGAGATCATTCACATCTCGTGACCTTCGTGCCTCCTTATCGAACCCGATCATAAAGTCGCCGATGGACTCGTCCGCCTGCCTCAAGCGGCGAGACGTGTCAAGTCATTTGGACTCGGCTCGGAAGAACCTTCGAGGAAGGCCTTCATCGATCGCTAGAACCAATGCTCCCGGAGGTAGACCGTCGAACCACCGGGCGTTGTCGACTAGTAACTCCGGAAGAGCTTGCACATATGAATTGTGTCGGGCTGGTTGATCATATTGTATCGGAATTGCGAGAAAGTTCTGGTCCCTTAGTCCGCTATAGAAGTGATGCTCGCACCCAATATTTGTCTAGGAGGGTGTCGAGTATTTCGCTTGAGAACAAAGTGACTATCCTCCGCACTGGCCGAAACCGCCTCCGAGAGTGGGACGGAGTTCGCCGACCGAACTCGTTTGGTAACCAGACCGCCTCGCGCGATCGCGACGCCCTCTTCAAGCTGTTCGCCCTCGGCGCGATTGGTTTGGCCCCAATGCGCAGAGGTATGAGCGCCCATGACTAATGTCGGATCCACTCTGTGCCTGTGTTTAGACGAGGCTTCGCCCTCTCTCGAAACGGCCGACCTTGGCGTGCGAGGTATCGAGAAAACTCCTTGTTTTTCTCAGCGAACCCTCGACGGCGCGCAAGGTTTATCCGCGGCGGAGGTGTCTCGTTACTATTGCATCTCTTTCGCTGATATCCTCGCTTTATGCAGATCGAATCGCCTGCTCGTCGATCGCTCGACATGACTCGTGGTCGATTCTCGATCGGGTTTTCCCGAGCCGAGCTCGCGTGTCCGGCCATCGCTGTTGCCGGTGACTCAGATGCTGACTTCGTATGCATTGTCGTGATTGATTCCCCGAAATGATGGTTGATCGAAAACACAAAATTTCGCTTCCCAGCATTTGCGTCTGATCGATCTTAATTTCGTAAGTGAAATAAATACACGCAAGAACACAGGATTTACGTGGTTCGATCTATGAATAAGATCTACGTCCACGGGAGGATAGTATTCGTGTATTGAAAATATGAGGAGTGATTACAAGAAGTGTAGATGATCGCTTTCGCCTAATCTAGCCTCTATTTATACACGATTATAATGACCCAAGGTTGTCTATTCGGTACGGGTCGAATATACTATCCAAAAAATTGGTATCCGATCCGATTTTACATAAAATATGATCTTGATCTTGACCCGATTTTGTAATTGGTGCCTAATCTTCAGTCGGGTATTTGGGTATCGAACTTAATACTCTTTCAGTCGGGATTCTATACCGAATACCCGACTATTTTTTTAAATATGTATAAATCTATATATTTATTTTAAGTATTAGTTTATTAGAATTTATAATATGAAATAATAAAAATTCATTCTAGATGCACTTTTTGTTTTTGTTTTTTTGAATTTATTTATTTTATTTTATATTTGTATATAAATCTATATATATGTTGTAAAGTTTCTAATTGTTAGCTATATATTTCGATATTCCTAGGGTTTTATGATAGCATTTTTTCTTTGTGTTTATTTATTTTGTTTTTATTTTTGTACATAATTTTAGATATATAATGTTAGTTATATACTCTCATTTGTCAAGTTATGATAGCATATCACGTGTTTAAGGGTATATGCTATTTTTACTATTAAGTTATCATTTATAAATTTCACATATTAAAATTAAGAATAACAAAACTATATTACAATATATTAATTATATATAAAAATATATAAAATATAAATATTTGTAAAAAATTGGTATCGGGTAATACCCGACTACCCGTCGGATATACCCAATACCCGATATCACTTAAATAGTCATACTCAATCCCGACCAATACACCCAATTTTTGGGTAATCGGGTACCCAATACCCGAGAAATTTCGGGTCGAGTATCGGGTACCCGACTACCCGATACTCAAATAGTCACCCCTACTCATCTCAATCCATGAGAATATGAGAGGACAAATAATGTTTAATAAATTAGAAAGATATTTTGTATAGTATTAACAAAAAGTTACTCTAAATATGGCAAAATTCTCAGACTACGATTGCTAAGATTTGATTCTTAATCCTTATTTTAAATCTATTAACTTTTAATCAACTGAGCTAAACTCATAAGGCAAGTTTTGCTTTCTATTTGTATGTTTTTTGTTTCTTTTTTAAAAACTATTGTTAATTTTTCTTCAATTATTACCGTTGCCAACTTTTAATGTTTTAGCTCATTTTTTTAAAAGAATGTTAGATTGAATTGTTTTTTATATAATTTCCATAACTGATTCAAGAAAGATTGAATGACCATTCAGATCCGATTAGTTTGAGAATTGTTGTTTTAATTTATTTATTTTAATACAATTGTTGACTGTATTGAGTGATCTAATAATCGTTCGAATGTTATTTTTTTAAATGACCGCTTATTGAACGGTCAATTATTTTTAATTTTAAAAATTTAAGTTGTAGTAATTTCCTTACAATAAAATTTTAAATTTTTATTCTTATTTTTTGCATAATTATTTTAATTTTTAAATTATAACATAATATCTAAAAGTATCAATTTGTTAACATAAAATAAAATTTTACTTAAGTTAAATATAAATATAAAAAATCAAAAAATATATAAAAGGTATAGATATAATAAAATATGTAAAAGTAATTAGTTTGATGACAATGAGAAAGTATTATAGTGGAAGAAGTTTGAACTGAGAAAGTTATGAGATGATACTGATATGACTTGTAGAAAAAAGCAAAAAAAAAATTGTCCGCACCATAGAGATGCTCTAATATGATTTTAAAGAACAATTATTAATGAAATGTTCCCCCAAAATGAAGTCTCATTATAAAACAATCAAATCTGAAATCAAATTTTATTTTTAATGGCATATTTGTAACTCGTCTGTCTGTGTGAGACGCTTAAATAATAATACAGCATAACTGTCGAAGTTAAATTTGTTGTGAAAGCTTGATAATTAGGATCAATTTCGTTTCAAAAAAAAAAAGATTATTAGGATCTATTTGTGGAATAAACGATTCAAAAGTAAAATGAATTGCAGAGAAATAAAAATATTCAAGAAAACAATAATAATCAAAATTAACATCAATCTATTTATTATATACTATTATACGAATAATTAATCTAACCAACCATCAAAATCTTGAACTATTAATATTAAATATATCCTCAAAATTAATAAATAAAACATAACATCAGATGCAATGGTCCATTTTTCAAACCTTTAAACAAAAAAAAGACTGGTCAAAGAAAACCCTAAAGTGGAAGAATGCTCATTAGTTTCAACAATTTGATGTTAAATTAATTATATATTATCGAACTATCACTAAATTTAGTTTAAAAATTTAGGACCATCCACATATACAGCACTTATTAGTATATGGAAAAACTTAAAATTCGATTAAAAGCATAATTAGATTTAATTTCTTATTTCAGTAATGCCAATTACTAATTGCTGTTAGGATACATTCATCTTTTTGGACATTGTTTATTCCAACTCGGCTTCTACCTGTTGTAATTTTTATATTGTAATTATGTTTAGTTCACTATTACACATTTAAACGTCATTTAATACAGTATATGTGCTATCCGAATCAAACTATATATATGTGTTACTACAAATAATTATTGAAACGTGAAATAGAAAAATAAAATGTAATGGTACGTTTCTTAGCCCATCACAAAGGTACATTTCATTTTAATTTAAATTTAAGCATGTAATGTGCAATGTTTTCCTCCATTGTATTTTCCTTTGGTGGCCTTCTAAGAGTCTAAACATATAGGCCCCAGCATATGTGGAAAATATAATCGGAAATGACCTCCAATATTTAATTAATTGGATGTAACATGGCATGTTTTAATTTGGCACGATATGTCTAAAAATTGCAAATCATTTAAATCATGAGACCTAGTATAGCACTTTTCCTCTCAAAGAATAAAACAAGCATATACCTCCACATTTCTGAAATAAAATCTCACGTATTAAATAAATAGATAAAAGCTATTTTTTTCACAAGATATATCTAAAAGCAAAGTTTATAATAAATAAATAGAAGATTAAATATCAATGTACCTCATGCTATGTGCTGAATTAGATTATAGAGCAAAAACTTTTTTTATAGCTGCAGATATATTAAACTAAGCTAAATTGATGATAATTTCTAAATCCATGATATCATTTATATATATAAAAAGAAAATGGATACATCTATCGTCACAATAGCTTAGATACATAACAAAGTTGGGGAACAAAATAATAAAACTTTATCAATTAGAGAAGCTACCACAATGTCACGCAATATAAGGGCAAATCATGTAATTGAACGTCTGGCATGACATATAAATATTTATGAATTGCTATAAATTACTTTGAAATAACCCCACGAGCAGACAACTAAAGATGTGCTAAGTTCCTTTTTTTTTTATAAAAATATATGATTCCTGATATTTGTTTTAAAATTAATTAACATTTGTTTTAATATTTGTTAATTGCGCTATGTAAATTTTGAAGTTTCTTTTTATAATAGGATTATTGACCCCAAAACATACCAACTTTATGAGTATTTTGTGATTTTGCACATGAATTTTGAGGTTGTAATTAAATAAAAAAACTTGAATATTGTTATAATTTCCACAATTTGAATCTTGCCAAAATATTATTGAAAAATTATAATAATGTTTAAATTCATATATTTATTCATAAGTTTTAAAATTAGTATGTAAAACTAAATATACACAAAATTCATGTATATGTATATGGAGACGTTAATAACTATTTCTAATATCTTATCCATTAAAAATGTTAGACAATGTGTCGAATTATATAATAAACGTAACCAATGATAAATCATTATGTTAAATGAAGCATTGAATTTGACCAAATCGAAATATTAGAAATATATGAGGTGAAGTTTATCCAATCCTTGTAGATTTTCATCGTCAAGAACAAAAGAAGGATAAAAGTTGAAGCAATCTTTAATGCAAAAATAAAGAAGAAATTACTACACTTATGACTAATTTAGTTTGCAGTTAGCTCATCTCTTACCTGTGATCAACACATCAAATATTTTTTATTTTTTTAAAATATCATTATTTATGCAGAGAGATTCTTGAGAAAATTCTTTCCCTAATCAAATCCCAAGACCTAGACAAGGCCGGCACTCACGACCCATGTTAGTATAATGTTAACAGAGAGAGAGGGAGACGACTAGTTGACAAGACAAAGTCCACGTTTCTCTATAATATCTCCACTGATTTCCTAATCCTATAAATACGCCTCATTCATCAACAGAATTCAACTCTTCTTTGGATTTATTACACGCCCCTAACGTAGGAATCTGCAAGAATTCCCAACCATATGCACAAGTAAAGTGAGTCCTCCAAATTAGAGCCATTCTGTAGTGGGTGCATTCCTGTTTCTGGGTTTCTCTGAGTTATGAGATGAATATAAAAGTTTCACTTTTTTGAGTTGTAGTTACATCACCTGAAAATTGGATTTAGCATATTCCTCTCTCTTGTTTGTGGTTACAATTTGGTGATTGTGTGTTTCCTTTTTTCCCCAAGAACTGATTTTGCACTGTTTTATTGTTGATTGAATTGAAATTGAAGTTCAGTTTGTTGAAATTGTTTTGCTTGGACAGGTGCAGGGGAAAAGGAGCAGATGCTTTGTAGCTTCTTGTATTAATACCTTATCTGCCTAAATTTCAAGAACACTTTTGTTGCAAGTATTAATTCCAATTTTTCTCCTTTAAATGCACTATGTAATCTATTTTGAGTCGAAAAAATAAATTTTGCTTGATGTATTAATGCTTGAATGCTTGAATTCTACATAAAAATTGTGATGATTGATATTGAATGCTACATTGTTGACTCACTCATTGTTGTGGGAAATTCTTGATAATATCTGATAAAAATCTCAGAGAAATTGAGCTTTAAAGGCTGATTTGTTGGAGACTATCAGTTTGATTTAAAACTTCATTTTATCTCTAATGCATCTGTTTCATTGTAATATTGCCTCAACAACATTGGTTTGCATTTACTCAAATGGCTTGGTTCATCTTCTTTGTTTAGTCTGCCTAGGTTAAAACGAACTCGAGTTAGATAAAAGCTCGAAAACCATTATATCATTCTCCCTTCAATCTGATTTTGAAAAGTATTTTTTTTCTTGAAGCAGAAGAGAATGTCTCCCAAAACCAAGGAGGAAAACAAGGTGGTTCTTGATTTGGCAGCATGGTTGTTCAACATTGTCACTTCAGTTGGAATCATCATTGTCAATAAAACTTTGATGGCAAACTATGGTTTCACTTTTGGTAAGTCGGCTATTTCTAGCCCTGTGGCATATTCTCGAAAGAAAAAGGCCTGTATCGATAATTATGATTTTAAATATGGACAGCTCCTCAATATCTTGTTAATTCTTCACTATTAGCATACCTGTCTACTATAAGAAGTCTCTGCTTTGGCATATGGTCTAGTTTATCCAAACTCGACCATTTTTAGTCGAGATATTAATTGGGAGAAAAAAGTGTTGATGTCTGATTAGTACAAAAAAAAAACAAAAACTTAGTACTTGAAATAAAGTGACAGGTTAAGCAAATTGCTATTTCTGTTTGCTTAAACTCTGCTTATTATGTTTTTGCGTTTGCAGCTACAACTCTAACTGGCCTGCATTTGCTGCCACTACCGTGATGACCCTCATCCTCAAGCGGCATGGATACATCCAGAGCTCGACTCTACCAGTGTCAGATCTTGTGACGTTCGTTTTATTTGCAAATTTTTCTATAGTTGGGATGAACGTAAGCTTGATGTGGAACTCTGTCGGATTCTATCAGGTTACTACTCCACAATTCTTGATGGATTTTACTTGCCATTGGCATTTAGTAGTATAGATATTCCTAATCTCGTGTTTTGCTCTATCAGATTGCAAAATTGAGCATGATCCCAGTGTCATGCCTCCTCGAAGTCGTGCTGGACAGAGTGAGATATTCGAGGGACACCAAGCTGAGCATCTTGGTCGTTCTAATAGGCGTCGCGATCTGTACAGTCAACGATGTTAGTGTTAATGCGAAAGGGTTCGTCGCTGCTGTCATAGCCGTTTGGAGCACTTCTCTGCAGCAGTATGTAAGTCATGTTACCATTCACTTATATAAAAATCTTAGAAATGAATCATCAAATTGTATTTAATTTACAGACTATATATAGGTTACTTATAATTATAGACATACATTTCTTACAATCTTTATTCTGTAAAACGGTTTTTTGGTTTAGAGTTGCTAAAGTTTTTCATTATCTACTATTTTAGGTTAATTGGCTGTAAATTCATAAACTAATAGTGAATTCTGTTTTTTTCCCATATTCTTAAATTTGGTGAATAACTTCACGAACTTAGATGATTTCTGAAATTTACGAAATGGAAACTGATGTGATATCGGAATTTTTAGACGTGGTGGGCGTTTTGACAATGGGCGGTAATATCACACCTATTTGGCCGGAATCTTAATTTGGGTTAAATTCTAGAAATCATCATAGTGCGCGGATTTATTCATCATCTTTACAAAATATGGGGAAAAAAATCAGAATTCACTAATAATTTATTGATTTACAGCCAATTAACCCTACTTTTTTTAGCTGTAATAGGAGAGTTGGGTTGTTTCATCAATTGACTAAAATGTGTGATTTCTCATGTTTCTATTGCATTGCAGTTTGTTCATTATCTTCAACGGAAGCACTCCATCGGCTCGTTCAACTTGTTAGGCCACACGGCACCACCTCAAGCTGCATCATTGCTGCTAGTCGGGCCCTTCATGGATTACTGGCTGACGAGCAAGAGGGTAGATGCGTATCATTACAACTTCTCATCAACGGTGAGCATGTTAAAAAATCAAACCTGATAATCCAAAGCCTTATACATGTCACACACAACGGTAGCCTAATCTCGTGTTATTCTCTCTCTCTCTTTCACAGATGTTTGTTGGAATATCTTGTGCCATCGCTATAGGAACCAATCTAAGCCAGTTCATCTGCATCGGCAGATTCACAGCAGTTTCGTTTCAAGTGCT
Source organism: Salvia rosmarinus (assembly GCA_036937905.1). Taxonomy (NCBI): domain Eukaryota; kingdom Viridiplantae; phylum Streptophyta; class Magnoliopsida; order Lamiales; family Lamiaceae; genus Salvia; species Salvia rosmarinus. The sequence continues at coordinate 98,252,047 of CM072813.1, forward strand.
CGGACACATGAAAACCATCCTGATCCTAACATTAGGGTTCCTCTTCTTCGGGAAAGAGGGACTCAACCTACATGTGGTCGTCGGAATGGTGGTTGCAGTAGTCGGGATGGTCTGGTATGGCCATGCCTCGTCTCAACCGGGTGGGAAGGAACGCGTCTCCTCTCCATCGTCTAGCGACAACCTAGACGAAGAAGAGGTTGTGCTAGTGAGTTCCGACAAGCCCGAGGAGAAGGTCTAGCATTGGCGGCAAAGCTTCTGTGAGCTGAATTTTGGTAATAAATTGTAGAGGCATAGAATTATACAATATATCTTGCTAGAAAACATATACAAATTTTGCCATTCTTGACTTGAAATTGATATAAATTTTCAAGATAAGCAGTCTCTCTGTTAGAGGAGATCTTTTCTGCTTCTTCAGCTCCAACCTTTTGTCTATGTCAATGGCTTTGAATTTTAAAAAAATCGAAAAATTCCTTAAAAATTGGGTAAATATCACATTAAATCTCAAATTATATCAATTTTATCAAAAATATGTTGAAATTTAATAAATATTACTTTAAACCCCATAATATATCAATTTTATCAACAATATCCTAAAATTTAAGAAATATCACTTTAAACTCAAACTATTAATTTTGTATTAAAAATATCATTCATCCATTTTTCAGCTCTCGAAATTAAACGAGGGATATCTTTTTTTAATCCAATCAGCAATATCAGAATTTCAAAAGAAGAAAAATGGATAAAGGATGACAAATATATATGGATTTTCAATTATTTATAATGATTATTTGGGTCTTAGTTGATGGTAAAAATCATGTTTGGAATATGTATTTACTTAGTTTTGAGAAATGATACTCTTAGGAAACTTTTATCATTTAGGAGTTCGTAAACGCAAAAGGTTCATAAATCGAGTTGGGACAAGAGAGAACAAGTCAAAACACGAAAGTCGCATAGTCTGTCACGGACAGTACAACAAACTGTGTGCGAATTTTCTGAATTTTCCATTTTTATTGTATTTTTGAACCCAATTAGAATATATATATTCTTTTTAAGGTTCAATGAGCCTTCTTCACATATAAATACCCCCTCTTAATATTATATCAATGTCCTCATTCATCCTTATTCATATTTTTTAGAGTTTTATTTTATTTAAAAGCTTCTTGCAATAGTCTATTTCTTAGAGTTCTATTTTATTTAAGAGATTCATGAAATAGTCTAGATATTTATTTTCATTTTTTTTTTTCAAGATCTTCATTGTGAAATATCTACATGAGTTTTATCTAGTTATTTTAATTATATTTTTCTTTATTTCTTATTGTTTAATTCTTGTTATGATAACTAAATTTCTATTGATTCTACGGTTTTTATGATTATATGATTGATTTGTGGAACCTATTTACCTATAAATTTATGATTTATGATTCCTGGTTAGATAATCGAATTCAGAAATTCATAATATGATTTATCAAAAGATTTTGTGGCTTTAAAATTAATTGTTTGAGAATAAATTTTGTCTGCCTTTTGTAGTTTTTATGTGTTCTTGAGACATATTGGAGATATGACATATATTAATCTACCATTGCATGTTGTCCGATCCAGGAGACTGTAATTATTTGTGTGATTCTTCATCTGAATTGACTTAATTTTAGTTAATATGACTATAGATTGATTGTGTTATTTTTTATTATACTACATTCCATAGGATCAATCTTTTTATTTGTTATTTTTTAAGATCTATTTATTTTGCTTTTGTCAATTATTTTCTCAGTTTTGGTCAAAACTTACTACATCTATTTGTTTGCCTGAATAATTATGATGCCTTTGTCTCTACTATTTATTGTGTTTTCATGATATCAATCACTGAGGATACGATACTTTGCTCACTATTTGACTACAATAGACACCGTTTAGTTGCGATATTATATTGTTCTGATTTTAGTGATCACCTAATATTTTTGATACAAAATTAATAGTTAGGGGTTTAAAGTAATACTTTTTAAAATTCATGATATTTTGATAAAATATACTTCCTCGGTCCCATTATTATTGGCTCGTTTTTATTTTTATGGTGTCCCATTATTGTTGGCCCGTTTCAAAAAACGAAAATAATTTTAAACTAAAAAAATATCTCGAATTTTGTGTCACACTACTTTACACACAAAACATAACGCTTCTTAATCTACGTACAAAAGAAATGAACAAATAATATCGGGATGAAGAAAGTATATGATTTGGGGTTTAAAATGATATTTCTTCAAGTTTAAGATATTTTTTATAAAATAGATAAAATTTGTGGTTTAAAGTTCTTTTTTTATTTTTTTTGGCTTAAGTGACTGTAAACCCACAAACTATTATCAAATCCGATTTTCCTTAAATCTATAAAAGTTGTGCATAAATATATAAAATTTTGATGTATTCATAAATTTTCCTGAATTTAAAATTCGGTCAAATTACAGGTGACGTGGCATTGGAAATTGATAATGTGGCGAGTTCATTCGTCAATTAGTATTATATTTTAAAAATAAGATCAAAAGTGTTTTACATTTCCACATCACCATCCACCAAGCCCTCTCCTCCACCTCTCGTCTCACCGTAGCTCGCAGGCCACATTCATCTCCGCCGCCCCCGCATTCCAAACCAAATTGTTCTTTTCGATCGCTTCGCAATAGATGCGAGGTCCTTATAGAATGGTAAGGTCGACCCAAGTCGAATCTCTCGGGAAGGCTTAACAGGCTACGGTTCTATGTCAAACACGAAGCGGAAAAGAAAAACTAACGTCCTAACATAAAGAAATTTCGGGAAAGGACGAAAACAGAAATAAAATAAAGCGGAGAAAGCGGATGCACTTGGACAACAATAGGAATTGACGGATACGGAATTGGAGCGGTGTTCTAGGGTTGAATCTATCCTCGCTATCAATGAATCGAGGACCGGTACACTATGCATAAAATACCCACGCTCTCACCAAGCGGTCAACACTAACTAATCTCTCGATTCGTCGGCGTTAGACTCGAACCTAATGATAGGGATCTCTCAATCAACCCACCATCAACTACGAAGGATATCTTATTACAAGGCACACGATAGCAAAACCCAACCACCTATATCATTTATTCAACAACAAACCAATCTCGACCACTTTCATTATCGAACTTATATTTAATATAAATCGCTCGCATATCTTTATAATCAAATATAAGCATACAATCAACCTACACTATTCTTTCGAACACCATGCATGAAGATCGTAAAATAAACAATTTATATGGATGAGGAATTCACAAATCATCAACACAATTAACCACGATTCAAGACGAGAACAATCAAACATATATTTCTCTACAAATCATAATTTATCTCATAGTAGAAATTCATCCAATCCCAATTACATAGACATAATCAAAACGAGAAAAACTTACAAACTATTCCTTGATAAATTCGTCTTTCCAATATCCGGAATCTTACAATCCAATTGTTAATCCAAGTACAAAATAATTAAAAGGAAGAAAAAGGAAAAGAAAAGAAAAGGAAAAAGAAGCGCTAAGAACAGACGGAATAAAATGATTCAGAACTAGGTTTTTTTTTTCGCGTGCGTTTCAGCATTTATAACGAGCAAAATTAACTCCAGCGCGGACGCGACGCAGTCACGCGGGCCGAGGAGTTTCTCGTGAACAACTTGACTTTCCGGTAGCGGACTCGTCGGCGCCGGACGGACGAGTGTTGGAAGGACGCCGGGCGCCGGTTGGGAGCCAGCCACTGGCTGCATGGGCGAGTGGCTGGCGCAAGGCGGGCGAGCGCGTGGCTGGAACACCCGGCACCGGACGGACGTGCGAGGCGCATGGCGTGTTAAGCGCTGCGGCGCTGCTGAGTCTAGCGCGGGTGTCGGCGTGTCGCGGCCTTGTGGCGTTAGAAGCGGCGTATGCTTAGCGATGGCGGCGGGCGATCTTTGGGTTCCCGCGGACGCAGTGACTCTGGTTCCCGCTACCGAGGCGGAGTGGCGAGATGCCGCGGCGAGTCTGGTGTCTGCGGCGCATGGGCGGCTTGGCGTGTCTGGCTGCGCTGCTGTCGCAGCGTTGGGGCTTTAGGCGTAGCATGCATGCGCTAGGCGAGAAAGGCGGCGGCTGGGCGTCGTCTTGTTGGGCGCCGCTGGCCGCGTGGCCGAGGCTGGTGCGTGCGGCGACGGGTGCCGTCTTGCGACTTTGATAATTCGTTCCGTTCTCTTGCGTCCAAACTCCGTGCGATCCGCCGCCTATGAACTCCTAACGCGATGCTCTTCAAAATACTTGATCCTTGGCAGATCCAATTTCTCCTATTTTATGTCGTTTTCCTACAAAACATCGAAACTAACGAAGTAAGTCCGAATCGATAAATATTAATCAAATCAACGGCATAACAAGGACAAACCACTGAAAACGACATGCAAAACAATACCAAAAATCAGCACAAATTCGTACTAAACAACTCCCCCACACTTATCCATTTGCTTGTCCTCAAGCAAAGTCTATACTCGTAAGAATAGGAAGGATAATTCATGCAACTTCACTCTTAGTCTAATCAATCAAACCTTATTGCTTTCCCCCACACTTGGTGTATAAGTATTCAAAAATAATGTGAAATAAATCTAAGACGACAATTGATTTCCAATAAATAAAAGGGTAACTTCTGCTCAGACCCAACTCTCCGTTAGGGGTGAACTAACTAATGTGGTCACCTTTAGCAACAAGTTTCTTTTTTAAGCACATAGAATGTTTTAACAAATTTTGGAACAATGTTGAAGGTGAACCCTCGATGAACTCGAGTTTCTATCGTGGTTTCCATGTCCATTTCTCATCTTACGAGAAAGAGGGATGTAATTACATCCTCCATTTCAACAATCTCATTTTCTACTCTTTTCACACCTTTTTTTTTTTAATAATCGATAGATGAAACAAGTATATAGGTAACCACAATGTTAACACTACCCCTAACATTAGCGGACAAATCACATCAATTCTCCCTATTCATTTTCTATCAATCACAATCTCGTCGATTCACATTACACTCGAATCATATACCACCAAATGTTTGGAAATTAAAAAGCAGTTTGTGAATACCACGAGCTTAGTTGAACAAATCAAAATTCTAACTTACTGCATATACAACACTTGAATCCAAGAAATCAAAATAAGCATAAATTCACATCACCAAGCATACAAATAGATAAAGTGCACAAAAGCGAATAATCGTCCCCACACTTAATCCGAGCATTGTCCCAGGTTTAAACATTTATAACACAAAATGACCATAGAGGATAATACTTCCGATAATAGACAGTGTCTGTTGTAGAGTTGGAGCATCACGGCCACCACACGAATTTCAAAGTCCGAGCTCAAGAATGATAAACACGAAACTGCACCACGAAAACCAAAGCAGAGGCGAAAACAAAACACAAGCAAAACCAAGCGAAAACAAAAAAAAAAGAAAACTCGTGGGTTGCCTCCCACGTGGCGCTCGTTCAATGGCACGAGCTCCACCAATCAAAACGGACTATCCATAGTCCTTCACCGCAGAATACCATCTCAACGGAGCATCGGTAGTAACAATGTAAGCACAAAGGACGATAAAGGTAGCAATTACTAAATCAATTAAATTCAAATCAAACATCCTATTCTCCAAAGAAAGTAAATAACTTCAACTCCAAAAGCATAATACTTTGGAGAATTAGGATCTTGAAAACTATAGATACTACCTCAATGCATGTCCTCTCTTCATCCTCTAACTGGATTGGGAACATATCAGGTTGTTCATAGTTAGTCGCGGTTTGATGAATCCTCGACTCTTCACTTTCATCAACTTCCCTGATTCTCCCCTCAACTTCATCATCATCATAGACTATGATAGAAGAGGTTTGCTCCAATTGTCTCGGCATCTCCTCCACACTTTGGTTGTGGACCAATTCTTCCACTATCCCGGCTAACCTACTAACTTGAGTCTCTAAACGCTCGATAGGTGTTTCCAACATTTCGAACCCGCGTTGACTCATTGTATGAAAGGCGTCAGTGTCTTCCAATGTCGGCTTCACCGGTGACTCGCTCGAATGAAAGCCTTCAATGATTCTCCAATGTCGGCTTCACGGTGACTCACTGAATGAAAGCACTGCAATGACTCCTCCAATGTCGGCTTCCTTGGGTCGCTTCACCGGTGACTTGCACGAATGAAAACCTTCAATGAATCCTCCAATGTCGGCTTTTGTTGGAAGAAGAGGTCCCGACTATATAACGAACTCGAGGATGCCTCAGGTAGGGATCATAGGCTTGATGCTCACACGACTGACGGTATCCTCAAAATAGTCGAATTGGGCTCATCTACAAAAGAAGAATTTGCCCAATCTGACGAGCTTTCCTCCTCCGGGCACTGTCGACCATATTCGTATCGCGGTAACCCCGCATTAATGACAACAACTACAAACACAAGATCACACGCACTGTTGGAGAAAAATAGAAACAAAGAAAAGAAAAGAAAGAAATAAAAGAAGAAGCACGGGGAAGAAAGCGAGAAAAAAACGACACAAACCAAAAGCCTAAAGCCTTCCCGACAGCGGCGCCAAAATTTGTTCCGACCAAATTGTTCTTTTCGATCGCTTCGCAATAGTACGAGGTCCTTATAGAATGGTAAGGTCGACCCAGTCGAATCTCTGGGAAAGCTTAATGGCTACGGTTCTATGTCGAACACGAAAGCGGAAAAGAAAAACTAACGTCCTAACATAAAGGGGTGTCACGGAAAGGACGAAGCAGGAAATAAAATAAAGCGGAGAAAGCGGATGCACTTGGACAACAATAGAATTGTGCGGATACGGAATTGGAGCGGTGTTCTAGGGTTCGAATCTATCCTCGCTATCAATGAATCGAGGACCGGTACACTATGCATAAAATACCCCGCCTCACCAAGCGGTCAACACTAACTAATCTCTCGATTACGTCAACGTTAGACTCGAACCTAATGATAGGGGATCTCTCAATCAACCCACCATCAACTACGAAGGATATCTTATTACAAGGCACACGATAGCAAAAACCCTAACCACCTATATCATTTATTCAACAACAAACCAATCTCTCGACCACTTTCATTGTCAAACTTATATTTAATATAAATCTGCTCTCGCATATCTTTATAATCAAACATAAGCATACAATCAACCTACACTATTCTTTCGAACACCATGCATGAAGATCGTAAAATAAACAATTTATATGGATGAGGAATTCACAAATCATCAACACAATTAACCACGATTCAAGACGAGAACAATCAAACATATATTTCTCTACAAATCTTAATTTATCTCATAGTAGAAATTCATCCAATCCCAATTACATAGACATAATCAAAACGAGAAAAACTTACAAACTATTCCTTGATAAATTCGTCTTTCCAATATCCGGAATCTTACAATCCAATTGTTAATCCAAGTACAAAATAATTAAAAGGAAGAAAAAGGAAAAGAAAAGAAAAGGAAAAAGAAGCGCTAAGAACAGACGGAATAAAATGATTCAGAACTAGGTTTTTTTTAGCGTGCGTTCAAAGATTTATAATGAGCAAAATTAACTCCAGTAGCGGACGCGACACGGCACGGACGCGAAAGTTTCTGGTGAGCGGCTTGACTTTCAGTAGCGAACTCGTCAAACGCCGGACGCAGGAGTGTTACGGAAGGGCCGGCGCGGTTGGGAGCAGCCATTTGAGCATACATAATAATGGCGGTGGCGCAAGACGAAGCGAAGCGCAGCTGAACACCAGCGCCGGACGGACGTCGAGGGAGCGCATAGCGTGTTGGCGCAGCTGAGTCTAGCGCCGGTGTGCGGCGCGTGTCTGTGGCTTGGCGTTAGAAGCGTGTGGCGATAAGCGGCGGCGCTGGGTTCCAGCCCGACGTAGCGGGCGGTTCAATGGATGGATGGATGGCGAGCCGCTTGGCGAAGTCTTGGTGTCGGTGGCATGGGCGGCGCGGCGTGTCTGTGGCTGTGCGCAGCGTTGGGGCTTGGCGCGCGGCATGCATGAGATGGGCGAGATGGGCGAGGTGTGGGCGTCGGCGTTGGGCGCGCATGCCGGCGCCGGCCGGTGGTGCGTGCGACGGGGTGCCGTGCGCGACTTTGATAATTCGTTCCGTTCTCTTGCGTCCGAACTCCGAATTGCGATCCGCTTTCGCCTATGAACTCCTAACGCGATGCTCTTCAAAATACTTGATCCTTGGCAGATCCAATTTCTCCTATTTTATGTCGTTTTCCTACAAAATATCGAAACTAACGAAGTAAGTCCGAATCGATAAATATTAATCAAATCAACGGCATAACAAGGACAAACCACTGAAAACGACATGCAAAACAATACCAAAAATCAGCACAAATTCGTACTAAACAGGCACCTGAGCCAACAGTGTCCATGTTCAATTCAAGGGAGAGAGAGGGTTGTGATGAGAGAGAGAGAGAGAGGAATGTGCGATTTGGTGGTGAATTTTCTTGGATGTTAAATTAGATTAGATTTTACGTTGGGTCCGGCGGATTAATCTATATCTGCGGGTCGTTCTTCTTCTTGCTGCTCGACTAATAAATTTTGCCCTCATTTTGGAATGAGTTGCCATTTCGTGATTGAAGAAGGCGATCGGATAGTAATTTCCACCACATGTCGATAAGTAACAAAAATGAGATGTTTTCATGATGGAAGTGCAGATCTAGTGAAAGGTAGTAACTCGTATGAATCTGGCACGAGAATTAATCATAAAAGGCAAACACTTTTTATACGAAAGAAAATAATTTATTAAAATTCGAAAAAATAATTAAAATCTATTGAAATACAGTTGCAGGAGGTATTTAAAGGCCGTAAAACAAATCATGATTCTAATAAAAAAGTAAAACAAATCATAATCGTAAAACGAAATAAAATAAATTCATAAAACTAATAAAAAAAGGCAAAACTTGACTGAATTATTGGAATCACTACAAAAAAAAATGTTTAGTAGTTACATATTTTTAGTAACACCAAGAGAAGTGTTACAGAATTTATAACATCTTTAGATGTGGCAAAATTTAAATACACCAATACATGCATCAATATATTTTTGTTACACATAAAAATATATATAAATTTTGTTACACTTGAAAATGTAGTAAAATTTGCTACAGCTATCCATGTAATTAAACCTTACTACATTTAAGCATGTCACAATAATTTTTTTTGTTACATATAAGAATATAACTAAATTTTACTATAACTCAAGAGTTTCAAATTTTAACATTTCCGATTTTGGTGTTCCAAACTGAGACCTTTTTTTAGACTTAACATTTCCAAAATAATAGAGATAATTTATTCCAATATAATAGATAATTAATTTGTTAAATATAACAGACATCAAGGTCAAACAAAAAATGTTGAAAAGTAAAGAAAAAAGAGAGAAAAAAAAAGTTCAAATATGAGAAATTAGGAACTACAAAAAATAGTGACATTTTCACATGCCACAAAAAATAGTTACACGTTCATATGTAACAAAAATAGTCACACTTATGAATTTCACTAAATTTTGTGACATACTTTTTTGTGACATGCATAATATTTATCCATCCACAAGATGTCACAAATTTATTTAGTGAAATCCATAGGTGTCACAATTTTCAAAAATCATGTCACTATTGAAACATTTTGTTGTAGTGAATTTGGATCTGGGACCACTTACATCATTGCACCAAATTCAACTGGTTCAGTTTCCCGAAAGGAATTATAATAACGATTATGAGCCCGACTTCAAAAGTCATGTTCGTTTTCAATTTCTCCCGACGACCATCATTTGTTCGATCCTCAGCCACCAAATAATCATTTGCAACTTGTTCTACATCAGAATTTGGATTAATGATTGGAGAAGAGTTGTATTTTGTCACTACAGAATAAGACCAATCAAAACTTATACCACAAAAACAAGGAACGAGAATTGTTTGAGAAAAAGTCTGTGTACTAGAGATGAACATAAGTTAAAGGATGGAGCCAGGAAGGTACAACAGTTCATAGTGGGATCGAAGCCGTGGGCGAGAACTGAACTACAATGCCAACAAATAAAGACCATATATATTGGCGGCAATGGTAGTATTAGAACGTTTGAATGACTACCACTTCGAGCCACGACAGAAATCTAATGCATCACAACAAGTAGGGAGATCAACCTCCCTACTCTCAAAATAGTTGACATGCTAATTCTGCTCTGGAGAAGTTCCAAGTAGATAACAAAACAAATAGTGCACTGCAGAAAGCTGACGTGGTACTTCATATGTGATGGACCACATTGCATGAGAGATTGCTTGAAGAGGCGTGGGTATGTACAACCCAAGTCCCACATCGGATGTGAGAGGAAGAGTTGTCCTCTTTATATTAAGAAACACACCAAAATTAGTATGAGGCCTTTTGGGAGTTGTTGAGCCCAAAAACAAATCCGTGCGGGTTTTTGGCCCAAAGCGGACAATATCATACTAATTGGACGGAGTGGTGACGGCGATTCCTAACAATAGTATCGAGCCGGCGGTTGGTGGGCCCAATCGTGGGCGGGATGAAATTGCGTTCCGATGATGGAGAGTACCCCGGTGAACTCACGATTGAATCCGGCGTTCCGATGATGGAGGAGTTGTTGGAAAAGCGTAAAATAGTACAGAACTTGCGGGCGTATTACAACGTGAAGCGAAGGTAGGAGATCAAAACTAACAAGGAATTTGAAATAGAGCGTAATCTGATAAAATTGGAAAAACCGTAAGCAGATGCCGAGTCGAGGCCTCTTTTATAAGCGAGATACGCCCGGTAGTGCTCTCGGTTACGGCGTATCGTCCCCAAAGATGAAGCGGCGTCTCGTAGATGGCAGCACCGCGAGACCAACGAGCTCCGGTGAAGCTGGAGCAGGCGGGGCGAGCTTGGACACTAGCTATGTATGCAGAGAGTGCTTTGAAATCTTTGGAATGCAGATTAGCGGTAGGTAACTAATCTTTGGAGACATGTCTATTTATAGGCGTCGTCCCTCATGGGAAGCATCTTTGAGTCAACACCGCATTGATGTCGGGTGTTCTGAGTTATGTCCCCCATTGAGTCTGAGAGGGTTCTGTGGCGGTTTACGGAGACAACGTCCCACGTTTCCATGAGTCATCATGTCGAGCGTTACCAAGCGATTCGATAAATCGGACAACGCGCGTCGAGGTTCGTTCGGCGTATCCGGACGTCTCTTCAAGTGCAGCAGGCCCAGCGGTTGGGCCACGAGTTGGGCACCGGACCAACTCCGTCTTTGGGCTCGATCAAACATTGATCCAAATATGCGAGCGATGGGCCACGAAACCAGCCCACGAAACAAGCCCACGAACAAGCCCAAAAACCACGATCCACGGAATCGAAATCGGGTCGGGCGGGCCAAACCCGAACGAGCAGGGGCCGGGCCGGGCGGGCGGGCACGGACTGGACTGGGCGGCGGCGGCGTGTGGGCTTTTCATCCCATCAACATGCGCAATTATACTAAGTGTTCAATGAACCACTTATATAGACAATTAATGTATGTACATTAATCAATGTGGGATAAGGATTAATTAATCCATGCTTATCCCTTAAGCACATAACTTCATGTTTAAGTGACCAACTTTGATCCATTATTTCTCACTCACGAAATCGGTTTGAGAATGTGAATATACTACGATCATCTACTCGAAGCGTAGATCGATCCTATGCCGTTTAATTTCATAAAATTAAGCGTTCGTCACTCAAAACTTGGTCAAAGTAGCTTCAGCAACTTGACCCATATATAATAAATATATATATAACCTTTGATTTCAACAATCCCCCACATGAGTGGAAATAGCCATATGCATGTATGCGACACACTCGATCCTCAAGAAATGTTAAAATATTTGGACGGTGATTTATGGCCTTGAACCTTCCATAGTTAGTACCATCGAGTACAGGCGGATTAGTGGACACGATGCGCGAACTATTCCCCACAACGTGCATTTGAGACAATGGTATTAACACTTTAACATCTCAACCTCATACATTCTCACGTTTGATTCCATTTGGCCATGGACATCCACTTTGGATTCATAAGTGTTTTGTTTGAAGCGGCCCCCGCCGCACTTGCATAGGTGATTCTTTACCGAGTATCTTGTCATACTCAACCTCGCCGAGGTATCTTAGGAATCATTAAGAGTCAACGACTCAACCTCACCACTAGACAAGTTTTCTAACACTCGTGTGCTTTAGGAACAGACTAACTTGAGTGTTTACACACGAACTCCTATAACTTAGTTCTCTCATTGAACCAAGTTCTTGGGATCTCAGGTCATCATGGTTGGGTTACCACTATGATTGTTCTTAAGATGTGGATTTTAATCCCATTCCTCAGCAACTTGATCATTTGATCCCGATTGACCCTTTGGTTAGCGGATCCGCGGATTATCTATTGACTTGACATAGTCGATTGATATAACCCACGAGATCAAATGCCTCACGGTATTATGTCGCCGACGTATATGTCGAGACTTACCATTATACAAACCACTTTTAAGCCTCCGATAGCGGCTTGGCTATCACGTTGAATCATCACCGGTGGCACGGGTTTGAACCAACATGGAATATCTTCCAAAAATTACGAAGCCACTCGGCTTCTTCGCGACTTTATCGAAGCTATGAATTACGATTCCATGGTGGATCGGGCTATACACGTCTGTTTCGTGGATATCGAAACAAGACCTCCCAATCGTGAACACGTACCCACTTGTAGAAAGTGAATCTTTCGTGTCGGATATCGATTGGCATCACGGTACCCTTCAATCTTGGGGATATCTCGTAAAATGCACCCATGATTTTGAGTATACTTGAGTACCTCAAAACTCTCACTAAAACCTTCCAATGCTCCTTGCTTGGATTGCTCGTATAACGACTCAATTTGTTCACGGCAAGAAGCTATGTCGGGCCGGTGCAATTTGTAAGATACATCAAACACCCGATGACCTTAGCATAGTCTTTTGCCCAGCGGGTTCACCCTGTTCTTACTCAGTGAACATTGAGCTCAGTGGGGTCTTAGCGGGCAAACTATCAAGCGCATTGAATTTCTTAAGCACTTTCTCAGCGTGGTGAGATTGTGTCAAGACAATTCATCGATCTTCTTAGAATCTTGATTCGAGAATCACATCGGCTAAACCCATGTCCTTCGTGTCAAAATTTCTATTTAACATGCGCTTTGTGTCATTAATGACTTGAGTATTACTACCCATGATCAACATGTCATCTACATACGGATACACTATAACATAACCATTATTAGTGTTCTTAACGTGACACATTTGTCACACTCGTTGATCTTGAAAAGTGGTTTTGCAGATTACTTGCTTCTATTTCTCAATATATAAGCCAGTTATAAGAGAACGAACAAAAAAAATTCCTTCTATTTTGTTATTCTTCCAATTCAAATTATGTTAACATAATATTAACTAAGGGTGAAAAAAGGGCCAAAGCACCAATGGTCTGTCCCTAACATAATCCTTTTGTGAATTACATGTGAGTTAAATCTTTTACAAAGGGTTCATCAGACATCAGTTCTCAAATAATAAAATTTTAAGTTCGACAAACAAAATTTTATTTGAGCAAGTTTTGAGCCATCCATTATATAGGAATTTAACAGTTCATAAAATTATATGTAAGAAAATTTTAAATTCGACAAACAATATGTATTTTAATTTAAGGTTATGAGATTAATAATCTTGATCAAATTAGTCATAATCTTGAGTTGGGTAAACGCAGTTTTGTTATTCGCATGAACCTTATATAGGAAGCTACATTTATTTAGGCATCGGCGTAGATATACAGAAGCCATCACCTATTTTGAAATATAATTGGATGCATTGATTATGATAAGATGAATGCATGCATAATTTAATATGAGAGACAAGCAGTCTAATCAATTCCAGATATAGTACATAATGCCATTGTAAAATTGGTAAATGGGGCTTGGATTTAATTTTATGTTACAGACATATATATATATATATATATATATAAATGCAGATATCTACTCTACTCATTTTTGTACCAGGCAATTATTGTAATGCTTGAAAATAAAAATCAAAGTTTTTATTTAATGTATACATACATATATATATATTATTTTCCTTAAATATAGGGTGAGGTCCATGAATAGTAAGATTGTAGGGGTTAGCATAGAACAATGATTTTTTTGTTGAAGACATGACAAGATGCTGGTGCAGAGACAGCTGCATTTGGAGCCCACTCTTTGTTTCCATGCTCCAACTAATTCCAGCTTATGATACATGGGAATTGGAAAATTTTACTCTAATTTCCAGATTCGGAAACAGTCAATTTTTATTTTTTTTGGGAACCGCAATCGCTACCATGTTCTATACATATGGGATAAATCCGACTATTTTGTGCAATAACTCGTAAACCATACATGATGGATAAACTACATATGATTTTTCTATGTAATAATAGCCCATAAATAACACACGATGAATAAACCATACTTGAAAAACAAGTATAACAAGTTCATACCTATAACATCATTTTATTGTTAAAATTAGAGAACCGGAGTGTTGCAATTGACATGTTTGAAGTTCACATCTTAAATCACAATTACGTTTATATGTTGTGATTTTTTTTCAACAGTTAAGACATATTAATGAACATTATGAAGTGGCCCTCAAAAGAGAACATGATTTGCTTCAAGCGAACTATCAAGTAACAATTGAAGATTTGTCTACGTTGTAAGAGAAAACTAATTCTCCTCTCTTAAAAAATAATTTGTGGGACATTGATTTTCATATATTCTTAACTAGTGCTTTTGTACTTTGGGCTATAGTGCTTTTGTACTTTGGGCTTCGGGCTCCAAGGAGAAGGCCAATAGGAATTTTGTCCCACAAATTCAAACTACTAACATAAACAACCCTAGTTTAATCACATGGGCTCTCTCATTATTATTTATGATTCTACAATCATCATCAACATAAGTATTACTACATCTGTCTCATTTAAAATGTCACACTTTTCTTTTTGGATTGTCTCATTATAAATGTCTCATTTCATTTTAGAAAATAATTATCCCTTCAAAAAGTGTGGACCCTACCCATTTTTTAACACTTTAACTTAAATACCCGTGTCCAAAAGAAATGAGATACTTTAAGCGGGGCGGAGGGAGTATCATTTAAGTAAAAATATATTATATTACCGATCCAAATTAAATAATCCTTACCACTCCTTCACCTTATTGCCCACTACCCTCCAAACACTTTCCCTAATCTTAGGATCAATTTCAATGTACAATACTAATGATTAAAAAGTAAAATAACTGACCGTATTAGTTTTTCTTTTAATATGGGAAGTGGCAATTATAATGGTCAACCAAGACTCAAATACCTTATCTTATATTTAATGAAACACGCTTAAATCTAAGAAATGTCTACACATATATAGTATTTGCATACTTTCTACTTTCGTAAATATAGATACGTGTTATTGTGGATAACATGACCCTTTATTTCAACAATATGTGAAAAAAATGTTTTAACGTTGAAATGATAAATTATGACATTCGCAGCAGCTCACTTTGAATACAGAGAGGGATAATCCTCTTATATATAATATTTACCTCATAAAGATAAATCCAAACTCATTTGTTGTAAGATAACATTTGTTTCAATATGATTATGAATGCTGAAATATTGCTCCCTATTTCAGGAAAAGTGGGTTCCACGTCATCATTGTATCTCTCCCTCTACAAAAAGTAAGATAAAATGAAAATGAAAAAATAATTGAGACTTCTTCTACTTCTTAAATATTCAGTGCCTATCTCAGAAAAAGAGAAGAAGATATTGAGTGCCTAATTATTCAAAAATGAATGTGAGGAGGTCATAAAAGTTTGGGGAACCTTGAATGTTTATATCTACTATGTGGGGTCCTAAATAATAAATTATAAGATTTTGTTTTGGTGGGGGATAGTCATATCATGAAAAGTGTTCAATTCTTGAAAAGTAGTACTTGAGTAAACATTTATTAACTTGATTCTTGAATTTTCATTAGGTATTAGAATGATCCGGCTGTAAAACGGTTCGATTTCGGTTAATCGAATCGAATTTTTCGGTTAATCGAACCGAATTTCTCAGAAAAAGTGGAATCGAAATCGAATCGTTTTAAATTTTCGATTAACCGAAAACCGATCGGTTCCGACGGTTCGATTTTCGGTTAACCAAAAAACAGAATTAAAATTAATTAATAATAAAAACAAATAAAATAATAATTAAAAACTGGAACTTATTAAAAATAGATAAAATATTTAACAAATAATTAAATAATTAATAAACTAATAATTAAAAATTAAGTTTTAGAATTTTTAATTAATTAATTAGTAATTAAAATAATAATTAAAAATAAAAAACGGTTTTCGGTTCCGAACCGAATTTTTTTTCAACTCTGAAACAGAAACCGAATCAATAACCAAATTTGTTAGTTTTCGGTTAACCGAATTTGTCGGTTTCGGTTCGGTTCCGATTCTAACCGAAAACCGTTAAGACACCCCTAATCATAATTCTTTTTCTGATCAACTGTGATTTGGAGAATGCCAATTATTGATACTGTGGAAAAAGTACTGCGACATATTATTGTAATTTTTCCGGCATGTATCTGAGTTTTATATGAATCATTATAATTGTGTATGGTTAATTTGGATTATATCCGCTAGCTTTTCTATTCGTGCAAGAAACTAGTTGAATCGCGAGGATTGTCAAAGCACTGCAACTAATTTTGAAAAGTGATGTGATGTTTGGAAATATAATGTTAAAATATCAAAATGAAATATAATATCACACAATTTTTTACTTTTTATTCTAGAAGGCTTTATTGTCGAGAAAATCCATATGTGACACAAATCAAGTTAATCATGGTTTTGAAAACTAGCTACAATTCTAGCCAATTTGTGAGTTTATCAAGTTTCAATCTACCAAATAACTTGCCCTACCTAACTAATGAATAACTCAATCTTTTCATATATTTCACTTTGGCCTTACATAAACGCTATTAGTTCACCATATTTAATTTTTAATAGGGGAATATTTAAATTTTTAAAAAGTATACAAATAGGAAAAAAAGAATACACTCATCTACTAAAGTCGTTACTAAATTGATATCTGTAAAAAATTGCTATAATAACAAATTTTCAAAACAGATATTGAAAAATAGCTGTTAATTAAGTTTGTTAATATATGATAAAAAATAGTCTAGCCGACACTTATTTTCCTTTTAATAAATTAAATACAAGAAAGAAATATGAAAAGTCTAATTTAAGTAACTAACCCAGAGCTATGGGAAATGACAGCACCTCACACGGTCACACGTGCGACGCCTTTCCAAAGCTTGCTAAATGCTAAGTGCGACAAAGGGAGTACAAAATGACAATATTGTCCCTATAACGTTTTTCAACCGCAGGCAAAAACAGCTGACCCTAATTTTTATTCAGCAGAACAATCACATTGATTTCAAATCTCGCATAAAGAAATAGGCCCCCCATTTTTGTTTGGCTTTACCATATTGACCTCCATTTTGTTTTATTTCCACATTTATACATAAATATGTATCTCACCGGGTGTATTTTGATATTAGATCATTGTATTTCCATGTGAGAGTTATAAATTATTTTTCAAATAATTTTGAATTACAAATTATTTATTTGATATATCTTATTTTATTTTAGCTCGATACGCGATGTGTGATGTACATTTCATTGTATATATATATTGTCTACTGATTGAGGGAGTGCCTTGTAATGATCAAAATATATCTAGTTTGAATTTCAACATCTTGTAAGTTGAATCTGTTACCTATAGGACTGTCTTATACGCCTCACTTTTCTTGTGCAGTTTATGAACTAGTACGCAGGAGCAAAGTTCACTTAAAATGTCATTTCGAGTAACGACTGTAGATTTCTAATCATAAAAAAGAAGAAATATTTAACGTAATTAAAATGAACAAACAAATTTCTTATTTAATCATCTAGAATGAGAATGTGTCAACCTTGAAAGATCATTAAGTGTGATATATTTTGAAGAATATTTAAATTAAATAGTAATTAATTTACTCTAGCTAGAGAAAGAGACTATCTCGGGTGTACAATAAAGGAATGGAAGATTAGTTTTGGAATATATTAGAAGTGCATGCAGACGATCTAAAATGTTGTCATATCACCCTAAATATTTACTAAAACATTTTTTTTTCTTATAATTCATAACGTGCATGCGTGTGTATTTTGGATTCTATATATTTACAAGCAAGTATATAGTTTGCAGTCGTCATTTGATTTATTGTTTGAAAGAGTTAGGTAGGTCTAAAGACTCTAAACCAATTTAAATTTGTAGAAAAGTATCATTAACTATTAGTTGTCATTAATATTGCGTTACATCATCGTCAGTTTATAACACTGTTTGTCATTTTCTTATTTGTTATTTATTTTTATTAATTCTTGAGCACCATAAAATCAGTTATCTATATTGACTTATGTGGCAATACAATTGATGTTACTCTCACTAAATAGTGAATATATAATACACAAAGCATATCTTTGCTATCACTCAATAAACGTTTCTATTTTTTTCACATATTAAGAAAACATATTTAGCGGGTTTCAAATAGTAAATTGCTCATTGAATGATAAGAAACCCACTTCCACTTATCAAATTATTCAAATGTCCGAGAATGGGTAGGCCAATTCCGCGGCTCACTCATTCTTAAAACCAACGTTCTTAAGACCAAAGAGTCGAGCGGAAAGGGGGGCTAAACCAAAAACATAGGGCGAGGGCAGTGATTGCATTAACGTGTCTTCGGCCAAGGACTTCCCACGTGTTTTTCCCCTTATGCTGTCTGTTGGTACTAGTGGAGTAGGATTGCCCCATAATACAGAACCTCTTTTATTTATAAAATAAAAAATAAAAAATCCACGAACTTCGAGTAGAGAGTATATTAAGAAATAATAAAATTTGACGTCCATGTAAAAAGGTAAATGTCTTATAATTTGTGACGAACAAAAAAGGGACGACGGACTATTATTATGGGACGTGACTAGTTATATATTTTCATTTTAAATTAGATGTATGGCTAGATAAATACATTGAATAATTATCGGAATTAATATAGCATATGTAGGTAAATACAAAATTTGTCTTATCTATATTAAATTTCCTGCTTTTTTATGTGATAAAGGAAATCGGTGATCACTATTAATTTCTATATTGGGTGTTTTGTTGGTAGACGTTTACTTTCTCCTATGCAATAATAACTCATAAAAGAGCAAACTAACACTAGAAAATGGAATTAATTACCTATAAATTGTTGAATGTATATAATATCATGTCTTCATATATAAAATTTAAGGTACACAAAAAGATACATATATGGAACATTTTTTTTTACTATTTTTACACTCGTTTTATATGAATATTGTTGACTCTGTCTATTTCCATATGTCTTCAAATTCATAATATTAATTCGAAAGTGTATCTTGATTGATAAATAAATTTTTTATATTAAAAAATCAGATATGGGTATTTTCCTAATAGATATTTACTTATGTGCCATTAATTCATAATAAGACTGTCATTTCATATTTCTGCACTGACGAACTTGGTTAGTCCTTTTCTTTCACTCGGAAAATATTTATCTATATTTTTTTTTGTTTCTTATTTGTTTTATATGTAGTTTACTATTTTTCCAATGACATTATTACGAAAAATAAAAGCTTCTCTATAATAAAAATCTGATATCTTATGTCGTTACGACTAATATATAATGTTTATTTGATCAGGAAGTTGTCTCTTCGTATTATTAGGTTTCTAGATAGGCACATTTAATTTTTCTTGGGCAATATTAGGGATAGCAGAAGGTTTCATATGTACTAGTTTTTATTAAATTTTAATGGAAATAGTTTGGGCTCGGAATGAGTAATGAAACTAGTATTCATGACAGAGATTGATTCCATGGTGAGTGGGGGTGCAATGCACACCCCCTCACTATTCATTAAAATAATATTTTTTGAGTTGGATTTGCAAAATTAGTTATGAATGCATGATACCTCAACTTGTTTATATAAAGTTATAATATTATACTTCATCCGTCCCATCCAAAATGACTTGTATTCTTTTTTGAGCTATCCCATACAAGATGACTTGTTTTCTTTTTTAGAAAATAATTATATCTTCAAAAGTTGTGGGATCTTCATACTTTTTATTACTTTAATCACTTTATACTTTTCTCCTAAATAATTATGCCGAAAAGAAATTAATCATCTCAAGTGGGACGAAGGGAGTATATTTTTAATATTTTTATTGATATTTATATGTTAGGATAATTCTTTTTATAATGTAGTCACAAATAATTATATGAAAATATTGTCATAAGATTTGAAAAGTTAAAGTATATGTTTATTTTGATAATTTAAAATATTATTTTGCATATAATATATTGTATTTAAATTGTATAATTTCAATTTTATAATTGAAATTCAATTTTTAATCTTACATTTTTCTTGATTTACTTGTAGTTTTTTTTTTTTTATTGCGACGTATTTGATTATTTAGATACTGTATAGATTAAAATAGATCGAGTATATAATTAACAAATATTGCTATACGGGTTTAAAATTAGTATGAGTAATAAAGCTAGTATTTGTGATGATTACGGGTAAATAAATATTAAACGGGTCGAATCTGAAAAATATTTAATATGTGGGTATCTAATCCATTGCATCCCTATTGAATATAACGTAATATTCATTTACTTTTTGGAGAGTGTAATTTTATAATCATTTAACTAATTAAGATCTTGCAAAAAAAATGTGACAAAGAAAATCTAAGATCTGCAATATTTCAACGTGCACATATCCAAAATTTACCATGGTAAAATTTTGAAAGTGGTATTTTGGTAATTTTTAGGTTGGTCTTGCTGGATTTACTGCTATATAGCGCTGGGGTACAATAGAAATGCAAAATTTTTGCTATTTTTGTCCACGAAATATATAGGTTCGGAGCTTATTTACCACTTTTTATAAAAATGATTGCGGTGTATATCCATTTGTAAAAATAAGTCATAAAGACATACCCATTTAATTATTTTAATATATTTTACACGAAAATCGTGCTCGAACAATCGACACTGAAATGTGTGATTGACCACCAATCACTTTAATTCAAAATTTTGTTTATAAAAAAGTATCTGTCTCACTCTCTCTCTCTCTCACCTCTCTCTCTCTCTCTCTCTCACCCAACTCCGTGAACCCACCTCCGGCGCACCAAGCGGACAACCCACCCGGCTGCCTCTCTTGTGCTAAGCCCACCGGTGGCGAACTCCATGGCCAACCCCGACGCCAAGACCACCGCGGCCAACCACCCGTGCCAACCCTCCCACGGCCAACCCTCCCACGGCCAACCCACCCCCGGCCAACCACCCTCGGCCAACCCTAACTCGTGGCCAACCCACTGGCCAACCTCCCCCACGGCCAACCTCCCACACGGCCAACCTCCCCACGGCGGCCAACTCCCTAAGCGGCGGCCAACCCCCTAAGCGGCCAACCCACCCCACCCCTCACGGCCAACCCCCGGGCCAACCCACCCCACCCCATCCTCGGCACCAACCCACCCCACCCCTACGGCCAATCCGGCTAACCCTCGGGCCAACCTCCCTGCCAACCCCACCCCACCCCGACGGCTAACCCACCCCACCACGGCCAACCCCACACGGCCAACCCCACCTCCACCCGGATAATTTAATTTAATTTAATTTGTACATAATTATAAAAAAAATAAGATTTCAGTAACTTTAATTTAATTTGTAAATTAAATTAGTTAGTTAACGGTTTTTGATATTTGATTTGATTGATATTTGAAATGAATGTATCAATTTCTGTGCAAATCATTCAAATATATATTTAAAAAATCAAATGGGTATACGCTGCACTCTTTTTTTTGAAATGGATACAAAGTGTTTCAACTTTTTTAAAAAATGGCATTCCCATATATTTCCACAAATATATATACAGTGAAATAACTGTTCGATCTGTTTGTCCTAACGTCATAAACGGTGCAGATTGTGCGCACGTGGGCCCCATGACTGAATGCTGCCCTGGATTGTGAAGTACCAAATAAATAAATAATTGACGACGGCGCGTGTATCCACGCTCGGACATTAGTTAAATTCTACTATGTTTTTACAGGGTTCGCCGGGTTTTTAGATTAACACGACCTTCAAAAATTAGGCATGCGCGAATTTCTTTATGTTCTGATCGTTTTTGGTGTAACTCCTAACATCAATTGTTTATATTGTCAATAGTTTCATAATTTGGTGCTGAAAAAAATTATGGAGAACCGATAAAGGATAAGGATTATTTTTACATTCCATGAAAGTCAGACATTTTGTAAATTTGGACAAAAGATCCGGTCATAAAGTATAATTGAATAATTAGATATTTTATAAAAAAAAATACACACATCAAAGGTTCATAATATCGTTGGAATAATATTTATTTATGTATTTTATTGTTTGGTTTTCAAGCATGCAAACCTTGTTTTTTCGAATTTTGTTGAAACACTAATACTAGGCTACTAGCAATTATCACATTTCTTGTACACATACCAATATTAGGATGCACCTGCCCGAGAAATTATTAACTTAAATATAACTGCATTGTAGCTTAGAAAATAATTATATGATCCTTAAACAATAAAATGAGAATAAAAATATGGAAGACGATTCTAAATTTCTAATAGATATTGCCATATTGGAAAGATACATTTTATTTTTATGTATTCTTTTTTTTTAATTCTTTTTATATCGATCTACTTATATATGGTTATATTCGGATATTCCTATATGTCAAGTTCATAGGTTGATAATTCTAGACAATGTAGCAAGGCCTAGGTTGCCTTTTATATGACGTCAATCAATAGATTTCAGATTCTAAGTCACAAATCACAATCTTGATAACAAATTATTTAATTAATGTTGCTATAGGCCGCAGCTATATATTTGACACTTACATTACATGTAGGCTATCAAGTAGCTAGGATATTTCTCCAAGTTTGTTATATTTATGACTGCACATAGTTGGTGTGTATTGCGGTTTTTCATTTAATTATCAAATAGTTAAATAATATTGGAAAGTTAGAAAAATAAGAATGAGTCGATTGCTGTGGGGATTCGTAGCAATAAATTGTTAAATTAACAATTAATACTCCTTAATCGAGTGAGTTTAATAATAAAGAAAGGTTTATCATGTATATGTGTATGATATCCTTATATGCATGGGGTTTAATTTGATCTATTAATTGCTATAATTAAAGGATTTGGATTGCCTCATTTGTTGCTATTTATAGCTTCGAGTATATAAATATTTGATGGAATGTAATAAAGTGGAGTGAATAATTTCATGATTATAAAGACCGTAAAATTCAAATAACATTTTGAAGTCAATTCGAAATATACCCAGGAATGATGGTAGTAAATTTCTTCTATCTAAGTGAATTGTTGATGAGTTAATTTTACATTTATAGCATATATTGAGACAGTGTAACATATGGCAAACTAATGATTGAAACTATTTTAATACGAACAACCTAATAATTAGTACAAAAAATTTAAGGGGACTACTACTCAATATCACATTTGTATTTATCAAATAAGATGTTTTAAATAACTTATTGTAAGGTACACACTACAGCAATTTTATATTTGGCTATCTTGCTATTTATGCACTAAGGGGTGTTTACTTGCCATGATTAGGTTGGATAGATAAAATTAATCTAACCTAATCAAGTGTTTACTTTAAGTATTAACATTTGTAGATATCCCAAAGCTCGGGATTATTTTAATCCTTTGAATTATTCTCTATTAATTATAATCTCACCAATATAGGTAGGATTGAAATAATCCTCCAAATAAAGGAGAATTATTTATCCCAATTTTAATCATTCACTAATCCTTTGTAGTAAACAAAGGATTATAGATAAAAATTATCTTATCACACATTTAATCCATCAAATAATCAATCCTTCAAAATACTAATCATGAAAAGTAAACACTACCTAACAGTAGTATTTTGTGTATAAAAAGTAGTATATAATAATGGCTCATAAAATAACTTGGCAAGGCCTCTTTCCATTTTATTAATCAATAAATAGATGGATTTTGGAGTCCGTACTGATGTATTAAATCTCATTACTAGCATTCAATTAAGTGGAAAATAAATTGTTGACGTCACTTAATGATATCTGCATTTAGTGTGACAAAACCGTAATGGTCAAAGAAGCTAGTAATTGCTTCCATAGCTCAACTCCTCTATATTTCATGAATTTGATTCCAAATTAATGTTTTTTTCTTCTTTGCCATCAGCATTATTCCGTATTTATATGATTTTAACACGTCTCCTTACAAATGATGAGGTATAAACTATAAACTGGTCGGCACGTAGAGATTTTTGATACAGAGATATTGATTATTGAAGTACATTAAAGATTAAATGTTTATTCAATATAATATAACTTATGTATTTTAATAACAGTTTAAAAATTGTTTTGGGAACTTATAATTTCAATCAAACATCTTCTAAATCTAACCGTATCATATTAGACCGCAATAATTACAATCTCTGCTTTTAGAGAGGTGTTCTATAGCATTAGCTTCAATAACGCTAACACAAATACATTTATATTGTTCTAAAATATTTTAAAAATATGATAACGTAAGATGCTTATGAATCCTTGAGATAAAGAACAATATCTTCATATATATATATATATATATATATATATATATATATATATATATCGGATAATTGTACACAATGACATAATTTTCACTCATTTTTCAGTTTATATTACATTTTTTTTAAATCTTAACACATAAACATGATCTTTAACATTTATGTGGTTTACAACACCGATCAATCGATCAATATTTGTCAGAGTAGTACAGACTTAGTCATATGCAACGATATAGTTTTAAATAACCCGCTGCTATTAGTGCATATGTACTTTTTTTGACAACCTTGTCAACTTTAATACTGTATAATGTCAAATTATGTTTTAAACCACATAAATTGTAAATTTCATGTTTTTATGCTAAGGTTTAAAAATCATGTTATAAATAAAAAAATGATGTAATTATATCATATGTAATGAACCCCCACATATTTAAAGAAAAAGAAGGAAACACCACAAGTTTTATAGTTTAATTAAAATATTTGTATAAGTGAAAGATTGGTTTATACTCCAAAGCTTGGCAAGTAGAGAGAGACAGAGAGAGAGGAGGAAACATCGTAGAAGGAAGGCAAGAGCCATAAATCCCAAATAGCGATTGGGATATATAAGTGTAGCTAAAATTAATGATAGTCGAAGGGGCGGAGTGCTATAAAGGGTGAAATTAATCTTAATTATTCTTGAGATGATGAATGAAGACAATTGTAATTAAAGAAAGCAACGGAATCTCCATTTAAAATAGACACTTCCATCCATTCTTAATCACACGTACGCGGAAACCTAGAGAGACAAACTCATTCTTGTAAAATACATATAGAGAGAGAAATGCCATGTGAACAGCTGTGTCTCTGTGCTCCCCTTCTTCTTCAACAAAATATCTCTCCCTCTTTCAGTTCTCCACCTTCTTCCTCTCTCTAATCCACTTTCACTCCCTCTCCCTCCACCTCTCTCAGATATGGGACAACCAAAACGGCTGCTCAACTGAGAGTATGACCTATAAATCCACTCTTTATTCAAAATGAAAGCTCACACCTATCTCCGCCGCCGCAATCCGCTCCTCCTCCTCCTCCTCCTCCTCTCGCTCTCCTCCGCGGCCCAGAACACCCTCGTGCGCGACTCCCAGCAGCTCATCTCCTTCAAAAACTCCATCTCCAATCCCACCCAGCTCCCCTCATGGCAGCCCACCATCTCCCCTGCAACTTCCATGGCGTCTCCTGCAACAACTCCCGCGTCTCCACCATCGACCTCTCCAACTCCCACCTCGACACCGACTTCTCCACTGTCGCCACCTTCCTCCTCTCCCTCCAGAGCCTCCAATCCCTCACGCTCCAAAACTCCAACATCTCCGGCTCCATCTCCGCCTCCGCCAGATTCCCCTGCAGCGCCGCCCTCACCTCATTAGATCTGTCGCAAAACACCATCTCCGGCCCCATCTCCGACCTCCCCGCCCTCGCCACCTGCCCCGTGCTCACCCTCCTCAACCTCTCCGCAAACTCCATCGACCCCCTCCCCCACTCACCCACACGCGCCGCCGCGCTCCCGTCCCTTAAAACCCTCGATCTCTCCCACAACAATATCTCAGGCGACACCGCAGCCGCCTGGCTGCTTTCCGCCGCTACATTCCCCTCCTTGCAGCACCTCTCACTCCAATTCAACAACCTCGCCGGAGTCCTCCCCGAATTCAACCACAAAAACCTCCTGCATTTGGATCTCACCAAAAACAACATCTCCGGCAGTTTCCCCAAATTCAGCGACTGCTCCGCCTTACAGCACCTCGATTTATCCTCCAACAGATTCGCCGGCGACGTCGGCACCTCCTCTCCTCATGCCCCAACCTCGCCTTCCTCAACCTCACCAACAACCACCTCACCGGCGCACTCCCGCGCTCCCGCCGCCGCCTTGCAGTATCTCTACCTTTCTCAAAACGAATTCCAAGGCGTCGTTCCGACATCTCTCCGACTCCTGCACAACCCTAATTGAACTCGATCTCTCCTTCAACAACTTCACCGGCTCCTTGCCGGAAACCCTCGCCGCATGCTCCGCTTTAACGCTCCTCGACGCCTCCAACAACAACTTCTCTGGCGAGTTGCCGGTAAACACACTCTTGAAGCTCAGCAATTTGAGAAATCTGGTGCTGTCTTTCAACAATTTCGTCGGAAATCTGCCGGATTCCTTCTCAAAGCTGCAGTCTTTGGAGGTTTTGGATGTGAGCTCCAACAATGTGTCTGGCTTGATTCCTGCTGCGCTGTGTGCGGATGGTACCAGCAGCTTGAGGGTGTTGTACCTTCAGAATAACATGTTCACAGGTACAATCCCTCAAGGCTTGAGCAACTGTACTAATTTGGAGTCGCTTGATCTTAGCTTCAACTATTTAAGTGGAACAATTCCCGCTAGTTTGGGATCTTTGTCTAAATTAAGGGATGTGATCTTGTGGTTGAATCAGCTTCATGGGGAAATCCCACAAGAGTTTATGTATTTACAGAGTTTGGAGAATTTGATTCTTGATTTCAATGATTTGAGTGGCTCGATCCCTTCTAGCCTTAGCAACTGCACTAGGTTGAACTGGATTTCGCTGTCGAATAACCATCTCAACGGGGAGATACCGGCCTCGTTGGGGCGGTTGGGAAACCTAGCTATATTGAAGCTCGGCAACAACTCCTTGTCCGGGAGCATCCCCGGGGAGTTGGGCGATTGCCGGAGCTTGATTTGGTTGGATTTGAACACGAACTACCTCAATGGCACCATCCCACCTGCTCTGTTCAAGCAGTCGGGCAACATTGCCCAGGCCATGCTAACGGGGAAGAGCTACGTGTACATCAAGAACGACGGGAGCAAGCAGTGCCACGGGGCTGGCAACTTGCTGGAGTTTGGGGGGATTAGGGCGGAGCAGCTGAATAGGATCTCGACTAGGCACCCGTGCAACTTCACCCGGGTGTATAAGGGCATCACACAGCCGACTTTCAACCACAACGGATCCATGATCTTTCTTGATCTATCATATAATGTTTTGGAGGGTAGCATACCCAAGGAGCTTGGGACAATGTTCTACTTGTCGATACTGAATATGGGGCACAACGACCTGTCCGGCCCGATCCCTCAAGAATTAGGGCATTTGAAGAATGTTGCCATTCTCGATCTGTCCTACAATCGGCTGAATGGCACGATCCCACCGTCGTTGACGGGGCTCACGTTGCTCGGGGATATTGATCTGTCAAATAATAATCTGTCTGGTGTTATACCTGAATCAGCACCCTTTGACACGTTCCCTGATTACAGATTTGGTAACAATTCGGGGCTGTGTGGGTACCCTCTCCCGCTCTGTGGGGGCGGAGTGGGGGCTGGAGGGGCTCGGGGCAGCATCTGAAGTCACATAGGAAGCAAGCCTCGCTTGCGGGGAGTGTGGCAATGGGGTTGTTGTTTTCGTTGTTTTGTATATTCGGTTTGATCATTGTGGCCGTGGAGACGAAGAAGAGGCGGAAGAAGAAGGAGGCGGCCCTCGAGGCCTACATGGAGAACCATTCGAACTCGGCCACATGGCAGAGCAACTGGAAGCTCAGTGCACGAGATGCCTTGAGCATCAACCTCGCCACGTTTGAGAAGCCGCTGAGGAAGCTGACCTTCGCTGATCTCTTGGAAGCCACTAATGGCTTCCACAATGACACGTTGATAGGGTCCGGTGGCTTTGGGGACGTGTACAAGGCGCAGCTGAAGGATGGGAGCGTTGTTGCTATTAAGAAGCTGATCCACGTGAGTGGGCAGGGCGACCGCGAGTTCACCGCGGAGATGGAGACGATCGGGAAGATCAAACACCGGAACCTCGTTCCGTTGCTCGGCTACTGCAGGGTGGGTGACGAGCGCCTCCTCGTGTACGAGTACATGAAATACGGGAGCCTCGAGGACGTGCTGCACGACCGGAGGAAGGCGGGGATCAGCCTCAACTGGTCTGCGAGGCGGAAGATCGCGATCGGGGCGGCCCGGGGGCTCGCATTCCTCCACCACAACTGCATCCCGCACATCATCCACCGGGACATGAAGTCGAGCAATGTGCTTCTTGACGAGAATTTAGAGGCTAGGGTTTCCGATTTCGGGATGGCAAGGCTGATGAGCGCTATGGACACGCATTTGAGCGTGAGCACGTTGGCCGGCACCCCGGGTTACGTTCCTCCGGAGTACTACCAGAGCTTCCGTTGCTCAACCAAGGGCGACGTCTACAGCTATGGGGTCGTGCTGCTCGAGCTGCTCACGGGGAGGCAGCCCACGGACTCACCCGACTTTGGGGACAACAACCTTGTTGGGTGGGTGAAGCTCGTCGCCAAGACGAGGGTGAGTGATGTCTTCGACCCTCTCCTGCTCAAGGAGGATCCGGCATTAGAAATTGAGCTGCTGCAGCATCTGAAGGTTGCGTGTGCGTGCCTGGATGACCGCCCCTGGAAGCGCCCCACGATCATACAAGTCATGGCCATGTTCAAGGAGATCCAGGCTGGGTCTGGGCTCGACTCGACCTCCTCCATCGCCATAGACGACGACACCTTCACCGCAGTGGAAGGGGTGGGGATGAGCATCAAGGAAGGCAATGAGCTTAGCAAGCATTTGTGATGCATCATCATGGATTCTTTGTGGAGATGCATCATGGATTCTTTGTGGAGATGCTGATTGATACCTTCATCTCTCAAAATTTTCCCCCCAAGAAAATTGTAGACTTGTACTTGTGCCTGAGATTGTTGTACGTAGCTAGTAGCAGCCATAAAAAAAGAGAGGGCAAAAATCTTGTTATTACACACAAAAAAGGGATGTTGTTTAACTTGTAACAAATGTTGTACAGATATAGTTTGAGTTTGTTATGAATCTTGTTTCAGTTTCTTTCTTTCTTTCATGGCTTTTCATTTCTTGTCTGAAAACACTAGCATTTTTGTTTTTTTAGATGCAGATGCAGTTTCTTTAGATTTATCTGACCTCACTGTGATAGTGACAAAGTGCAGTTTCTTGAATTTTTGGAACTTTCTTTCATATCATCATCACTATTCACCACCGCCAATTTTATTTCTTATTTTCAATTAATCGTTGTACTTTTTATTATGTATCGATGGAAGGCATGAAATTACAATAAATGTGAAAATGTGTCTGTGGTAGTTCTTACAAGCATGCAAGTCACATATCAAATCCTTTCATTTAAAACTGGGAAATTGTAGGTCCCTTTCTCATGCTTGACAACTGTAATGTTCCAGCTATTTTTCATAAATATGTGTATATAAAAATATATAATTTTTTGTTCTTTTCTTTTCCCTAACAGGGCATATCATTATCCAATAATTGTTGAGAGATAAGAAAGCGTAGTCCCTTGACTAGTCAAAGCTTTTTTATGCTAATAAAATAAGGGGATGTAATATTAACTTAATTTCGGATCATAATGGTGGAAAATCAGTGTAAGGTATAAATATAGGATAGGTAAATCTGACCCTAATTAATACATATATGTAGATGGTCCATGTAGAGATGTAAATGGGACAAATAATAATCATTTCATATATCATAAATCCACGAGTTGCACTATCATTTTATTTTTGGGGAAAAAGGAAAGGGGAAAAAAATCTCTAATGATCCACTTTTTGAGAAGATATATTGTGCACTCATTTCTTGGATTACAATTTGTCATCATATATGCTATAATCATACATATAAGTGATTCTCTAGTGCCTTTGTTCTTTTTCTTGAAAGTAATTTTTTTAAAAAAAACTTATGAGATTCACTTTTGGGAAGATACCATATGACATATGTACTCATTTTCTTGGAATACAATTTGTCATCATATTCCAACACTACTTTTAAGATTAGCGAGTGGTCCTTCAAAAACAATTTATTCTAGATTATAGTTTGTATATAATTCTGCGTTTGTTTGTTTCTTTTTAGTTTGTATGTGTGTGTGCATGCGCATGTGCACGTGTAGATTTGCTTCAAGACTATGCATTCCACAAAGCAAGGTTGGGTGTTCAATTACCAATAAAAGTGCACTTTTTTTTTCTCTTAAAGTAATCATCTTCGTACCCCAAAAAGTCCAATTATATGTCCTAACTCCTAACCCTCCATTTTCTATCATTTAAAGTGTAAGAAAATTTTCTACTACAAATTGTGTTAGTATTTTTATTTTATTAATCATTAATCTCTTTGTTCCGTCGAATATAGCTTATTTCTTTTCAGCATGATTATTTAAAAGAATGATATAAAATGATTAAAATGATAAAGAGTAGGTAGGATTCATATCTTTTGAAAAGATAATTATTATTTTTTTTAAAAATATGTCAAATTGGATAGGACAATCCAAAAATAAATACGGACCAAATTAGATAGGATGGAGGAAATATCATTTATAATGGGAAATTACACAAAATTAAACTAAAAGAAATTTATGTGATTTGAATCTGATGTAGGAAAATATATCCTATCAAAACCCTACCAAAAAGAGAGGATGAGAAGGATTTTGGAAATTACATACTTACTCTCGACCATATTACATATTGTTTTCATTTTGCAAATTATTTAAATAATACCTATCGACTTAAAATATTCCCTAGTGTTCAATCCCAAGAGTGGACCATATATAAAATAGTCCAACTATCTCATAGTTTCAATGCATCAAGGCACAAACTATTCTATCCTTATTAATGTCTGCCCACTTGGTTTCAAATTTTTTGTATCTTTTTATAATTTAAGATTTTCAAGATTTGTCCTCATCTCTTCAACACCTTTCATGGATCACTCGTTTAATTCTTTTTAGTTTTAGTTTTAGTTTTATTGTTTCGTTTTCTTCTTCTTTTTCTTATTTTCTGATTAAAAATAGACCATGAGATGTTTGATTAATGTTGCATCCCCCAAACGTCATATTAGCGCCAAATAAGTATATAACGAGTCTAAACACGTTGCGTGATATATAATTATATATTTAAAGGCAAATGGTTGAGCAAAAAACTATCGTCTCGCAACAAACGTATTCTTTGGCTTGGGCTCGAAACGGCAATTATAATATTTACTATGTCCCATTATTGTTGCTTCGTTTTCTTTTTTGGGCTATTCCACTATTATTGGTCCGTTCCAAAAAAAGGAAATAATTTTACACTAAAAAATACTTTGAATTTCGTACGACATACTATTTTACACACAAAACATAACTCTACTTAATCTAGGTACAAAAAGAAAGGAGCCAAGAATATTGGGACGGAGAAAGTATCTTTTAAGTTTAACGGTGAAACCAGGAAATTTATAGAACACGTGGGTGTCTTCATCCTCTCTCATATAATAATATTTTATTAATGTAAATTAAATTAATAAAATAATATTATATGAGAGTTGAGATAAGATACCTACATGCTCTATATAATTCTCGTTAAACCAAGAAGGCACAAGGCCTTGCCATGATGTATAGGGTCTAGTACCCAAATTCATTCGTTTTCATACTCATTCGATTCTTTTAGTGTTTAGCTACTTTTATTTTATTATTTTTATAATTTTGATTATTTTCAAAGTATGATCGTTTTATGTTAATAAATACTTCTTTTGTTATATTAAGCAAACTTTGATATTATTTTCAATATTTGAAAGTTTCTCTTTCACCGTTGGACTTTCTTGGTCCTAGGCCGGAGTGCATTGGCCTAGGACCTAGGGATAGAAGGCCCAATTTTTTGGGTTTACTAATATATATATATATATATATATATATATATATATATATATATATATAGTTGAATTTCGTGAAAATTTATATTTTTGAGAATTTGAGAACTATCATATGGGTATAAAGTTGATGAACATAATCTACAAAGTTATGTATAATGAAAACATTCTAAAATTGTTGCACAACAAAATAATTTTAGAAAATTTTCGTTGTCTTGTAACTTTATCTTAGATTATGCATCATCTTTACAATTTTATGCATAGTTAACAAAGTTCTAAAAAGAAATAGTTTTATTTGATTAACTCTCTCTCTCCCCTCTCTCTCTCTCTCCCCTCTCTCTCTCTATCTATCTATATATATATATATATATATATATATATATATATATATTAGTAAAATTTGACAGTCCATTTAATATATTACATTTCATTTTTAGGTCCAATTTAAAAGGGTCCATATAAATCCGATTTCATTAATAGATATATAAAGATAGTTCAACAAATATCAATAGCTAAATCTTGATGTAAAGAATTTATAGACTTTCTCATTTTAACGTCTCTTTCTTTTCTTTCTATCACATCATCTAAACGTCTTTTTTTCTTTCTCATCAATGTCATTGTGAATTGCAAATCTCAATGTCTTGTTCTTTCTCTAATACCCTATATTTCTTTATAATTCAACTGTAAAGGCATACCATAAAATTATTTTTTTGTATTTTTTTCAGGCATTCGGGTTGAATTACTATTGATGTTGATATGATTATTAATAATTTTTGCATCGCAAATATTCGAAAAAATTGTTTCTTTATGGTATTTTGTTGAATGTCTTTTATTGTAGGTGGAAGTTGTCGTTGAGATATTGATAATCAAAAGAAAAGGGGCAAATAAGGTGTACGTTTATTTGATATTTTTTATTATCTATTAGTAGAAATTTTAGATTTTATGTAAATTTATAAATTTAATTTATTTTGATTATAAGTAAAATATAAAGAATTCCATTTTTCTTATTTTACCTAGAGCTCATAAAATTTGTATGAAACAGAACTAGTGCATGTATTTTGCTTCGTGTTGAACTCGGACCTCATCCCCGAGTTTTAACTAAATTTGAAACAAATAAAATCAATATTGAAAATGTTCAAAATAATTATTTGGATATAATTCAAGTTAGAAAACTTTTGCTTTTTCTATTTTTCCTGGAAAAACTGACATACATAATCTAACAAAAAATGACAATTATAAAAAATTAAATTTTTGCTTCACTTACACACAACCAAACAATTTTTACAGCAAAAACAATGCAAACCTAATTAAATATGGGCACCTAATTAAACATCTTCCTGCAAATACAGCTATGCCTGTTTCTTCATCTCTCCACGATTTAAATAATTGCAGTTTGTTCCCTTATGCATTATTGATTTTAAAATTATCCAGTTGCTATCGAATATATAAATTTTTTTTTTTCGGTATCATTGGGAACCCGGCCGCTTCCTTAGCTTGCAAGACCGAGTAAACCCCACGGTCATGCGATAATACCGCAAACCACACGAGATGTAAACCATCATTGAAAACCAGGTGTGCGCTCAAACCCATAGAGGCGTTTGGTGGGGTTCGAACATGACCTCTCTACCGCGAACCCACCTTAACCATTAAACTGTCTCAGGACAAACACAAATACATGTTTATGATCTCAGATCCCAAAATAAAATTAATTATCTTATTTTTGGTTTGAATTAATTTAAAGCCAACCAGACAAATCTCCCTCCAAACCGGTAGTACTCAATTTACAAATCAATTTTTGTTGATTAGTATTTGAATATCGTTTTTTAATTAGTCCCATCACATGTGGGTTATAATTTAATGCAGTTTTCTGTCATTTGATCATACAAGTATGCGGCATACGGCTGCCCTAATTTACGTACAAAATTAGTACTACGAATAATATACACAGCAATTAATTATTCCCTTAACTTTTAATTAATTATGAATTATAAATAATTAAAGCCATTAATCAAGTTGGAGTAGTCTCTTTTAACTGTTTCATGTATGACAAAAAACTTGCACGGAAGAGTACCGTGCACTCAATAAAATAAAATAAAATAAAAAGGTACTTCTCCAATTCATTAAAAGTTGTATTTAATATTTTATCGATTCGTCCATCAAAAACATGTATTTTATTCTTTTGTACATGACGTCTAGACGATAAGAAATTATTCTATAATTTTAACCCCCAATCTACCAACTTATATACAAAACCACCATTTAACGTTTATAACGTGTGACCATTTCTCCACTCACTTTATATCTACTATAATTTATTAAAACTCGTGTCATCAAAATCACTGTAAGTTTTTAGTGGATAGAGAGAGTATCATTTAAAAAAATGGAAAGGTACGTTTATAAATTAGGGGAGTGTTTATATTTCATGATTAACATTTTGAAGGATTGAGTATTTGATGGATTAAATGTATGAATAAGATAATTTTTACCTATCAATCATTTATTTACTACAAAGGAATAGTGAAGGATTAAAATTGAGATGAATAATTTTTCATTTATTTGGATGATTATTTCAATCCTACCTGTATTGGTTGAATAAAAATTAATGAAGAACATCAAAGGATTAAAATAATCGCTGGCTTTGGGATATCCTCAAAAGTAAACATTTGATTAGGTTGGGTTAATTTTATCTATCCAACCTAATCATGCAAAGTAAACACCAGCTAGGAGTATTATTTTTATTGATTATTGGAGTAATACTTTAGATGCAAACATATCAATTTTGTTTATTCGATGCCTCTAACAAATTGTTTGTATTTTTGATGAGCTTTTGTGTTTTACAAAAATACAATTAATAGAAAAGATAATATTATGAATTATTGTCAGTGTAACTACAGTCAGATCGATCATTTCCTTTCATCTTAAAATTTATGCAATTTTTCCATTGTATAGACAACGAGTAAATATATTATCGTCTAGCAATGTGTTTGAAATTCTAACTTGTGACTCAATCGATCAACCATTTTTGTAACTTTTGAAGTGCAATTCTGATCGTTTATACTGCATATTTTTTTATAAATATTGGTATGGTTATCAAAAGTTGATACTTTTGTGTGTGCTGCCGCTATCCAAATTATGTCTAATTACTTTTCTCATTTTTTTTTTGGACTTGTACGTAACCAATAAAATTATTACTTACGGCGTTTTACACTTCTCATTGAAAAGAAGAAAAAATACATACAAGCTTACATAACCAGTTAAATTATTATAATCAGTCATTCATTTTATACATAATTATAATTTTATATTGGGATAAAACAGTCTAAGAGCTTAAAAAAAATTTTATAAAATTTGTTTGGGTTTTTATAAGCTCAGCCAAACACCCTCTAACTCAACCGTAGTTAAAATTGATGAAATAAAAAATTAGCATCCTTAGCTATGGAGCTATAGATTAAATATAAATAGTAAAATAACATTTTGTATTCGAATGTAAAGAGCAGTCACAATTGAACCTAATATATCTCCATTTATAAAGTGAGTGTTCATCACTTGAATATTCTCGAATGGAGAATAATTAATCAGTTACATTTAGGTATTTGGTATTTTTCTTTTGACAAAAACTTGGGTAAGCTCCGCCTCACCGTGAGCTCACCCTTGTTTTTTATTAAAATAATTATATATTAATTATGGTAGGTAAGGATAATTAGATTTTGTTAATTTATAATTAAATTTATTAATTTCTAATTATAATTTTTAATTAATATTAGGGTTTATTGATTCATAATTGGGGTTTATCAATTCATAATTAAGGTTTATTAATTCATAATTATGATTTATTAATTCAAAGTTAGGGTTTAGTAATTCATAATTAGGGTTTATTATTCAAAATTAGGGTTTATTATTTCCAATTATGATTTATTAATTCAAAATTTGGGTTTATTAATTCATAATTAGGGTTTATTAATTAAAATTAAGATTTATCAATTCACAATTAGAATTTATTAATTCAAAATTAAGATATATTAATTCAAAATTATATTTATTTAAAGTTTATTGAATTAATTAATTTTAATTAAAATTAATTTAATCAATTAATTAATTAATTATGGTGCTCTCACTGTGCGCGATAGGACCACCCCTTTTTTCTTTTAATGCGATGTATAATTATTGTTTCGGACGATAGACTAATCTAGAAATGGACTCAAATGCACGAGCGTGAGAGCGAGTGAGGGATACGTGAATCGTATGTTGAGAGAAGTTTAACTATGAAGTGCAAGTGTGTGCGTGGGCTTACCCGGGAATAAACAAATCGCACGTGGGACACTGCATTCTTATTGGTTGCCCTACACCAAGTAATAATTTAAAGTACGTAAAGAAATTTAAAATAAATTTAAATTCCATACCTTTTAAAGATTTTTTTTAAAGGCTAATTGAATGAGACAATCTGAAAATAAATACATATAATATTGGATGGAATAGAAGGAATAGTTCTTAACTACTCCTTCTTGTGTGTGTGTTGTTCTAGTGGTTAATGTTCGAGGCCATAGGTCTCGAGTTCGAGTCCACCGTGACGTGACCTTTAAATTTTTGTATTAAATTGACCAAAAAAATGAGTAGTTCTTAACTAATTGAGTTAAATTTTAATTATTATCCGTTGAAAAAGACTAATTTGAATTCGTTATTTGCTCAAGTTTAATCCTAATATTATTGGAATTTAGTTTATGAGCAAGTTAACTAGAAAGTGCAATTAAGCATTACTCTCTCTTAAAAGGCGAGAAGTCTGTCTTTTACTTTTTACAGCATTGCTTTTTTTTGTAACATCTCTATGCAAAGAAAAAAACATTCCATAAAATATTAGCATAATTATTGAGAAAATAAGGTAGATAGCAAAAATAGTTGTAGCACGGATTAGCCCCAAGTCTCGAAAAGGTTAGACAATTTTTCTGTTTGCAAAATTATAAAAGTTCAAAAGAATTATGATTTGTCCCCTCAAAACTTTTATTAAAAAGTCACAGTATTTTTTGCCAGGCAATTTTGTCGTCGATCCTATCAGGCTATCACTCATCCACACATTCTGTAAATGATATACTATAATATAAATGTGACGAGTTTCGTGAGATGGACACGACTTTCTTAGCATTTAATCACTTTCTCAAATTTTCTCAATGCGAAAATCGACATAAAATAAATTTTAAATTTTAAATTTTTTTAAAAAAATCTATCGAGAAAAACTGGGTATTATATAGTGATCGTCGGTGCAGAGGCATGGTTAAGAAGCGGCTCTGATTAAGATTTCAAAGCGAAAGGGTACATGAATGAACCGAAACACACTGGAATGAGAGAGATTTCGAGAATATGCAGTATGTGATCGCATATTCGATGAGAGCTTAAAAGATTTGATATGCTACTCATACCAATACAACGATCTTCTTTCTAAGTTCATCTCATAAAAACTCAAAGTTAAGCGTCTTGGGCTTGAAAGAATCATGGGATGAGTGACCACCTGATAAGTTTTATCAGGAAGTATGTGAGTGAGGATAAAATACACTGAAAAGATTCGTATTAACAATCAATCCGAAAGCCGGACAGTTACAATTTGGAATTCAATTAACTGTCCAATAATCCAATTGGCTTGCTAC
The DNA here is from genome assembly GCA_036937905.1 of Salvia rosmarinus. NCBI lineage: Eukaryota > Viridiplantae > Streptophyta > Magnoliopsida > Lamiales > Lamiaceae > Salvia > Salvia rosmarinus. The sequence goes on from CM072813.1 coordinate 98,290,136, forward strand.
TAAGTTGTCGTGTCGAACGTGAAGCTTGAGATTTTTGTTTCCACTTTCACACGTGGCAGCATTGCTGGCCGAACGGAGCGTGTGGGAGAGTTATGGGCAAGAATGGAAATTGCCACGGGGCAAGTGAGGCAGCAGAATTTTGAAGACTTTGAGCTCGGTTGGATCCGCCCATGTGCGAACGCCAAACATGTGGGACCCACTCACAACCATTTTTTTTTATAATTTTTTTTGGCATTTTTGTTCCTTTAAAATTCAATGATCTAGAATTTGCCAGCCGGTTTATTATCATTCCAAACAATAATCGTTATTCTACAATTGTATTAAATTCACAAATATTTATATTCCCTTCACTCTTGTATTGAATTCACAAATATATATTCTTTTCGATTTTTAGAAGTGTTTCCAATCATTAAAGTATATATACTAAAGATATAAAGAAATATAATTTTGTAACCCCATTAATTATTTGGATTAGGGATGGGTTAATATGGTATACCAAACTTTTTCATCATACCGCGCACCATTCCAAAATCTTCGATATGAGAATTTTATACCGATATCATGTTCGGCCTATCAACAATCAGTATACCAGAATTTCGGTATAGGTTATATCACATATTGTTATCGTATCATATTTATCGATACCGTATCGATTTTGGTATATCAAACTTAGAATCTACAATTTTAGACATAACTATAAAAGTTGGCACTCAACTTTTGGGGTACTGTAATGGTGGAAGAAAAAAATTGAAAGTTGCACATAACTTTCAAAGTTGAAAGCTAGCATTTACTTACAATGTGGGCTCCATATGTTTTTTTAATTTTTTCATTTTTTTTTGAAAAATGAGTTATCGAAATTATTTTTCAATTTTTCCATTTTATATTTTATATATCACGACAAGATCTTTTATTGACATAAAAATCGTAAAAAATGGATTTAAAATGATTTAAATGTTTGAAAATATATATATATATATATATATATATATAGCTTTATGTAAAATTGTGAAATAATTAACTTATTTTTTTTAAAATTGTTCAATTTATAATTAAAAATACATAATTAATCATATATATAAATATATAAAGTGATGTGTATTTTAATTGGACTCAATTGAAAGTTAAAAGTTGAGTTTATTGTTGTAAAGTAAAATAGAATAAAAGTTGGTGAGTTTTAAAAGTTGATGTGGTACTATAGCCCAATTAAAAGTTGAAAAGTTGAGTTTATGATTGTAGGCACCCCTACCGTTATATCATGTCCGATATACTGTACTTATACCGATATTTCACAATATCATACACATATGATAAAATAATTATATTTTTGCTCCAACTATACCTTGCTTGAACATTAATTTTCTATACAACATGTAAGTTGAATATTCTATTTAATATCATTCAATTATATTTACTCCATTTATTTATTTTTTGAAATCTATTTACGAATTATAGTTATCTTTATCCATCGTTAATTACTCATATAGTACAGATGCAAGTTGCTAGTGTGGGTTATAATCATAGATATAGGTATAATTATGTAACTCATATTTGTATATTTATATATTGTAGTTAACTGATATTCTAATTTTATAAATAACTTAGTAGATTGTGTAATTGTTTTTCCACTTTTCTAATTAATTATATGAATGTTCTATAGTTATAATGTAGTCTCATTAAAATTAACTATATTGATATAATTATATACATCCATATACATAGAGTGAGGTTCAAATATGCACCATTTTTAATGGGAGAACTAACAATAATGAAATTTCGTTAAGAATAAAATGAATTCGCTATGAAAGTTAATGAATCCGCTGAGAAAGTTATTGAATCCAAAATTGAATTTTCACTCGGGTTTGATTCCATGAGGCGAAAATTCTATTTTTTGGATTGAGAACTTTCCAAACAGATTATCAACTTTCACGTAATTCATCATTTTTTGTTCTCATGATAAAAATGATTCTCGTTAATCATCCCTTAATATATATATATATATATATATATATTAAAAGTGAAAATAAAATAAAAATACATATAGTTATTAAAAGTGTAAAGTGTATATCGAACATAAGTATTTTTCATTATGTACAAATAATATAGAGTATAAAATATATAAATTGAATATTATATTTAATATCGTTTAATTATATTTACCCTATTCGTTTATGTTTCAAAGTCGACTTATGAATTATAAATATTTTTATCCCATTATAAAAATTAGTTATATGAGTTAAATATAACTTATTTTACAATTATAATCATAGTTATATACAACATTACTATGTAGTTCGTACTCTAATTTTGAAAACTAACTTAATAGATCATATAATTATTTGTTGAGTTTAACAAATCAATATCTTATTGCATTAATTGTACTTTTCATGATTTTAAATTATGATGTACATAATATATTAATATTTGACAAAATAGAAAATACATATATAGTTACTAGAAGTTTAAGATTTATGTTTTGACATAAGTATTTTCATTATGTATTAGTAATATAGACTATCGTTAATATACTATAAGTTAATATTGTAATTTATAGTTAATCCATTTTTATTTTCATATTCTTTTATAAGTTGCAACATTTTATCTCATAATAAATTGATTAAATAATATAGATGTAACTTACTTTATAACTATGGTTAGTATTAAATATTATTTTTATTTTTTTTACTGATAACTATATGCATAGCTAATTTTAAAATATTATTACTAATTATATTTAATCAAATAAATAATACTCCCTCCGTCCGATGAACCATGGCTACTTTCTTTTTGCACGTAGATTAAGGAGAGTTGTATTTGATGTGTAAAGTAGTGTGTGGCATAAAATTCGAGGCACTTTTTAGTGTAAAATTGTTTCTTTTTTTGGAAACGAACCAACTTAATGAGACATCCCAAAAAGAAAAACGAACCAACAATAATGGGACAGAGGGAGTATATTTTAGTACGGTATACCTATACCGCGGTATAACCGTGCCACGATATATATCAGTATACTACTGTATTCGAAAAAATGACACCTTTACCATTTCAAAATTTAATCAGTATCATACCATATTGAAAATTACGGTATACGAAAAATTGATATTTTTTCGGTACGATAAGTCCGGTATATCGATTTTTTGATTTTTTTTATACCCTATAATTGTAATAAATGCATACATACAACTATTTATCAATTACGTAAAGTATTAAAGATGATTAAAATATAAAAATATATCATTAGTTTATAAATAAATTACGAACTATGATACTTATTTAAAAATAAGAAAAAGTATATTAATAGGGTACAAAGAAGAGCAGGAGGGAGTACTATGTCATGTATATGGTTTAGAGTTGGTTTTCTTTTTCATTATTTTTTATTTTTTCACACGATGTTGTGGAAGAATAATCTGAATAAACTTTTATTTTTTAATACTATCGAAAACAAGAAAGAATATAAAAACACAGTAATTAAATAAAATATAATGGTGCTGTTAGAATTCGCATATAAATCATTTATGGAATCAAATGCGAGATTAAAATTGGTGGCATCTTTGCATTTTACATGAACATATATTATATTAAAGAGTATTTTAGTTCATCCGTCCGAGTATTTTGACCTAAGTCACGGGTCATAATTTATCATTTTGATAACAAGCCACTTTTTTTGAGTGGGGATTACAGTCATAATTAAGTGAAAGAAACACGGTAAAGACTTGTGAAAAAAATATAAGAAATGGGTGGTGAAAAAGAAATAAAATAAAACAAATGCTTATAAAATGGTTAACGAACATGCGGGTCACGAGGGACCACGTGGTGGTCTCCGGTGGCACCCCGGGGAGGCTGCTCTCTCTCTCTCTCTATGTATTATATTCACAAGATGTAGCAATCCAAGGGCTGTTTTGGAAGTTTCTTCAATATTTCATTACTATAATGAACCAAACCCTAGAAAATACAACCCATCACGTGCGCTTGTTCCCTCACTTATCTCTCAATAGTTAGATATTTCGGAAAATTTAGTGCAGTTGTTCCAATTTTTGTATTTTATCAGGTTAATTATTTGTAGATATACTCATTCATCTATTTTAATATGAATTTTTTAAATATTAATCATCAGTATTTTTAGTTTGTTGTAAAACTACTATGTCCAATCTTTTTTCAGTTGTCAAAGAATTCATATAGCATGAATCACCGAAATCGGCAATCGTCAAATTGCATCTACAACTGATTTATATTTTTACCAAGGTATGATGTCTATAAAGAAACCATTCAAATTCTACAGTCGGGGAAGAAATTCATGAAATTTTTTATGGAAGGATAACTCATCACTACATGTAGTATCTATAAAGTCAATCGCACGAGTATATGTATTTACAGAAATGATAAATATGGAGTTCAAGTAAAATTAGCAACTTGTAATTAGTTAGTCACATGCATAGGATATGGTTCAGTAAAAGTAAATATTTCTTGGAGAAAAACAAATTAATAAACAAAGTTTATCTAAAATAGACTATGAGCACGAGACAAGTTCGTCACGGTAGAATAAAAATATGTCTTGTACTATGTGCAAGGAATAAAATAACTAGCTTGTGTTACAATACAAAAATTGCTAAGCTTTTTGGAATCTAATTACCACAACTTTTGGGTCTTTGTTTCTAAGCCTTGTTTTGCTCAAAGTCATACGCCTCGATTTCCCTTTGCGACTCACACTTTTGGGCTCCACAAATTGCCCCTTTAAGAGACCAAATTCATAGATTTGTGGACTTACAATTGCAAAACGTGTAATATATATATATATATGGGTTAACGTGATAACTATTTTTATCGTGAGAACGTAAGAACTAAAAAATGGTGAATTCAGTGTGAAAAGTTGATGAATCCGTTGAGAAAGTTAATAAATCCGAAAAAAATATGGAATTTTCGCTTCTAATGGGATTAAAACCCTTAGTGAAAATTCTGAATTTTTGGATTCAGTAATTTTTCCAACGGATTCACTAATTTTCATAGTAAATTCATTTTGTTCATAACGAATTTTCGTGATTCTTAGTTCTCACGTTAAAATTGTTTCCTATTTGAACCTCTCTCTCTCTCTCTCTATATATATATATATATATATATATTATACAATTTGACAAATCTCACTATGAGGCAAGTCTAATTTAATATCCAAACTCATATTCAATAATATATTTATAATTTTAAATACCGACAAAATTATAAATACTGATTGAGATGGTCTCATGTGCAGACGTTCGTATGTATGGACAATGATAATTTTCTTCAGTATAAATGATATTTTTCTTCAACAAAAATGATAATTTCAAATTATAGTATAAAAAACAAGTGATATTTTTCTTCAATATAAATGATATTTTTGTTAAGAATAAATGATACTTTCATTTTTTATGATACTAATTTAGACCTATCCCACTAAGAGATATTATCATGTCACTACTCTCTCTCTCTCTCTCTCTCATACTACAGCACTGCATAAGTTATATTTTTATTCATTTTATATATCGAGAACGAGAAGTAAAGGGGGTAATTTAGATTTGAGTTCATGAGCTACATATTAACTCGTTTACCAAAAAAAATGTTGAAAAAAAGAACATTCGGTCACGCCCATTAAAACGTACTAGGGTTGGTTATTTGTTTGTTTATTTTATTTATAAAATATTTGATAAGTAGTGTATAATTGTTTGTTTGTGAGGAAAATATGACATTCTGTTTACTTTTCAAATAAAATTATTATTATATTATATTATATTGGAATGCAATAGTTGTCCACGAGAAAACTAATTTTCAATTTCGATATTTAACTATGAAAATGGTCGAAGTCACCATGAGTTATTGGGCACTCAAAATTTTCCAAAATTGAGCTTTTAGGTTCATAAATTCATTGGATTAAATTCTGGGCCCAATGCACTGGGCCCAAAATACGTGCATATAGTTTCAAACTTTTGAATTGAAGCGTCTCAAGTAAACTTAAATATTGGAACTAATAATTAAATCATGAAAGCATATCTTCGCATAAGGAAAATTATGATGAAACACTTCTAGTTTTTCTTATAAGCTACCAGCAATCATTACTAATGGATTTACTCAAGATATATAGCTAGAGAGAAAATATTAACAAAAATAGAATTGATTTGGTAGGCGACCACGAGCTCATTCGTCCCACCAATTAGATGATTCGGGAGACGATTTATAACAATTCCGACTATCAAAAGAATTTACATAGTTGTGAAGAAGCTTGATGAGGGTATATCATGTTCATGCTGAGATGGAGAATGTGTGTGCCTCCCTTCATAAGTAGTTATCATCATTTTTGGATCAATTACTAATCGTTCAATGCGATTTTTTACCCAACAATGATCTTGTGTGCACCTATAATAACGCCTGAAGTATATACAACGAGTGTATCTTGGATGCGGAAATTTAATGACTTGTATATTTTTGCTTTTGATTTCTTTTATTACGCATGACGATGATCGAAGGGGAATATTGTTTACGAAAAGTAAAGATGAGAGAAAAAAAACAACAATAAAAAACATGGATACTGGATAGCAATCGATTTGTTTAGGAGTAATGGTACTACTTTTTAACCTATAGGTACTACAATACAAGAATCCTCGTGTGAACAATAAAGGAAGAGCAGCTATCATTTCCCACTTCATTAATCATTTTATTGCACTATATCATTTCCCACTTCATTAATCATTCTAAATCATCTGTTTCAAAACATATCCTTATTTTATATTTTATTTGCAAGTTTAATCGATTCAATGCCCGAAATATATATATAGTGAAGTTTAAATAAAAATTAGTTTTAACGTTAGAACGAAAAATCACAATAATTCGTATGAATAAAATGAATTTGTTATGATAGTTGATGCATCGACTGAAAAAGTTATTGAATCCAAAGATTTGGAATTTTTCACTCGAATTCGAATACTATAAAGGCGAAAAATTCATTTTTTGAATATAGTAACTTCCTCGGCCGATGCATCAACTTTCATAGTAAATTCATCATTTTTTTAATTCTCACATTATCACGATAAAAATATTTTTTACTTTATGTATGTATATATATATATATATATAATATAAGCATGAAGACAAATATCAACCCTTAATAAATCAATATGGACGTTTCAAATTCAATGCACAAATTATGAAGCAAATGCACAAATGCATCATTATATGTATAAATGTATATATAACTAATTCAGATGCACACTTAAATATAATATAATGATTTCTAAATCTAATAGACATGATTTGTTCTCATTTATTTATGTTAATAATTGTATATATATGAACTAATTCATATAAATATATATATCAAAACTTGGAAACGAATTATACTATCAATTTAGAACCTTGATGAAGTGAAACTCTTAATCTAAAACCATAAAAAACAACACATTTTAGTTATTCTTTTAGTTTTCAATCATTTAAGAAAATATTTACCTGAAATAATTGGATGTATCATAAGAGTAGTATTTTCATTCAAAGTTAATTGAAGAAATAATAACCAAACAATTGAATTAAAGTATGATTTTTTTAATCTTATATTAGTTTCAACTATTTAAACCACTCAGCCTAAATTAATATATAATGTCTTTTATGTTCTGAATTAATAATAAAAAAAATCTATCTACCATTCCAGAAATATAACTGAGAGACGGAGGTAATTGATAACTAGTAGAATATAATACGTATATGTGGGTTATTGACTGAGTATGCCATGTATTCCGCGTTCATATAAAAGAGGGTTAACGTGATAATAATTTTTATTATTAGAACATGAGAACAAAATAATGATAAATTTAGTGTGAAAGTTGATGAATCCGATGAGAAATTTGCTGAATGGAAAAAAAATAGAATTTTCGTCTCTCATGAGATTCGAACCCTGGGTAAAAATTTTGAATTTTTGGATTCAATAACTTTTCCAGCGGATTCATTAGCTTTCATAAGGAATTCATTTTGTTCGTAACGATTTTTTTTTGTTCTTAGTTCTCACGTTAAAAATGATTCTTATTTGAACTTAATTCTCTCTCTCTCTCTCACACACACTCTCTCTCTCTCTCTCTCTATATATATATATATATAGAGTTTGGTTCAAATAAGAACCATTTTATCCTAAAACTAAGAACCAAATGAATTCGTTATGAAAGTTGATGAATCCGTTGAGAAAGTTAATGAATTGAAATTGAATTTTTCACCCGGTTCGAATCCCATGTGGGCGAAAATTCTATTTTTGGATTGATAATTTTCCCATGGATTCATCAACTTTCACAGTGAATTCATCAGCTTTTTGGTTCTCATGCTCACAATAAAATGGTTCTCACGTTAACCTCCTTATATATATATATATATATATATATATATAGTAAGGTTCAAAATAAGAATCATTTAAAGTGTGAACATGAGAACTAAATGATTCGTTGTGAAAATTGATGAATACTTGAGAAAGTTCTTGAATCTACATTATTTATAATTTTCGCCAGGTTCGAATCCCATGAGTGGTAAAATTTTTCATTTTTTGGATTTAGTAACTTTCCTAACGGATTCATCAACTTTCATAACTAATTCATTATTTTTGGTTATCACGTCCACATTTTAAAATTGTTCTTACGTTAACTCTTCTCTATATAGATATATAATATATATATATGGATTAATTCATGGGATAATCACTCTATAGATAAGAACTATGAATCATAATCACTCTTAGATTGAATAAATTGGATGACTCATAATTAATTAATGATGAAAAATCGACAAATCCTTGATTTTGGTTATTTGGAATCCATATCTCGAAAAATCTCATATTCCATTTGAATATTCTTATCACGAAAATCTTTCATATTCTCTTCGCCGCTCATGTAATTACATGCACAACTAAGAATGAAATGTGAAAGCTTTTACGGATAAAGATCTCTAAATGATTTGTGAGAGATTTTTAGTTATGAATATCCAAATAACGAAAAAATAGGAAATTGATCATTTTTATTATTAATTATCAGTGGTCCAATCTTATTCAATCTAATAATGATTATTGATTCTTAATTATTGTCTAAAAGATAATTCCTCTTATACCCAATCTGTATATATAATATCTAAAGTTAAATTAATTAAAGTTAAATCTAATGCTGCTCTAGCTTCCTCTTTTGAGTAATCTAAGTAGTGGAACGACAACTTTTTAACCAAAAGGTTATGAGTTTAAATTTGGTCAATATATTTAATTCTAGGTAAATATCAGTTTATGTCTCCACGTTTCATGTTTTTTCACTTAATATCCCAACGTAAACATATTATTATTTTGGTCCTCTACCGTTTGAAAATTTAACTTAATATCCCGTCGATCAATTTCTAACGTATAAACGCTTACGCGATCTATAGGAATTTCATGCTTTGATTCCACGTCAATAAAAGCATAAAAACTCATCCAAAACGACGCGTTTATTTCTTCCTTTGCAAGCAAATTGTTTGCTATATACTTGTGAAATCGAAAAGACATTTTTATATACTTGCCGAACCGAAAAGGCATTTTTTGGTTAAATTAGCCAGACGAAATTTACTAAAATATCAATTTTGTGCAAATGTTTGGATATGCTTACAAAACCCTTAGTGAAAATTACGAATTTTGGATTGATATTTTCCAACGGATTCACTAATTTTCATAGTAAATTCATTTTGTTCATAACAATTTTCGTGATTCTTAGTTCTCACGTTAAAATTGTTTCCTATTTGAACCTCTCTCTCTCTCTCTATATATATATATATATATATATATATATACAATTTGACAAATCTCACTATGAGGCAAGTCTAATTTAATATCCAAACTCATATTCAATAATATATTTATAATTTTAAATACCGACAAAATTATAAATCTTGATTGAGATGGTCTCATGTAAAGTATAAAACGTTATTGGGATAATCGTATGTATGGAACAATGATAATTTTCTTCAAGATAAATGATATTTTTCTTCAACAAAATGATAATTTCAAATTATAGTATAAAAACAAGTGATATTTTTCTTCAATATAAATGATATTTTGTTAAGAATAAATGATACTTTCATTTTTATGATACTAATTTAGACCTATCCCACTAAGAGATATTATCATGTCACTACTCTCTCTCTCTCTCTCATACTACAGCACTGCATAAGTTATATTTTTATTCATTTTATATATCGAGAACGAGAAGTAAAGGGGTAATTTAGATTTGAGTTCATGAGCTACATATTAACTCGTTTACCAAAAAAAATGTTGAAAAAAAGAACATTCGGTCACGCCCATTAAAACGTACTAGGGTTGGTTATTTGTTTGTTTATTTTATTTATAAAATATTTGATAAGTAGTGTATAATTGTTTGTTTGTGAGGAAAATATGACATTCTGTTTACTTTTCAAATAAAATTATTATTATATTATATTATATTGGAATGCAATAGTTGTCCACGAGAAAACTAATTTTCAATTTCGATATTTAACTATGAAAATGGTCGAAGTCACCATGAGTTATTGGGCACTCAAAATTTTCCAAAATTGAGCTTTTAGGTTCATAAATTCATTGGATTAAATTCTGGGCCCAATGCACTGGGCCCAAAATACGTGCATATAGTTTCAAACTTTTGAATTGAAGCGTCTCAAGTAAACTTAAATATTGGAACTAATAATTAAATCATGAAAGCATATCTTCGCATAAGGAAAATTATGATGAAACACTTCTAGTTTTTCTTATAAGCTACCAGCAATCATTACTAATGGATTTACTCAAGATATATAGCTAGAGAAAATATTAACAAAAATAGAATTGATTTGGTGGCGACCACGAGCTCATTCGTCCCACCAATTAGATGATTCGGGAGACGATTTATAACAATTCCGACTATCAAAAGAATTTACATAGTTGTGAAGAAGCTTGATGAGGGTATATCATGTTCATGCTGAGATGGAGAATGTGTGCCTCCTTCATAAGTAGTTATCATCATTTTGGATCAATTACTAATCGTTCAATGCGATTTTTACCCAACAATGATCTTGTAATGCACCTATAATAACTTGAAGTATATACAACGAGTGTATCTTGGATGCGGAAATTTAATGACTTGTATATTTTTGCTTTTGATTTCTTTTATTACGCATGACGATGATCGAAGGGAATATTGTTTACGAAAAGTAAAGATGAGAAAAAAACAACAATAAAAAACATGGATACTGGATAGCAATCGATTTGTTTAGGAGTAATGGTACTACTTTTTAACCTATAGGTACTACAATACAAGAATCCTCGTGTGAACAATAAAGGAAGAGCAGCTATCATTTCCCACTTCATTAATCATTTTATTGCACTATATCATTTCCACTTCATTAATCATTCTAAATCATCTGTTTCAAAACATATCCTTATTTTATATTTTATTTGCAAGTTTAATCGATTCAATGCCGAAATATATATATAGTGAAGTTTAAATAAAAATTAGTTTTAACGTTAGAGCGAAAAATCACAATAATTAGTATGAATAAAATGAATTTGTTATGATAGTTGATCGATCGATTGAAAAAGTTATTGAATCAAAGATTTGGAATTTTCACCGAATTCGAATACTATAAAGGCGAAAAATTCATTTTTTGAATATAGTAACTTCCTCGGCCGATGCATCAACTTTCATAGTAAATTCATCATTTTTTTAATTCTCACATTATCACGATAAAAATATTTTTTACTTTATGATTATATATATATATATATATATATAATATAAGCATGAAGACAAATATCAACCCTTAATAAATCAATATGGACGTTTCAAATTCAATGCACAAATTATGAAGCAAATGCACAAATGCATCATTATATGTATAAATGTATATATAACTAATAGAGAGAGAGAGAGAGAGAGAGAGAGAGAGAGGATGCGATTATAATGTAAACATGAAGACTTAAATATAATATAATGATTTCTAAATCTAATAGACATGATTTGTTCTCATTTATTTATGTTAATAATTGTATATATATGAACTAATTCATATAAATATATATATCAAAACTTGGAAACGAATTATACTATCAATTTAGAACCTTGATGAAGTGAAACTCTTAATCTAAAACCATAAAAAACAACACATTTTAGTTATTCTTTTAGTTTTCAATCATTTAAGAAAATATTTACCTGAAATAATTGGATGTATCATAAGAGTAGTATTTTCATTCAAAGTTAATTGAAGAAATAATAACCAAACAATTGAATTAAAGTATGATTTTTTAATCTTATATTAGTTTCAACTATTTAAACCACTCAGCCTAAATTAATATATAATGTCTTTTATGTTCGAATTAATAATAAAAAATCTATCTACCATTCCGAAATATAATTGAGAGACGGAGGTAATTGATAACTAGTAGAATATAATACGTATATGTGGGTTATTATTGAGTATGCCATGTATTCAGCGTTCATATAAAGAGGTTAACGTGATAATAATTTTATTATTAGAACATGAGAACAAAATAATGATAAATTTAGTGTGAAAGTTGATGAATCCAGATGAGAAATTTCTTGAATGGAAAAAAATAGAATTTTCGTCTCTCATGAGATTGAACCACAGGTAAAAATTTTGAATTTTGGATTCAATAACTTTTCAGTGGATTCATTAGCTTTCATGGAATTCATTTTGTTAAATAACGATTTTTGTTCTTAGTTCTCACGTTAAAATGATTCTTATTTGAACTTAATCTCTCTCTCTCTCACACACACACACACTCTCTCTCTCTCTCTATATATATATATATAGAGTTTGGTTCAAATAAGAACCATTTTATCCTAAAACTAAGAACCAAATGAATTCGTTATGAAAGTTGATGAATCCGTTGAGAAAGTTAATGAATTAGAAATTGAAATTTTCACCGGGTTCGAATCCCATGTGGGCGAAAATTCTATTTTTGGATTGATAATTTTCCCGATGGATTCATCAACTTTCACGATGAATTCATCGGTTTTGGTTCTCACGTTCTCACAATAAAATGGTTCTCACGTTAACCTCCTATATATATATATATATATATATATATATAGTAAGGTTCAAAATAAGAATCATTTTAAAGTGTGAACATGAGAACTAAATGAATTCGTTGTGAAAATTGATGAATACTTCGAGAAAGTTACTGAATCTACATTATTTATAATTTTCGCCTAGGTTCGAATCCCATGAGTGGTAAAATTTTTCATTTTTTTGGATTTAGTAACTTTCCTAACGGATTCATCAACTTTCATAACGAATTCATTATTTTTTGGTTATCACGTCCACATTTTAAAAATTGTTCTTACGTTAACTCTTCTCTATATAGATATATAATATATATATATGGATTAATTACTGGGATAATCACTCTATAGATAAGAACTATGAATCCGCAATCACTCTTAGATTGAATAAATTGGATGACTCATAATTAATTAATGATGAAAAATCGACAAATCCTTGATTTTTGGTTATTTGGAATCCATATCTCGAAAATCTCTCATATTCCATTTGAATATTCTTATCACGAAAATCTTTCATATTCCCTTCTTCGTTGCTCATGTAATTACATGCACAACTAAGAATGAAATGTGAAAGCTTTTACGGGATAAAGATCTCTAAATGATTTGTGAGAGATTTTTTAGTTATGAATATCCAAATAACGAAAAAATAGGAAATTGATCATTTTTATTATTAATTATCAGTGGTCCAATCTTATTCAATCTAATAATGATTATTGATTCTTAATTATTGTCTAAAAGATAATTCCTCTTATACCCAATCTGTATATATAATATCTAAAGTTAAATTAATTAAAAGTTAAATCTAATGCTGCTCTAGCTTCCTCTTTTGAGTAATCTAAGTAGTGGAACGACAACTTTTTAACCAAAAGGTTATGAGTTTAAATTTGGTCAATATATTTAATTCTAGGTAAATATCAGTTTATGTCTCCACGTTTCATGTTTTTTCACTTAATATCCCAACGTAAACATATTATTATTTTGGTCCCTACCGTTTCAGAAAATTTAACTTAATATCCCGTCGATCAATTTCTAACGTACAAACGCTTACGTGACTGCCGGAATTTCATGCTGGATTCCACGTCAATAAAAGCATAAAAAAACTCATCCAAAACGACGTCGTTCTATTTCTTCCTTTGCAAGCAAATTCGTTTGCTATATACTTGTGAAATCGAAAAGACATTTTTTTATATACTTGCCGAACCGAAAAGGCATTTTTTTGGTTAAATTAGCCAGACGAAATTTACTAAAATATCAATTTTGTGCAAATGTTTGGATATGCTTACTAACCAACCTGAACATACAATGTGAAAAGCACAACACAATAATAAATGTTCAGTGAAAAAAGAATTTTATCGTTAAATTTGTTGTTTTCTAGATTGAGCTATCTATAATGTGTAAATAATATTTGCTGTTAATCTTTAAAGTTAATTATTTGAATCTTATTATTATAGAATATGTTTTTGAATTATGTTACTATACATAATAAATTTTAATATGTTGATCCATTGTACTTTGATATCTACAGGTGTTTACTCTGACATCTATACTAAATTTAAAACGAATGAAATTGCTACAATGAAGGGATCATTTTAGACTCGCTAAAAACAAAGTGAAAGTTATTAGAATATAATTTTATTGGATTTAGAAGCCCAATATAAAGTCAAATAAAGCCCACGTAAGCGTTTGTTTGGGCGTATTCTTAACAGCCCATTTAACTGCCTTTAACGTCTTCTATACTTATCTAAGATAGTTTTGGCTACAAATTAAGAATTTCTTGTAACTTTCTCTAGTCATATAATTAGAAAAGATAAATATCACTCTGAATCAAAAAATATTTTGGCACTATCATATTACAAGTGACTTTTTAAATCCCGAATTGTTGATTTTGTAGAAAATGGACCCTGCCCATCTTTAGTACCAAAAATTGATGTGACTCACGGATTTCTTTGTGCATTTAATAATTTGACTATGTCATTTGTACCATGTAAGTTAATTTTATATTAAAATATATTTTGACAATCCGATGATTCACGTCAGTTTTGAAATATGGATAGCGGCATAGTTAATACAAAATCGATAGTTCAAGATTTAAATAATTTCTTTTGATAATTGATATAATTGATAGTACCAAAATAGTTTTGAATTTCAAGTGATATTCACCCATTAAAAAGCACATTGGACATTTGAATAAAATGAAATACTCTACATTAAAATAAATTTATGGGTTCTTTGGTTGAAAATGTACATAACAAACTTCAAATTTTACAAAATCGAATTAGATGAGCCACAATTAATGGTGAAAATTTAACAGAAACGATAAATATTCGAATTGTCAGATTAATTCTATTCAGTTAAAAAATTCAAAATCAGAAAAATATTTCAACCCAATTTTATATAGTGAGGTTAGGAGAGCAAATTATTAACGAAATCAAATTGAACTAAAATTAAGTTATTTTTGTGATTTTTTAGCGATGATGATGTGATAGTAACTCCTACATGGACCAACTTGAAATATTCCTCATATTTTGGGGTTACTATATAATATATCCAAACAGAGTAGGCCGACCTTCGAAATGTCAATTTTCAAACAAAAGCAAAATGACGTAAGTATAGATAAAAATAGATTACACAAATAATTGAAAAAATAAAGACATCGTGTCCTCAAGATTTCCGAATTTCGATTTTCCGTTGTTCCAATCTCAGAAACTGGAAGGGAAAAATCAAAGATTGCATTTGCCTTGATGAAGCCGATCATCTAGAACGTCGTCGTATCAGGTTCAGTCCGTATCTTCTACTGTTTCATACATATTATGCCTTTTTTATTTTTCTATTTTTTCTCAGATTATTGCTTGAGCTTGAAGAATAGGGTGAATTATCAGTTTACTGGTTTTTGCGATTTGTATATATTTATTCTGTGTAGCTTGTATTATGTAGGAAAAGAGTGATGCTGTTGAACCAATTTTGATTTTGTTTTGAATGTTTGAGCTGGAATTGAACTTATTTTGCTTACTTCACTGCTGCGGGATTGATTTGAGTATTAATTTGTATTTATTGAACATGAATTTATTGCTTAGTTTAGGCTTAGTTATGACGAATGAAGGAAATTCTGTAACTCAATTTTATAACTCGCCTGATCTAATCCGAGAGTCTTATGTTTTGTTATTTAGCTGTCAATGGAAGGTTTTATTCAATTTCTGTTGGGTGATTTCTTCTATGCAGCGGTCTGTATGGATCTTGATTCCCATCCCATTGAGGATGGTCTCCCAGTACTGCAGTTGAGGAAATGGGGTCCTTCTGAATTTCCATATAACCCTTCTAGTTTCCGTGAGGGTTTTATTTCTCCAACGAGAAAGTCGTTATTGTTACTTTCTTATGATTCTGAGGCATTATGGTTTCCCTTAGTTAAAGGTGACTGCAAAACTTACTCAACATTGATCTTGAAGGCATAGCCGTTTCCATTTCAAAGAATAATGTTTATTTGTTTACTATTGTTACATCAGGTCAATGTATAAGCAATAAGGATTCTGAAAATTCTTCTGTTGAAACAGTTGCTGATCCACAAGAGCCCAGTATATCATGCTCAACGGAAAGTATCCCTGGCTCTTCTGAGACTGTAGAATTGGATGGAAAGATTGGCTATACATCAGGAGTTAGTTTTCAAGGATCTAATGGTGCATTTATATCTGATGTAGATTCAGTGGCATGGGGTCTATGTGGGGATACATGTGATCAGCACGAGGATGCTTCATTCCAAGAGCTACTTTTTATCTCTGGAAAACAAGGGGTAGTTGTACATGCATTTTCTAAGTTTGGTACATTTAGTGGAGGAATAAAACCTGAGCAAGCAAGGGATGTTGGGCAAGGGAAGTGGATGGAATGGGGGCCCTCGACAACCTTATCTCCGAATATTGAGGTTCAGGAAGAAGTGGAATCTCATCATAAGACCTCCTGGAAAAGGACTTCTCATGCAGAAGCCCCTGCTGAGGCTGGTCGGTCGGCTAGTCCAAAGATATGGATTCAAACTTTTTTGACTAAAGTTGAAAGAGTAACATCTGGTGGTTACATTTATACCAGGTATCCGAAGAGACCATTATTTCCGAACGATGTAGTTGTTTCTTTTAGGATATTTGACCAGGAACCACAATTCTCGGACCTCCTGTCTGCTGGCGGTACAGCATTTGACAATCAAACAAATCCCAGCTTGCCAGTTGTGGGACACACGATCAATAGACCAGATATGGATCTTAATTCATCAGATACAACACTTGCGGGTGATGGTGTATCTAGCTTGAGAAGTGGTGTCACTAGTGATTCGTATAAGTGCACCAAAGTGTTCTCTAATAATTCGCATCGTTTAGTTGGATTTTCTCTTGTCAATATTAGTTCTACACCTGTTGATACCAGCGATGTAAATGATGGAAACTACATTAGAATTCTGGTTTCAGTGGTCAGAACCGTGAGCTGGGGAATACAGTGGCTATACTCAGCAAAGCTTGACGAAAAACTAGATACTTGCCCATTTGAGTGGATAGACTTCAGTTTTTCTGATAGATTTCTTATTTGTCTCAGTACATCTGGCACAATCTCATTGTATGGTGCAATGACTGGTGAATTTATAGCATCTCTTAATGTTTTGAGGACAAAAGGACCTGGCTATTCTTCAAACTCTTGGCACTGTATTGGTAGTCTTAACACCAAAAGAAAGTTTAAAAGGCTCTTTGTATTTCCCCATTCCTTATTGTTGGGTGTGATGGATGAATCTGGTGTAATCTATGTTATACCTACTGATAACCATGTCCTCGAGGACCATTTTTCATTTGAAGACGTCCTCCCTTATCAATACTATTCAGATCTTGGACTTTTAATGGGCTGGGAGGCAGGGGGTGCTGAGATTGGCTACCAAAGGGTACTTTCTCATACATCAGAGGCTCAGGGTATTAGTAGATTAGCAGGGCATGGTAGAAATTCTCGTTTCAATGGTAAAGAGAATCTAAAAATTGAAAATAGTCATATAAAGGAGTCAAAGAGTGAAAATGGCTCGTATCTCATGTCCTTCTCTAATGCAACCCAGATATTGAATGAGAATAAGCTGATGCTTTCTGATTTTCCATCCTGCCTCATAAGGAAAGCTTTTATACCCCCTTCTGGATGCAGTGAAGATGATGTTATCTGTTGTTCTCAGTTTGGAGTTACTCGCCTTATTAAGAGATATAGTTATGAGAAGAGATGGTGCCAAGTTGTACATGCCAATCTACAATTAGATTTTGTTGTGAATGATGACATAAATTATGTCATGCCTGCTGGGGAGACCTCTTCTAATGAAGCTGTTGGCTGCAATTTCAATGGGTGCTTATATTTAGTGACTAGAAGAGGTCTCTCGGTTGTTCTTCCCTTGATTTCAGTTACCCCAAATTTCTTTCCTGTTGAGGCAATTGGATATTGTTTACCAAATTGTTCTAGTAGCGTAAAGTATGGTGCGGGTGATCTTATGGGAGTAGGTAGAGCTAAAAAACCCTTCTCACCATGGAAAGTGGAGGTTTTGGATAGAGTTCTTCTATACGAAGGCCTTGAAGTTTCAGAAAAATTATGCTTGGAAAATGGTAAGAATCTCCTCAGTAGTATTTAGTATTCCCTCTCTCGTGTGTAATGGTGACTCTAGTTCTCTTTTAGGGATGCCCACAAATGCTTAGTATTTTCGAATCAGCCCCTTTTATATCATCCTTAAAGCCAACAATTTTAACTTTTGATTTTGATGGGTAAGCTATAACTGTTTCCGGGGGATAGTATGTTATAGTAGATCAAGGTAGTTTGCTGCTCACATTTTCTTCATGTTATTGCTATGTGTATGCATTAACACTTTTATTCTTGATTTAAGTGCCGGACATGGTTTGTGTGATTAGGAGACCTTGATGTAACTAATAATTTTACATAATTAACTAGAATGTTTGCTGCTTCTTCTAGATGCAAAGATTTATCAAAGTCATTATACAGTTGCATGTTTCTGATTGATGCCTGGGTGATCTTGCTATATCCAATTGTTTTTGCGCTTATTGACCTGTGGCTTGATGTCAATACAGTGTAATAGCAGAATTATCTTTTACAACTTGGTATTGTATTCATTCGATTATTTATTTATTTATTTATTTATTATGACTGTGTACTAAGGTAATGATGAAAAGCTGAATGTGTTATCACCACATAAGCTTTTGCTTCATTTCCCACTTTCTTGTAATACTCCTCTTCCCTAGGAGTCATATGTGATTGTGATGTGCTAAGTTTGCTTGGATTTCTTCATTAATGAGGGAAGTCATAGGACAGAACAATATGTGTGACAGCTGTCATTGAAATGTTTCAGGCTGGGAACTGGGAATTTCTCGGATCCGTCACTTGCAGTTGGCTTTGGCTTACCTTGAATTTGATGAAATTGGGAAGTAAGTTTACATGTTTCTTTGGCTTTTTTCACTTTTAGTTTAGTCAGTAATCAGTATGATAATAACAGGTGATGTGAAAATTACTGAAAAAACTAAAGTTACTGTGAGATTTGTACATCACTGGTATTCCTGAATGAATGCATATTGTTTTATAATCTAGGTATAGTTTGATAACCTGTGAAAATGGATGAAGTGCTAAATTGAGAATCTGAAATTGTTCTTCTAAATTTGACAACCAGTTCTCTGGAAATGCTTATGAGGGTTGATATGGCTGCCGAAGGCATCTTGAGGTTGCTCTTTGCTGCTGTTTATTTGATGTCCAATAAAGTAAGCAACGACAGTGAGGTTTCTGCTGCATCAAGGTAATATGTGCATCCAGTTTCTCAGCTACAGTATCTTAAAATATTTGTTTAGTGGCATATTAAGCTTGCATTAGTGCTAAAATGGAAAATAAGGTGCAATATCTGAGGCATTTTCAGCTTGAATGGGGTTTGTTTTTCTTACTTGGATCTTCATTACTGGAATCCAGAAGTCATCAACCTCACAAGTATCACCTTTAGGTGTCGAGACTGAACCAGTGGCGTGAATGATATAACTTCATCAAGTTTTCTCCTGTAGCACCAAAAGTGCCTCATCTAAGATTAAGACACATATTACTGTCTAATCAGAATTCAGGCGTTAACTTTTACTTACAGCCGCCACAGATATCTGACACCTCATCAAAGGCACTAGTAAAAGATTATAGTTGCAAAATCGGGTCCACAATAGTTTATTTGTTTGTTTGATGGAACATATATGTGTGCTTAGAGAACTCATAAGAAAAGCTGAATCTGTTGCATATGTTGTGTGTGAGGGTAGGGGTGGGGGAGCTGAATCTGTTCTACATCTGTTGCATATGTTCTTTCAACTTTGGACCATTATGTTTGTTGGTTCTGGAACATTTAGGAGTTGCTTGGTTTATGTGTCTGGCTATTAGGGAAGATGAAAGTAACGAAACGTGATGCTTGGTAACAATGAATGATTGCATGAAATGTGTTTTCATGTCTCATTTTTGGGGAATGCCTTCCCACCAGTGTCGGTGGGGAATAAGTGATGTTGTCCTGTTCTATCATCATCTTTCCCTCTCCCATTCTAACCAAACTACCCTTTTGCGCCACCTGCATTATTGCATAGTGGTCATAGATTATCACATTTAATGTGCTCAAACAAATTCCATTTGATTTGATTTTGATGGCTTGATTATATTTCCGTAACTAGATTTCAGTGACTGTGATGCAGGCTTCTAGCGTTGGCCACCAGTTATGCAACTAGGGTCATACGTAAATGTGGCCTATTGCACAATAAGAAAGTGTCTGAGAAGCTGTTGGAGGTTGGCAGTAATGAAGGTACTTATCCTCTATTGGAGTTGACTGAAAAAGAGCATGATGAAGAGGGAACTTCAAGAACCCTTACAGAAACAGCACGATATTTGGTGGTTATTCGGAGTTTGCAGCAGCAATTGAATGAAAAATTCAGACGACCAGGACAAGTATTGGTAAGCTCTTAAATATTTTGCTTATTTTTCTTTAGAGAATCACAAATTAATGAAACTCTTCCCGTGTTTTAGACGGTTAATGCTGGGTTGGTGAACACGGTCAGTACTGGTCTATCAGAGGATGATTCCAAGATTCCAGCTGTTTCAGAAGATGCTTTATCGCTGATTAGATCAGATCCACGTGGATCTGCAGCTCCTGCCTCTACTGAATTGAGTAATGCAGAGAACCTTTCTCTGATGCCTGTGGATACAGTTGGTGCTGAAATCCAAGATTTTGAGAACTTGATAAGGCCATCCTAGTTTCTGAAGGAAGTACATATGGAAAAAGAACTTCTAGAATAGAGAATCCTAAAGATATGATAGCACGTTGGGAGTTGGATAATATGGACATTAAAACTGTTGTGAAAGATGCACTGCTTTCTGGTCGTCTTCCTCTAGCCGTGCTAAGATTGCATCTTTATCACGTGAATAATTTGTTACCTGGAGCAGAAACTCCTGATACCTTTAATGATGTCCAGGTTGCTGGAAGAGCAATTGCATATGATTTGTTTGTAAAGGTTAGTTGATCCAGGTTATTGAGTTAAAAGAATTTATTGTGTGCGTCCTAATCATTTCTAAATTGCAATGGCTAGGGTGAGATTGGGCTTGGTATAACGACATTGCAAAAGCTTGGGGAGGATGTCGAAACTACCTTGAAACAGTTAGTTTTTGGAACTGTCAGAAGATCAATGCGGATGTTACTTGCAGAAGAGATGAAAAGATATACATACCTCGGGCCACATGAGTTGAAGATATTGGAAATGTTATCATTAATAGAGGTATGTGAATTCATTTTACAACTTTCCAAGATCTTGAATGTGAGTACAATGCATAATATGCCATGTTTTGGTGAAATGCACAGATTTACTATCACCTAATACTGGCTGATACACGCTATTAATGGATAGAATTACAATAAAACCCCTATCATTTAACTTAATCCGGATTATTTCTTAAATTTCTTTCTATTTCAATAAATAATGTGTTAACAATAAGTTATCTTCACCTATTTTGTGGAAATTAAAAAGAACTGTTTTAAAATTCTTGTTAAAATCTATCTTCATATCTTATTGAAAATAGTAGTTGAGATTATATAAACTTGTCCCCCTCCCCCTTAAATAGTATAAAACTACACATGAATATCTATTAAGTTGCCTTCAGTTTCATTTATTTTTGCTCTAAGAGTATATACAGAAAACAATTACTACTAAAAGAAATATTGATAGTGCTTAAGTAATAAAATCCATGGCCCATGTAATAATTATTCTTAGTTGATAATGCCAAAAAAGAACCATAAAAATGATCTTTCATTTTATTCTCCCATAAGGTCCAGTAGATGGAAGGTTTTTTGTTTTCTACTAACTGAAGGACAGGATAGTTTATTGTATGTCATCCCAAAAGAGATATAATGGGTGATAGAACAAGTTATGTCTTATGGCCATCGTATTCTTATTCGAGTCAATGGTTGAATTCAGAACTCATGATTAAATCAATCAAAATAAAGCCTATTACCTGCATTTCCTGGAAAGAAATCTAACACCTGGCCTTGAAGTGGTGGGTTAGTTTGCATGTCTCTTATGACACCAATTTATACCATTTTCTAACACAGATTTCTTTTGCATTTTCACCAAAACACATGGGTTTTATGCATTTATGCTCTGGGATTATGACGTTCTGGCAGTCGAAATTTCTAATGAGCTAACACTGTTATATATATTTTTTCGAAAGAGGGTGTATCCTTGTAATAGCTTCTTCAGTACGTTAGCTACCAGGCGAAAGGGGCTTAAGAAAGCATCTAATGAAGAACCACGCGGGAGATAAGTTTGCACCTTTTGCATCCACTATTTGACAATCTTGTCATTTCATGTGGAGAGATTGATGGAGTTGTTTTGGGTTCATGGACGACCGTTGACAAACATTCTATTGCTGCTGAAGTAGATGATGACACTAGCCATGCTGCTTATTGGGCTGCTGCTGCAGCTTGGTCGGATGCCTGGGATCAAAGAGTTGTTGACCGTGTAAGTTAGATACTTTATTTAGAAAACGTTCCTACAGGACAGTGCTGTTCAGTTTTAGCATCTTTTCTTCCTATGCAGATACTTCTGGACCAACCTCTTCTTATGGGGGTTAATGTATTGTGGGAATCTCAAATTGAGTACCATGTATGCCATAATGACTGGTTAGAGGTTTCCAAGCTACTAGAGGTAGTTCCACCATATGCACTTTCTCCTGGAAGCCTTAGCATCAGCTTGGATGATATACATCCAGCGTCATCCATCGAGTATGGTCAGGAGCCTCCTGAATTCAACAAATACTCAAGTTTCCTTGAAGAGTTGGACACTGTATGCATGACTGTGCCAAACATCAGACTTTTCAGGTTTCCTACAAACATGTCATCTTCTGTGTGGTTAAGGAGGCTTATGGAGCAGCAGCTTGCAAAAAAATTTATCTTTTTGGTGGATTACTGGAACAGTGCATCAGATATTGTACCTTTGCTGGCCCGGTCAGGTTTTATGATTGATTTACATGACAGTTCTTTCTTGGATGGAACAAATGGTAGTTCATCTGAGTCGCTACTGGTTATTGGGGATGCATCTATTGATCCAGATGCAATCCAGTCTCTACATAAAGTTGTTATACACTTCTGCGCCCAATATAACTTACTATACCTTCTGGATATTTATCTGGACATTCACAGACTGGCTATCAACCATAATTCCCTTTCCTTTCTATTGGATGCAGCAGTAAGTTCAGCAGATTAGTATTGTTCTGATTCAATTTGTGTTCTCTGGTTTTAGGAGATGCATGTAGTGGCAGATGTTACATAATATATATTGCTTCTAACTCATGCAAATTATCAGTCACATGAAGTAGATCATGGCTGCTACATAACTTTTTGCCCTTTCAAGTTATGATCTTGATAAGATCTGTGCAAATTCTTTTTGTTTATTTCTCAGAATTTTTCCGATAACTTATCTTTTTGTTATAGGGTAATGCCACATCAAACAATTTGAGGTTATTTATTCATACTGACTGTTTTTCAGGGTGATAATGAGTGGGTAAAGTGCTTGCTCTTGATGAGGGTTAAAGGAAAAGAATATGATGCATCATTTTGAATGCTCGTGCAGTTGCTGCCCTAAATTCAGTTCAGGTAATAATCTTACTGTGAAGACGGATGACATCATCCAAGCTGTTGATGACATTGCAGAAGGAGCTGGGGAAATGGCTGCTTTAGCCACATTGATGTTTGCTCCTGCTCCTCTACAAGAATGCCTTAGTAGTGGCAGTGTAAAAAGGCACTGTAGCTCCGCTCAATGCACCTTGGAGAACCTTAGACCAGCTCTTCATCGATTCCCTACATTGTGGAACACCCTTGTGGCAGCATGTTTTGGTCAAGATCCTGCTTGCCGGACTCTTAAGACAAAGAGTAAGTTCTTTAACCTTGTACTCTACTCTTTGCTGTTTGCATGAAATATTATACGATTGAATATCACCCCATACATTTTCTTGGCTTTCTAACTATTTTCTTTGGTTGGTATAGTGTCAGGATATTCTGAGTTGTTAGACTACTTGAACTGGAGGGAAGGTGTATTCTTCTCTTCTGTACGAGATACTTCAATTCTTCAGATGATCCCTGCTGGTTTCCTAAGTCAGTACGGAGATTGATTCAGCTCTATGTGCAGGTTATTCTGACACTGTACTGGTTATCTGCTTATCTGACGAATTGTCATTTCCTCTTTATATGTAAATAGTTTATACTAAATTACTATTCTACAAATTTACCATGTGACTTCTATTTCCTGGTAATTTTAGATATTGATGGATCATGAATTGAAAGTTTAAATATTCTACTTCAATTCTTCTTCTTTTTTTCAAAAAAATCTGAACAGGGCCCAGTTGGCTGGCAATCATTAGCTGATTCAGAGACTGAAGAACTTTCTCTTCTGAGAGACATCTATTATGTTGTAAATTCAAGTGGTCATGCTCAGATTAGTGCCACGTCCTGGGAAGCTGTCATCCAAAGACATATAGAAGAGGAACTCTATGCATCTTCTTTGGAGGTAATTGATCTATGGCTCTCGAAAATCCAGTCATGCATACCGCAAAACTCCAATATTTTGAGTGCTTCAGTTAGTTCCTTTTTCAAAATACCTCGTAAAATTTTCAGCGTCCGAAGTTTGGAAATGTACTCTTCCCTTTCATGGGGTGAAACTAGTTGTGGATATATACTCATGAATCCATGACCCAAGTTTTCTCTTAATCATATCGTTCTTGTTTCTTCCTTCTATTGTTGTGCAATATTGTAGTTTACTTTTTATTCAGGGAGCTGATGTTGGACTTGAACACCATTTGCATCGTGGACGTGCGTTGGCTGCTTTAAATAATCTTCTTTCAGCAAGGGTCCATAAGTTGAAATCTGATAATAAGCATTGGGGGCAACCTGAATCTCCATCAACTGGGCAAACAAATATACAATCGGACGTGCAGATCCTCCTTTCACCAATAACTGAGAGTGAAGAGTCTCTTCTCTCATCTGTAAGAATTAAGCTCATCATATTTAGCAAATATGAAGTTATCATCTATAAGATGCACCAGAAAATCCAACTGAGCTTTTCTGCATGTCTACTGTTTTACTCTGTTGGAGTATGAATCATTGATTAAATATGCTAAACTCTAGAGAGAAAAAATGTTTATGCTAATACTATCACAACATTTCAATCATCTCAATCTTTCTACCTCTTAAAGATTCAAACTAAAACTGGATCTTAGAATTCAAATAAGTATTCTGGTGTACCCTCTAGTTCTGGTGTCAATCTCGCCCTCACTTTTCTGTCCCCCTTCTGATGTTCAGGTAATACCCCTAGCTATTCAGCATTTTGATGACTCTGTATTGGTGGCTTCATGCTCTTTTCTTTTGGAACTATGTGGTTTATCTGCTAGCATTCTCCGAATGGATATTGCTGCCTTGAGGAGAATATCTTCTTTCTACAAGTCTGCAGAGAACAATCAGTATAGGCAACAATCTCCTAGGAGCCCTGCTTTTCTTCAGCCACCTGTTGAAGTTGATTTAACAGAATCTATAGCTAGAGCACTGGCAGATGATTATCTTCATAAATATTCTAGTAGCGTGATGCAGAAAGGTGACAGAAACAATAGCATTCTGAATCTACCATCACGAGCTTTATTACTTGTTCTTCAGCACTTGGAGAAGTCAAGTCTTCCATTGCCATCCAATGGCATGACCTGTGGTTCATGGTTGTCAAGTGGAAATGGAGATGGAGCTGACTTAAGGTCTCAACAGAAAGCCGCAAGCCAGCACTGGCAATTGGTTGCAGCCTTTTGTCAGATGCATAACATTCCTTTAAGCACTAAATATCTTGCTGTATTAGCAAGGGATAATGATTGGGTATGCTATTTGTACTGTTTCCTTATACATGATCTTTTGATTAATGTCTTCTTGGTAGCCAAGAATAATGTCATTTATGTCCCAACCCTGAAACAGGTTGGCTTTTGTCTGAAGTTCAAGTTGGGAAATATCCTTTTGAAACAGTAATCCAAGTGGTAAGCTTCATATCCTAGAATGAATGTGTTCCAGAAAAATATACCCTGCGGTTGACTACTTTTTTATTTTTCCTTTTAAATGATAGTAGCTGATTCCATTCCATATTTTACTTGTCTGCCATGTGTCAGGCATCAAAGGAGTTCAGTGACCCCCGTTTAAGGTCTCACATTACAACAGTTTTGCGAAGTATGCAGTCCAGGAAAAAAACTGCTCCGTTGAATATAGATACTGGAGAAAAGGACAGAACATTTCTGTCAAATGAGAATCCTTGCATGCCTGTTGAATTATTTGGAATTATAGCGGAATGTGAAAGACATGAAAGACCTGGAGAGGCTCTTCTCCTGAAAGCAAAGAACTTAAGCTGGTCAATTCTGGCTATGATCGCTTCTTGCTTTCCTGATGTCTCCCCATTGTCCTGCCTGACCATTTGGCTGGAAATAACTGCAGCAAGGTTTACATTATCATCCTTGATTATCAGCATAGAGCTTTAAAAGGATTTTCTTTTATGCTTCAAGTATTTTCCGAAATCAGTCTTGTGGATCTTTTCATATCATAATTCTAATCCTTTTCAAGTCTTATTCAGTCACTTGACTCTTTTCTTTAGTTTGGAGAAGAATATAATGCGATTTTTCCTGTCTTATCAGGGAGACTTCTGCCATCATAGTCAATGACATTGCATCTCAAATTTCAAAAAATGTTGGAGCTGCTGTTGAGGCTACTAACGCCCTTTCTGCTAGTGCTAGAGCCATAACATTTCGTTATAATAGGAAAAACGCGAAGCGTAGGCGCCTTCAGGAACCTGTTCCACTGGATTCTTTAACTTCAGCAGATTCTAGAAGTTCTAAAAGCTCCACTGTTTTTCTTCATGAAGAGGAAAGGGAGAAAATAGGTGATGAAGATACCAAGTTTCAGACTGATTCTAATAGCATGTCTAACACTTTGTCAAGAATGGTAGCTGTGCTCTGTGAGCAGCATCTGTTCCTTCCTCTGCTAAAAGCTTTTGAAATATTTCTGCCGACATGCTCGCTGTTACCTTTCATTCGTGCTCTTCAGGTTGGTTAATGCACAATATAGTTTATCAGTATAAGTGTCAGAGGGTAAATTGTATATTTCAGGTCTTAGGATCTTTCCTCCCCCTCAACCCCCCCAAAAAAAGAAGAAAAAAGGAAAAGGAAAAGGAAAAATGAAAAAGAAACTTTGCATGTCCTTAGGAGCTCTTCAGACTTCCGTACATGAAGTTATGAGTTACATAACTTACATGTGTATGTGTTCTTTATAGAGAACTAAAATCTAGTCTAATTTAAACGGGTTAATCGCCGTAAAATACACTAACTTTGACCATATTCTGCTTTTGAACATGAACTTAAAATTCTAAATTAAAATACATGAACTTTCGATTTGTCCTATTTTGCACATGAAATAAAATGCCCCCCAAATCGAAGCTGACTTGGCAAAATCGTAAATGATATGGCAATCAAATGACGTCGTTTTGATTATATAGAATTAAAAAAAAAAAAGTAAAATATAATTCCTACTCACCTTTACACCTTACTCTCTTCCCTTCCCTCCCCTTTCCGTCGGGCCTCTTTCTCTCCCCCACCCTCTCTAAAATTTCTTTAATTGAGGTTAGAATTCACACCTCCGTCGTCAGTCCCACAACCACCGCCTCTCACTCTTTCCTTCTCCACCAAGAGTGCCAGGTTCACTGGTATTTCTGTCAATCGAGGGGTTACAAAAGCTTTGGGAGGCGAGGCGGCACCATACCATGTGCTTCTCCACTGAGTACCAAATGCAGTCTATGAGAAAGGAGAAGAGGGTTGTTCTTACCCTCCCCTTTTCATTGTGAGTTTCTGCTATTAATGTATTGGCTATAGGCTTTACCATCTCTCTCTCTCTGTATGAATTGTGAGATTATGCATTAGTATTGGCTTTGTGATTGTGAGTTTCTGTCATTAGTGTAGTTGCTTTAAACTTCGCCAACTCTCTCTCTCTCTCTCTCTCTACGAATTGAGAGCTTCTGCCATTAGTATAGCCTTTTGATTGTAAGCTTCTGCCACTATGCGGGTTCGATCTCTATATGAAATGGGTAGTCCGATTAAGGTGTAGAAGCCGAGCTTTTCGTACTCATCGGGGTTGGAAGAGACGAGGGTTATGTACTCAGCAGGGGTGATTTGGTCGTAGTTGATGTTGTCTCCGATGATGTAGCGTAGCCTGTGGAATGTGTTGGTAGCGTTTGCAGCAGGGGTTGGAGAAGTGGCGGCAACAGTTACAAATCGGGAATCGTGGTCGAATTCGGACTAGGAGATTGATGGATTGGCAGAGGTGTCGAAATGGCTGCCCTCCGCGCCATTGTTCTGGTGTAGAGAGAGAGAGGGAGAGAGAGAGGGTGTGTTGGAGATGATTTGCAAAATATTTTTTTTCCATTTATTTTAATTTGAAGTGGCAAAGAACCGACGTCATTTTGATTGCCACATCATTTTTGATTTTGCCAAGTTAGCTTCGATTTGAGGGCAATTTTACATGTTCAAAATCAGACGAACCGAAAGTTCATTTATTCTAATTCAAAATTTTAAGTTCATGTGCAAAACCAGAATATGGCCAAAGTTTGTGTATTTAGAGGCAATTAACCCTATTTTAAATTCCAGAATGAGAAAGGTAAAGTATAACAGTTTTTATATTGCTTCCCCTTGTGATTTTCTTGTTCCTTTCAGTTCCCGTTTTAATTGATTGCTATTACCAAACCACATGAACTTTTTCTTTCTTTATTAAAAAGAAAAGAACCTAAGTTCCTATACACCTTCCAGTACTTCAATTTTCACCATCAATATTCAGCTGGACCATTTGATCAATTGATTTATTATTCTTTCCTAGGCTTTCTCACAAATGCTCCTCTCAGAGGCTTCAGCACATCTTGGATTATTTTCGACCAGAATTAAGGAAGAGTCTCCTCTTACACTACCTAATTGGGAAAGAGATGGCAAAGTTGGGAACTCATGGACAAGTTCCACAGCTGTCAAAGCTGCTGATGCCATCCTTTTAACTTGCCCATCTCCATATGAAAAAAGATGCTTGCTAAGGCTCCTTGCTGCTACTGACTTTGGTGATGGAGGGTCTATTGCCTCACGATATGGGCAACTGTCTTGGAAAATAGAGATGGCTGAACCCTCTCTGCGGAGTGATGAATTCCCCCTGCTAGGAAATCAAACATTTGATGATGCTTCGCTTCTATCTGCATTGGAAAAGAATGGGTACTGGGAACAAGCACGCAGTTGGGCCAAGAAGTTGGAGGCCAGTGGTGAATCATGTTGGAAATCTGCGGCCAATCATGTAACTGAAATGCAGGTAACATGGTAATTTAGTTTTTGATCACTTTATGCATGACAATGCAATTGATGCACGTTCATCTCGTTAGAATTGGATGTCTTGTTCAGGTCTCGTTTATTTTTTATCCAAATAGATTTTCATGTGTTTCTGCAACTGTCTAGGCTGAAGCCATGGTTGCAGAGTGGAAGGAATTTCTTTGGGATATACCTGAAGAGAGGGTTGCTTTATGGAGCCACTGCCAGACGCTCTTCATCAGATATTCCTTCCCAGCATTGCAGGTAAGATTATTTCACAACTGACTGAACTGAGGCTAAAGGAATGGCTGACATCACATAATCCTTCATCATGGGATATATCTATCTTTTTCTTAGTTGTGACATTTTCAATTCTTAATTTTTCTTTGTTCTCATCTTCTATGGGGTGGGTAAGAGCGGTCAATGGAAGAGGTGTTTGTAGGACACGTTTATGTGGTTGCCAGTCACCTACTGAAATACAATCCTCCTCTGTGTGTATCTAGGCTGGACAGTTCTTCCTAAAACATGCTGAAGCAGCGGAAAAAGATATTTCAGCAAGAGAACTTCATGAGATTTTGCTACTTGCTCTGGAGTGGCTGAGTGGAATGACAACGTTGTCAAACCCGTAAGATTTTGTTCTTCTTTTGTTTTGGTTATTAGTTTTTCTTTTTCTTTTTCTCTTTACGTCTTCCAGTAAATATTTTGCTTTCTACTGAATAATTAAGGAATTGAGGTACTCAAAATAAACAATCTCTGCAGGGTTTATCCACCACACCTTCTACGTGAAATTGAGACCAGAGTGTGGCTCTTAGCTGTGGAATCGGAAGCTCTGGTAAAGAATGAAGGTGAAAATTCATTAATTTCACCCACCCGGGAACCTGGAGCTGGAAAGAGTTCTGACTTGATGGACCGTACAGCAAGCATTATTGCTAAAATGGATAATCATATGAATGGACTTAGGCTCAAATCTTCCGAGAAGAATGATAGAGAAAATGGTCAGACTCATTTTAGGACGACTCAAACTGGCGAAGGAGGGGGCTTAAAGACAAAAAGGAGAGCAAAAGGCTATGGATCATCAAGAAAACCGTTATTTGATTCAGGAGAATCTGTACCCCTCAACCCGAGAGACGAGACACATTTTCTTGATGAAAGCTCAAAAATTGATGCTTCATTATCCAGGTGGGAGGAAAGAGTTGGACCTGCTGAGCTCGAAAGAGCTGTTCTCTCACTGTTGGACTTTGGACACATAACAGCTGCTAGACAACTGCAGAATAAACTTTCTCCAGACAACATGCCATCTGAATTTTTTCTTGTTGATGCGGCTTTGAAGCTTGCTGCTCTTTCAACTCCAAGCAATAAGGTGTCAATGTCGATGCTGGATGATGATGTAGTCTCTGTTATGCAGTCATGCAATCTTCTGGCCGAGCAGCGAGTGATTGATCCCCTGCAGGTAATAATTAACTTTTACCACTTCATTATTATTATTGGAAACTCCTATTGCAGTCGTTTCAGCTTGCCTTAAAATTCACTCTTACCTTAGTGCTTCTCAATATTTTCCCTCTCCAGTATGAAGGAACATTGTGACTGATGCATCCAGTTGCAGCTTCTACTAAGTTTAGATCTATGGTGTTTGTTTGAGATATTATTTGTCTCATGATATTTGGATTTAGGACAGATTTAGAAGATGCCTTTTGATATTTCTTGTATTTATCTTTTGTTCTTGCTTCAAGCCTTTTTTCTGAATGTTTCTTATATCAGAATAGTAACTGAAAATTCCATTTCAATTTCAATTGCATAACATAGATCCTGGAGAGTTTCACAAGCCTTCTTAAGGAGGGTAGTGGACGTGGACTATGCAGGAGGATAATCTCTGTTGTGAAAGCTGCAAATGTGCTTGGTCTAACATTTTCAGAGGCGTTCGAGAAACAACCCATAGAACTGCTGCAATTGCTTTCTCTCAAAGCACAAGAATCTTTCGAGGAAGCCCATCTTTTAGTTCAAACACACTCAATGCCAGCTGCTAGTACCGCCCAAATTCTCGCTGAATCATTTCTAAAGGTGAATCTGATGCTTATGTAATAATACTTTTTTCATAAAAAAGTAGTTCTTGTATAATATTTGTATGGTTTTAGAATTGAGAGACTGCAGTTGTTGCTTGTGTTTTTCAGTTTTCCAATGCAAAAGCATTATTTCTTGGGTGAACCCTTGACATTCTTAATTTCTTGTACCACGTATTTAGACTAGCCAAATGAACTGCAAAAACTTTAATAATTGAATCATGCGTATCCGACAGTTTCAGCAATGTATCACAATAATTCTTGAGATCTAACATCATTCTGTCGAAATCTTTCAGGGTCTATTAGCAGCACATCGTGGGGGTTATATGGATTTTCAGAAGGATGAAGGACCTGCTCCACTGCTATGGAGAATTTCTGATTTCCTAAAATGGGCTGAACTTTGTCCTTCTGATTCAGAAATTGGCCATGCACTAATGAGATTAGTAATCACAGGCCAAGAAATACCCCATGCATGCGAGGTAACTTTTATACTCCTTCAATTAAATGGGGCGGGAAGCTTTAACATTGAATTATTGTCAGGCTCGGGCATCAGTTATAACTTATAAGGTTAAGGACTTGGTAAAGTATTCATCAAGTAATGATGTTCCAAATGAACATGATCCCTATATATATATTTCTGCTCTAAAGAATGTGAGCTAGGATTTATTGGAAAACCCCCTTCTAATGCAACTGCCCTTAATTGTTGCTTCGTCAGTTCTGTTATAGATGATAACATAGTTATTTCCCAAATTGATGCAGGTTGAGCTTCTTATTCTGTCCCATCACTTCTATAAGTTGTCAGCATGCCTTGATGGAGTTGATGTGCTCGTAGCTCTTGCTGCAACCAGGGTAGAAGCTTATGTATGGGAGGGTGATTTCTCGTGTCTCGCTCGCTTGATAACAGGAGTTGGAAATTTCCATGCACTCAATTTCATACTTGGGATTCTAATCGAGAACGGCCAACTGGATCTCCTCCTCCAAAAATATTCAGCAGCTGCTGATGCTAACAGTGGAACTGCTGAGGCGGTTAGAGGATTCCGAATGGCTGTTCTGACATCACTCAAGCAATTTAATCCAAGTGATCTCGATGCATTTGCCATGGTACATACCCTCCCCGCTCCTTTATGAATCAAAATTCACATTTGGATCATCCTCTGTTTAAGACCATGATCCACATTCTCTACTTCTGCAGGTTTACAATCACTTCGACATGAAGCATGAAACCGCTGCGCTTTTGGAGTTACGTGCAAAGCAACTGTCACAACAGTGGTTTCTTCGTTACGATAGGGATCAAAATGAAGAACTCCTTGAATCAATGCATTATTTCATTGAGGCTGCAGAAGTGCACTCGTCCATTGACGCTGGTAACAAAACTCGCAAAGCTTGTGCTCAGGCATCACTTGTATCGTTGCAGATACGAATGCCGGACACGAAGTGGCTCAATCTTTCCGAAACCAACGCACGGAGAATATTAGTAGAACAATCTCGGTTTCAGGAGGCCTTAATCGTTGCTGAAGCCTACAGCCTCAACCAGCCTAGTGAGTGGGCTCTGGTTCTCTGGGAACAGATGCTCAACCCCGATCTCACTGAGCAGTTCGTAGCCGAGTTTGTTGCTGTATTACCTCTCCAGCCATCAATGCTAGCTGAACTCGCAAGATTTTACCGGTCCGAGATGCAAGCCCGCGGAGACCAGTCCCAGTTCTCGGTGTGGCTCACCGGAGGAGGCCTTCCGGCAGATTGGGCAAAATATCTCGGTAGATCTTTCAGATGCTTGCTGAGGAGGACTAGAGACATCAGGTTAAAACAACATTTGGCCGCATCAGCCACCGGATTTGACGACGTGGTCGAAGCCTCCAACAGGGAACTGGATAAGGTCCCTGAAAATGCTGGACCCCTTATCCTGAGGAAAGGACATGGAGGGGCGTACCTCCCTCTGATGTAGCTGCTCTCTACGCTCAACGAGCAGTCACCCGTCTTTGTGCATGGTAAGTACAACCCAAT
The DNA here is from genome assembly GCA_036937905.1 of Salvia rosmarinus. Taxonomy (NCBI): domain Eukaryota; kingdom Viridiplantae; phylum Streptophyta; class Magnoliopsida; order Lamiales; family Lamiaceae; genus Salvia; species Salvia rosmarinus. Next base: position 98,324,163 of record CM072813.1, read on the forward strand.
AACTGTGCCTATTCCGGCTCAGTTGGTGCTGCTGGAAACATTGTTTGAATACGTGAGGTAAAGAAAGCAACTCGTTCCATTTTGATTTCGAGTTTTTTGCACTGTGGAGTTATAGTTAAGTAGTTTAGAGCTGTGAAAAACGATCAGGTAGGTAGTGCTGATGAGGAAATTCTTTTTTTTGACATGCGGTTTTAGGCAGCAGGTTGATTCTTTTGCTTCGAATTCTCTCGAATCGAGGGCATATTTTAGCGTTGTGTGAGTGAAGCATCCGTTTCTTTTTTTTTTTGCGAAACTTATACATTGTAAAACATGTACGATATGTATATATCATTTCTCTAAATAATAAAATGCGCGCTCTTATTTTGGGGTTTTTTTACATGTTATAGTGCCGTGTTGACAGATATCTCATGTTATATCTCGTGTTTCACTATTGTTAGTTAGGCGTGTTAATGGACAGTCCAAAAATAGCCCAGCCCGTGGGCAGGCCTATACCCCAAAAACTGACCAACCGAATTTTAACTTGGCCCGGTGGCGTGGTTTTGAGACCTTTTTTATCAGTGTATAAATGTACACAACGAATATTTTTGGAGTGATGACTGAGCGTCTTGGGATTGACTTGTGCTCAATAAACATCGAGCGCAGTCGATTTATAGAATAACTCTTCCGACGTGTGGTGATTCTGTGCAATATTGAGGTTCTTTTCTTCAAAAAGGCCTAACAAGAATCTATAACAAAAGATCATTGTCTGAGCTACTCTGGTTTCGAATGCGTCCGATTCTCTGGACGTTTCTGTTCGAGGAATCGCTTTGTCCCTTCAAGTACTCCAAAGAAGATGGAGCCACCAATGCCTATCCACATCACTCTTGGCCCAATTCCCTATTACGCAAAAAACACCAATCAAAACATGTATATGAAGGTTTTCTTCATCTTTATAGTTCACAGAATCGATTAGGATCAGTTGGATTATGTTGTGTGCATGTAAAGAATGTGGAGCCATTTTCATGGCTACTCTGAATTTTTGCAGCTATGGTTTATCTGTATATATGTAGAGATCATCGATCGCTGATTTCTATTCAAGAGGAGAGCGAGGGGTGTATACGGTATACCTTGAGTAGTGCGGAAGGGCCTTCATCTCGGACTATAGTTTGTACACAGTCAAAGATGCCCTTATACTGGTTTGCTGATCCCTGTATGCAGAGACATGGAGGTTAATAATCGAACAGCCAAAACATCGAAACACACAACTGCAAATGATACATTGTTATACCTGAACCATCAACCTAGTCTTGATCACATCCAAGGGAGTGGTTATGGCTCCCGTCAGAGCACCTAAAACAATAAAGAAAAGAGTAGGAGATGATGAAAACATACATAATGGAGCTCTTATTGAGAAATGTTACTTGCATTTGCTAATCGCATGTGCCACTTATTTTTCCAGCTTTTTGGTTAACTTTAGCCAATGAGAACACATAGTGATTCTGTGCTGTCTAATATTCTCATCTAGAAGAACTGTAACTGGTACAAACTAGTGTGTTTCAAACACATTCAATATTTGATCTCCTCTTTCTTCGATACTACAATTAACAGGCTCAATCGAGAAGGAAAAATAATAATAGAAATTTGTATGATAATGCTGAGGATCATGTAAAATCATGTTGGATAAGCATATGACATAATAAATCGTAGAGTGCTCTTGGAGGTCGACTTACCAGCAAAAGCACCAATAACAGCATTTTCTGCATCCTTCAGATCTCTCTTAGCCTGGTCAGAGATGTAGAAGAAATCACAAAAACACCATTGTCAGATTTAAGTCTCAGGAGGTATGGTACTTAACAGCTTTAAGAGGGAACCATTACCGCCAACTTATAACCTAGTCGAAGTTGTTCATAGATGCAGAACTGAATAGCATCGAATGGCAAATCTCTTAGCAAAAACGATCCATATCCCTATAATGAAGATAATTGGTTAGTTTAAAATGACATGCTAAGTGGATATCTGAGCACTAACATGGAAAAAGTAATTGCAACAACGATGTTCCTAGTTGGTGATGATAAGCATCAGTTCCTCTCCTCAGAAATGCAATAAAATGTAATACCAGCAATTACATAAGAGAAGAAACAGAGATGGAATGAAGGAGACATATTCCCTAAAGTTCAAGACAAACAGGCTGAGTTGATTCACCAAAAAAGATAAAGCATGGAAAACATCATACCGCATAGAGGCCTTTAAAGCTTTCTTTGGAAACAATCATTCGGACAGCATTAGGGGCAGAAGTAAATTGGCCAGTCTGCATTCGTTGCTTAACAACCTGAAGCATCAAGACTAGGCATGAAAACAGCAATAATATTAAATTTACAAAGACAATAAAACAGGTTGATTAAGAAAAAGATCCACGGAGCTTTCCTGAAAGAAGAAAGAAAAAGGAGACAAATAATAATAAAAAAATAATAATTAACTTTTACCTCAGTGGGGACACGAATGAAAGAAGCAGCCATGCCTCCAAGGGCACCAGCAGTCTACATAAAAATAAGTGACATTAAGATATTGCATTTGCAAGTGTCCAAGAAAAATCAATGCCATAATTTGCAATCAATTTTCAGTGGGCCATGAAAATCCCACTAAATTTCTAAGATTAGGAAGCAATAGAAAGACAGGGAAACTTGTGCTGCTCCATGGAGAGGCAAGAAATTTAGTTGGGTATGGGGGATGAATTTGATCAATTCAAGTGTGGAAACTGAAGGAATGGTCGCATAGCCAAATAGCTCCTTTGGCAGAGAGAGTTAGATTGGTCACCTAGCGCCGGATGAAACGTCGAAGAAAAGTAAAGGGTCGCTTTAGGAATAGGGCTTAATATTCTTCTGTAGTAAATGCAGATTAAAACTATCACTCAAGTTAACTCAAGCTATTCCTTCACCCAAAACTAGTAAGCTTTATGAGGTTCAAGCTATTCCTGGGCCAATATTTGTTCATGCAAAAAAAGATTCGACTTCCAAACCTAATAATATCTAACAGGTCTATAAAAAATATATGTCTGTGGAAGATACTTGACTGCAAATCTTAAAGGAAGCCATTCATAGCCTGTAATGAAAGACAGTGCCCAGTGGTTGGTTGGAGTCAATCCTGCACCCGTACACTTGGAGTAAGCTTGAAAACATATGTGTGAGGTTCAGTGTTTTGGAACGTTAGATAAAAGAAAATTTACATGTACAAACACACCTATTAGATGTTCTAATGTATAATAAGTAATAAGCAGACATGGTGCAGCTTACCAGATGAGCCACAGCACTGAGGTTCTCTGGAAAGGTCCTCAGAAGTTTTTGCTTGGCAGGCTCATAAACACCAACAAAAACAGCAGATGCACTGTCAAAAAAGTTGAGAATTATTCGACAACTCGCACATATTTTGCATATATTTTTTCTATATGCCAAAATGTGTACGTGTAGCCTACTTACTACCTATAATGAGCTTGTTAAAAATATCATAATAAATAGCAATCAGAATGTGAGAAGTCAACAACCTCATTCCTGTATTAAACAAAAAGATCTAGACAAGTCCTTACGGTAAGACCCCAGCAAGATTTCCAGCAAGGCCAGAATATAACCCTTTGAGAATTATTTGACCTCCACCCCGTGCAGCCTGAAAAGAAATTAAATTTTTTCAGAAGCATGTGCCAAGTATAATCAGTGACATGCTTCTTCAACTTGGTCTTCCCATTTTATTGAGCAGAAGGGCATTTTGTGAGTTGTAATGATGTGGGAAAATAATAAATCTTAAAAAAAATAAAGAAACACCTACAGTTGCCATGCAGTACGTCAGATAATTTTTTCAATATTATGTATAAACAACCTTGTTTCCTTTCTCTTCCTCTCAAATATGAACAATACTCCATGCAACCAGCAGGCACCGACTTAGCATAATCAAGAGAAAGCTATGAAATAAGAATTGTTTACAGTAATCTAGCAGGTGTAGCAAACAATGAGAGATGACCTGCAATCGAGTCTTTATTGTATCAATAGGATATAAAGCTGTTTCAACTACAACACCAGCTGTGCCACCAGCTATAACACCCTCTGCAAAAAGTAATATGAGAAAGTTAATAGAGTGAACTAGTGAGAATCTGCAATGTCTGATGTGTGAAAGAGCCCCATAATGTGAAAGCATGAATACTAATATGCAACCTGTTTTCTCCATGAATCAAGGAACTAACTATTTAACTCCAAGGACCCTCATATATAGGAAACTGCTGAATATAAGCTACGACTACAAGCATGAGCAATAACTAAAGCAGAGAGGTCCTTCAAAAGAAGCTACACATTTGCACTACTGGATGTTGTATCAGCAACCTCTGGTGCATATATTCAAAATTGAGCACAAAAAAGTTCAGAATGAGATTTCAGCCATACCAAATAGCAGTCGCAAAAAGTCAAATGGCTTTTCTTCTTGCGCATTAACTGAGGCAAAGAACTTTTTCGTCTCCAACTGAAGGTTTCCCATTTTCTTATTAGATGACTCTGCAAAGCAAATTAGCGGTTCAAATAGGAACTCAGAAATAGATTAAAATACAGATAATTGTAACACGCCAAATTAAGTGAATTTCAACCATAGTTTACTTGCAATCACATTTGGAAAGTGCAATTACACGGCATTCATCACATAATTTAGATTCTCGACATATAACACCATTACAATTATTGCTGCATGAAGCGCTCCTAAAAATCATTTCTCTATTAAGTCGTAGATAATACCAATTGCAAAAGGATAAATACAAAAGCTCAATAAACAAATAATGAATTCTCAAAGTCTGTTCAATTTCGCACCAGCCATTCCAGCAAATGCCGGACGAAATCGAACCACTGTTCAGCAGATTACACGGTTTCAGAAAATGATAGATAAAACTGATGTAAATTACCTGAAGATGGCGCAGAAGAACTCTTTGCATCAACAGCTAATTTAAACAGAGCCATCAGTACCTAAAACTCGATGCTTATCAGAGCAAACACCATTAAATTTCAAAAACCAAAAGATAAAATTACTCAGCATCAGAGCAAACACCATTAAATTTCAAAAACCAAAAGACAAAATTACTCAGCTGAAGATTTTACACAAGCATTTCTTATTAGAGACAAGTGTTAACAAATACATTTAGAGAGAGAGCACCTGCACCTGTAGGGTGAGAATTTGGGACCGGGACTGGAAATTTCGTCTCGACCGAGTCCCGACGATCCCAGTCGAATTTTCTGGGTTCGGATCGGGACCGGACCAGAAATTTTGATTTTCAGTATCGGAAGTCCAGCCCGTTGAAATCAAGTCCGATTTTAAATATATCTAATTTTAATTTGGACTTTCGGGACTTTCGGATATTTAGTAATTCGGGACGTCGGGACTTCGGACTTGGACATTTTCGGGTAATTTGGGATATTTTCGGACTTCGGGTAATTCGGGACATTTTCGGGTAATTTCGTGACTTTGGACTTTCGGGACATTTTCGGAAATTTTAATTCGGATGGGACTAAAATTATAAATTTTCGGATCGAGTCCAAGTCCCGATCGGACCGGATCGGATCCAAAATTGCAAAATTTGGGACTTGGGATCGGGAATCGGGACGGTGCAGGTCAGACCCGATTCTCACCCCTACCTGTATGGATGCTGAGAGCGTGCAGCAAGAAAGGAACGGTTTAAATAAGTTACGATTTTCGCTGGTACGATGTATATATATTGAGAGGGATTAAATAGTATCCGAGTTTGAGATATTATGTACTCCCTCCGTCCACTATAAACGTGCATTTAATTTTTTTTCGATCCGTCCACCAAAAATATGCACTTTTCTTTTTTAGAAACACCAACTTTATATTTTTACCCACAACTTATCCACTTATTTACAAAAAAACACTCATGGCCCACCTTTTTACACTCACAATCCATTAATATATTCATTTATTATCCCAATGACACACCTTTTCATACACATTTACTTTACACTTCCACCGTGACGCAACATTTAAAATTTCTGTATTAATTGACAAAAAAAAAACAAAAAACATTTACTTTACACTTATTACAGTTTTCTTAAAACTCGTGCCACCAAAATCGATGCACGTTTTTTGTGGACGGAGGGAGTAATATTCAACAGGTCAGTGATGCCCTTAGATATTCTGGGTCGCACGAGCGCTACACTGATGTATTCAATGAGTTTGTAGCTTTGGCCGACAGACCCGGCTAATCTTTGAAATTTCATGCAGATTTTTTTAAAATTTTTTAAGTTTAATTTCGTTGGTTTCGCTACAATAAAGGTTGATTAGTAATTTGATTTGTTATGTTATTGCAAAAAAAATTCATGCATTTAGTTGAATTAAAAAATACATTTAAATGAATACAAAAATACATGCAGTTGGACACAATAATGCATGTGGGTTGAAAGAGTGTGCCCAGCGCGTGCTCGCGCGTTGCCCCGACACGCACTCGCGCTCCACTTAGTGTTCGTTGATCAATAATGTATTTTTTTTCAATTAAATACAAAAATTTTAAAGGTCGCATCACCGTGGACTCGAACCCGTGACCTTTGACCTCGGGTATTAACCACTCTACCACTAGGCCAACACATGCACAACAACAATGCGCTTTTACGTTTTGTAAGATGCATGAACTTGTTTTGTTAAATATATGAACGTGTTTTGTTAAATGCATGTTTGTGTTTCATGCTAATATACAGTTTTATGTTTTGTTAAATGAACTTTTATGTTTTTCGACATCAAATCTCACATCCACCATTCTTCGTCAATTCCGCAGTCTATTTTTACAATTAATCTGTGAATTTCATCGTGAACCTCTGATATAGCCACAATCTCTCTCAATTCTTCAATCATCTATCAAATTCATCTTCGATTTATTCTCAAAATATTTTTCTTCTTTTTTCTTTCAAAATCTATTGTTTTTCGTTGTTCCTATATACTATTGATGTTGTCAGCCGTTGTCGCTGTCCACTACGGTCATCGTTGTCGCCGCCACTGCCATCATTGTGAAAAATATGGAAAATGAAGAAGATAGGATGAGAAGAGAAGAAGAATACTGATTTGCTTTCTTCTCATATTAAAAAAAAGAAGGAAAAATAGTTTTCACGTGTCAATTTGTGGTGCGATCATATATTCAAAATGTGGTTTAAATTATGTACTACATATTATCTGGGGATAGGATACTACAAGAACTTAACCCTATCTATATTGAGGTTCAAATAAGAAATATTTTTAATGCGAGAACTAAGAATCACAAAATTTGTTAACAAAATGAATTTGGTATGAAAGTTAATGAATCAACCGAGAAAGTTATTGAATCTAAAATTGAAATTCTCACCCCGAGTTCGAATCCCAATGAGAGAAGAAATTTTATTTTTTAGATTTAGTAACTTTCTTAATGGATTCATCAACTTTCACACCAAATTCATTATTTTTTTTCTTACATTCTCATGATAAAAATGGTCCTCACGTTAATCATTATATATATATATATATATATATATAGAGGATTGATCAAATGAGAACTATATATGTTTTGAGAACTAAGAACTAATCATGTCCTTTGATTTGATGTGATCTAATGGTCTATAATTTATTACGGACTTTCCTAATATTAATTACCAAAAATTGAATAAGGTTAAATATGTAATATTGTATATATGTTTTAATTACGCCATTTGAATTAAGGGATTTAATATCCCATATTTATGGTATATTAGATATGATAGTTTATTATTTTTATTTTCTTCATTGATCATTTTCACACTTAACATTCGTTGATTTTGCATTATCTAAACAATTTAGTCAACATATACATCAACATGTTTTGATAATTATGTTATTAGTTTTGATTCTTCCACCTTCAGGTGGATAGTTGTAGATTAATTATTGTTAATATTTGTTGTGTTTGATGTGCATAATATAGTTTATAGTATGCATAATACTATTACATAGCACAATTGTGATTTAATGTGCATACATTATGTAGTATGCATAATACTATTACATAGCAAATTATCAATCAGTTGATTTACTCATTATCTTAAAAATGACTTCGATAGTTATGTTACTTTGTGTCATGTTATTTTATTGAGATTTTCATTATCAAATGTTATTCAAGATAGATGGACTCGCTTAGATTTATACTTGTACTTTATAGCTTCAAGTATGAAAATTAATATCAGTCCGTTAATAAGATATCGTTGCATAAGATAAATAACATTGTACACAAATGGGTTACTGATATGCATAAATACGTTTTTTCCGTAAATGACTTAGATAGATGAGCGGTAATTCAGGCAAATAAAGTGGAAAGTCCATTGCTAAAATGACTTAAATGCCCTCAATCGTATAAATTATGGAAAAATACAGTTTTTGCAAATGTGGGTCAAATCTTGTTTGTTGACCGTCTATGCACAACCATTAGATTAGGTGATATAAATGGTGTAGATCAGTTTCTAGTTCTCATCTTAGAGGTGGTTCCTCCTATAACCAACCCCATATATATATATATATATGTGTGTGTTTTATGTTTGTGTGTGTGTGTGTATGTGTGTGTATGTGTGTGTGTGTGTATTGGTTTATTTACGTAAAATCTTTAATATAGACAAATGTGAACAAATTATGTCCAATAGATTTGAAAATATGACGATTATTTTTAAGTGTGTATTTTGAATTAGTTATATGCATATTTTTATATATAATTGTGTATTTGTACATCTGTGTTATAATTTGTGTATTGAATATGAAACGTCTATATTGATTTATCAAGAGTTGATATTTGTTCTCATATTTACACTATAAGAATTGTTCACACGATAACCACTATATATATATATATATATATATATATATATATATATATATATATATATATATGATTGAGATCAAATACAAATCAATCTTAAAGTATAAAATAAGAACAATTTTAGACATTGATTTGTGAAGATCAATGGTGAATTCATCATCTTAATTGATGAATTCAAACACCTGGGTCTGAATTCCATGAGGAGCGATTTTTTTCCGAATTGAGACTCTTATACGGTGAATTGCACGCTTTCACAACAAATTCGAGACGATATCAAAGTTCATAATTTATACATGAATGATGGATTTTACAATAATATATATATATATATATATATATATATATATATATATATATATATATGAGAATGTGTTATTGTAAAACATTTGTTATCCTACAAATGTGAGAACAATATATTCCCCATGAAAGTTATTGCACTGAAAAAATATGAATTTACGCTCCTCATGGGTCGAACTCAAGTGCTGCAAAATGCACTCATCGATCAAAATGATGTATTATCATAAATCTTCAATATCTAATTATTGAAAGTGGTTCTCAGGTTCTCACTTTAAACAAGGTTTTTATTTGAACATTCTCTTATATATGAGGGAGAGCTCAAATTAAAACTTTTTCGTATGTGTTAATTATGAATCGATCTGAATCCTTTATTTTTTTATCGATGGATAAGATTAATTGATAATTTATAATTTTTCTAAATTTGACTATTATATATTAAAGCCACTTAATGGAACACCTTATTTGTGGGATCCTTCAATATATTGTTTCTCTCTCATATATGCATTAATTATTTTTTACGTATTCAGTTATACACACTTAAATTGTGGGATCCTTCATATCTTTATCATATTTTTATTAGATGATCAATTGCATATAACTATATTATCTCTCTCTCTTTCGTAGGTTATATAAGAATGATGATTGATAAATCTGGTTAAGTGACTGTGCGAGATTTATGTAAAGCAATAAAGAACACCCAGGCTTTTTACGTGGTTCGATCGTTAATAAGATCTACGTCCACGGAGGAATGATTCTTCAATACTTTTACTAGAGTTTTTAGTACATAGAGTATTGGTTACAAGCCTTTTGTATTCAGTAAATTGCTAACCCTTCTAATGTCAGTCTTCCTTCTATTTATACAACTCCAAGCCGAATCAAGGCGTGCTCGTCCTCCATTGGTCGAAACATGACTCTTCCTCCGCATGCCTCCATTGGCGGAGTAGGGACCTTCGCCTTACATGCGCCACGTGGAGGTGGCGCCCGACCTGGTTACAGGCGTTTTCGTTCGCCCAGTGGCGGTCTGAGGGGCTAGGGTTTTGGCCGAATAGGGCTCGCTTGGGCTCAGCGTCGTGGGCCCGCTATCAATGTTAGGCCCAGCTCGTTTGGGCTCGTTAGTGGCCTGGTCGGTTGGGCCATATCCCATCATAGCCCCGAATAGCCGAGGGACAGCGGGGCCGAGGTGGAGTGAAGAAAGCACTTCGCCGAGGTTAGGTGTGGCTCGGCTGAAGTTGTTTGTTGAGGGCGTTGTCTTTTTATTGTGAGGGTTTATTTGGCGATCTGGTGTCGAACTGAGTTGGGTGGTCCGTTGTCCGTTGCTTGGAAAAAGATGTGGCACCGAAGCAAGTCGAAGTCCGACCTGGATATCGCCCCTCTGCGTAGGTTACGTCGAGGTGCGATCTGGGCTGGTGTTGTTGTCCGACCCGAGAGGCCGCCCTTTCGGGGATGTCGGGGTGCACCCCGGGTGACCCCGAATCTGGGGCTGGTCTGCCGGGATCCGATCTGGGTATCGCCTCTCTGCGTAGGTTACACCGAGGTCCGATCTGGAGTGGACTTTTCCGTAACGGGCGCAGTCCGTTGGTTGGAGACCGGGGTCCGATCTTGACGGGGTGCGACCTGAGTCGCCGCCATCTGGGAGACGCCGGGGTCCGTATGATGATTTCTAGGTCAGACTGGCGGTCTATCTTAGCCTAGCGTACGTCATACGCGCCAGGCGGTAGTTGTGCACTCGAACTGCGTGCGCGCGTGTACTCCACTTCCAATCACGTGTAGGCACGTGGAAAGCTTCGGGCGCCAGTTTGTGCTTTAAATGCGCTGAGGTCGGGGAAACTGTTCATTCCCTTCACTAAAAACTGCTCATCTCCTCTATACTCGGAGAGAATTTCCGATTTGGAGAAGCTTTTGATCATCTTACAATTCAAGACTCGAGTAAAAAAGTAAGTATGTCTTCTTCCTCTGCTTACGAGCAGCCCGCCGCACTGTTTCCGGTCCGCCCGATCATCTCCGCTGGAGTTTCGGTTCGAACCGCTCATCCACCCCGATAGTGAAATCGAGGTTGGGATTATACCGCTATACCTTATCGGGTAGGTGCGGGAAGATTAGCGCTAGGGTCCCAACAATATCATCTGCGTGGGACGGGTTTAAGGTCGGGGACGCGGATCGTCTCTAATCTTCAACGATGTGATAAAAATAGGAAGGAATGTCACATTCCTACCGACGCCTGTGGTGTGTTCCGCAACCATCCGATAGAGCATTAGCCCTGGAGGTTTCATAACTATGTACATAGACGCCTGAGGGCGGTCCCAGTTCCGTTAGCCTCATCTTTTGAGCCTCTAGAGTATTTCCGAATCCCCATCTCGCCAATTCACCCCAAACTCCATTGGGTCGGTGGTTGAGATGGGGTTAACTTGCTATAATGTAGTCGAGGAGTTCTCATTTGAGCTCTTGATGCGATTTTTAGCGTCAGTACTCAAGAGGTTGTACTATCTTCGCCTCGGCAGACGTTTGGGTGAGTCAACCCTCGAAAGTGTCGGGTGGCAAAATAAGTTTTTCTTTTGAGGGCGATGGGCATCCGATCTGGTTGGGGATGGGTAAAGTGACGGATATAAAACTTAAACCCCTCGGTGGGTAGAGGATCATTCAACACGCTCGGTGAAGTTTCTCTAGAATTCACCGAGGGCGGCATAATGATGCCGGGTTGAGTGTGCACAGTCGCAGTTCGGGTTCGGGTCCGAGGTGGGTGAGGCACCTCTTCTCATTCTTATAGGTCCGACCTCTCTTTGACTAACGCGATTTTCTTCTGTAATGCAGTGAAGCTTAAGCACACAAAGGAGGTCAAGCAGCCGGCCTCGTCTCGCCCTGCACCAGCTGGACGACAGGAGCCTTCTAAAAAGAGGGCGAGGCTGGCTGGGCCCACCCCGCAGCCCGTGGTGGTGGAACACCTCAGCGATCTGCTGAAGGGTCCGCAGCCGATCTCGAGCTCGGGCCTTGAGGTGAGGCTCGTGCCCATGATCTTGTGAGGTACCGATCTCAGCGATCTTCCGCCTCGCTAGTCATGTTGTTTTTTTTTTTTTTTTTTTTTTTACGCTACTAACCGTTTGATTTGCGGGACCGCCTCGATCGCGAAAGCGAGATCGCCGCATGGTCGATGTTGTTGCATCCCGTACGAGGAGGTGGAGAGAAAGTCGTCGCAGTGAGTCCTCATTGGCCGGCGAGGAAGGAGGTGGAGGTTGCAAGGGCCGGCCGAGGCCGCCACGAGGGAGAAGCGGCCGTCTTGTGCGGGGGCCCGCTGGCGAGGTGAAAGGCGCCGGGAGGAGGTGGCCGACGCGAGAAGAGATCGGCCGATCGGACAAGTGCTTTCTTTGGCGAGGCGAGGACCCATCTTCAAGGCTCGCCAAAGAAACTTATCGAGTTGAGTCCTTCTCCGCCTTTATCTCCGATCCGCCGACGTGATGAGGCCGCGGTGATATCTACCCACCGGAGGGTTGGCGGCCAAGATGCCCGATTTTGACAAGGCGGCACGGTTGGGCCGAGATTGATCGAGGCGGTGAACTTGCAAGATGCGGGTGCTTGCCGAGCGGCCGCCTTCCCGTGGTGGAGGCCTTAGCCTCCTGCCGTCGCTCGACGGCCGAGGCCGTGTCCCAATCAGGTGGATGAAGATCCCGAGCTTCGGAGCTTCGGCCGAGGCGGGCCGGTGAGGAGGAGGAGGAGGAGGAGGAGGAGCCAGTTCGACATTTTAAGATTTTTGTTATCTTTTTTATTTACAGTACTCCACACCTGAATGGCTCGGACTTGATCATGAATTGTTGACCAAGTTAAAAGAGGTCCGAGGCGCCTTGGCCGAGAAGGACGAAGAAGTGCTCTCCTGGAGGAGCCGGTGCGCCGAGCTGACCCAAGTTTTGGCCACTATAGAGGTCACGGCTCGCCCGCCAACCCCAAGAGGAAGTTGGACGAGGCTGATCGGGAGGTGGCCCGCCTCCGGCCGAGAACGAGGCCCTAAAGTTGAGGTCACAGGGGACGAGTCCAGGCGGACTCATCCGCCGACGCTATCCAAGGCGTTTGATAGAGTGTGAGGCGACTGAATTGATGCGAGAGGCTAGCTCGGGTGTCGGAGGAGCATGCGAGAGTCTGAGAGGCAGTCCGCCGAGTGGTGGGACTACCATATCCAGTCGACGACCGAGTTGAGCTTCTTTGGCGGAGGTATGGTCTTGAGGAGGAGGAGGGCCCAACAGCAAGTTGAGCTGTGTCAACTCCGTCGTGAAATACATGGAGATGTATGATATCGTCCATAACGACGCATGCCCCGGCTCGGCAATGAGGTCGCGGCTGACTCACGACCCAATCACAAAAGAACCCGCAGAAGAGGCGACTACTCGATCATGCCAAGTCTTTGCGGTTGATGGGCCCGTCCGAAGCGGATCATTGAGGCGGTCTTCGGGAGGACGGCGACCGAGGACCTCGGTCGGCGGGGAAGATCGCGGGTAAGGGCGAGGTCAGATTCGGCCGGTGCCGGTCGGGGAGTCGGTGTGTGACCTCGGGTGAATCCCACTCCCGGAATGCCGATCTTGGCGCTGCGCCATCAGTGTCCCCTGATGGGTGAGTTGACCACGAGTCGACGCCTCGTCCGGCTGCTCCCGAGCCCATGCCGAGCGCTTGAGGCGGGCAGCGGTGATTCCGCCTCATCGACCGGGTTGAAGGCACCGAGTTCGTCCCGGCATACACCGTCGGCCCGAGACTTTGTAGAAAATTGGTGCGACTTCAAGAGTCTGGCAGTGAGCCTTAAACCCGAATGAGGTCGTGTATAGTATAGGACTTTATGACGAGATATAAATGTATTTAGACTCGTTTCAAGTGTATATTTTCCCTCGAGAGGTACAAACATAGCTTAGGACTTCGCTTTGGTCGTAAATGTATTTATATCAGATACAGAGGTGTGTATTTTCCCAAATAAAGGGGTATAAACGAGCTCGGAAGCCCGATTGTCTCAGATATGGCTTGGTACTTGGTTTATAGTCGTTAATGCATTTAGACTTTGTACCGAGTGCATATCTTCCCAAATAAAGGGGTATGAGTTGGCGAGATCGGTCGGATGTCGCGTGCATGTAGACGCCCAACTTAATGGGTAATCAGATGCTTACGTGTAGACGCCCAACTTAATGGGTAATCAGACGCTTTGCGTGTAGGCGCCCAACTTAATGGGTAATCAGACGCTTTGCATGTAGGCGCCCAACTTAATGGGTAATGTATCGTGCACCTACTTGGGCGGATTTCCATCTTCGTAAGGCGCGCCCCTGTGAAGGTTTAAATATGGTGTATCCAAAAGATGTTCACATATGTATGAGGCAGTGAAATATTCATTATAAAAACAGGTGTTTTATTGAACATGTAATCAACATCGTACTTTGGCAAAACAATTAAGGAACTAACATGATGCCGACTTTAAATCGAAGCTATGTAAAATACCTCCTTAAATGCGTAATGTGCAAGTTAGTGGGATAAGCGCCTTAGGACAAGTGGGCCACTTGTAAGCCCTTTGCCGAGGTCCTCGTGAACGCGGTATGGGCCTTCCCATGTCGGATCCAGCTTGTTAAGACGCCACCCCACGGCTTCATTATTTCTTAGGACGAGGTCGCCCACATGGAGCGCGGAGGCTTTGACCCTTTTGTTGTGGTACCGTGCGACCTGGGCCTTGTATTTGGCTTCGTTTATGAAGGCGAGCTCGCGCTTCTCCTCGAGGGCGTCAAGGTTGGCCCGCAGGTCTTCCTCGTTCCCGGCCTGGTCGAAGTGAAGAGTGCGAGGGCTCGGTGCGCCGATCTCAGCTGGTATGACGGCCTCGGTACCGTAGACCAGGCTAAAAGGGGTCTCCCCGTGCGCCGTCCGAGGTGTGGTCCTGTAGGACCAGAGGACTTGAGGGAGATTTTCAGCCCAGTCGCCTTTAGCTCGGTCCAGCCTCTTCAATCCTTATACGATCGTGCGGTTCGTCACCCCGGTCCGACCATTCGCCATGCGGGTGTGCGAATCGAGGTGAAGCGCTGATCGATCCGAAGCTCTTCGCACCACCTTGAAGTTTTTGTCGACTAATTGGGTGCCGTTGTCCGAGACCGGGATGTGCGGTATGCCGGCGGCAGACTATATTCTTCCACACGGGCGTCCGGATCCTTCGCCGTGAGGCTCGAAAGTGGCTCGGCGACCCATTTTGTGAAGTAGTCATGGCTACGACTAAGTATCGGTCGACACGGTGCTCGGTCGAAGGGCCAACGATGTCGATCCCCACTGCATGAAAGGCCATGGACTCTGCAGGCTGCTCAAATCAGTCTGGGGCAGCTTTTGACCGTGGAGTGAATCTGGCACTTCGGGCACTTCTTGACGAGCTCGGCCGAATCTTGCACGAGGGTGGGCCAGTAATATCCCGATCTCAGCGTCTTCTTTGAGAGAGCTCGCGACCGATGTGGCTCATGCAAGACCCTCGGTGAATTTCGTTGAGCACGTAGTCGGCTTCTTCTCGCCCGAGGCACCTCAGAAGGGGTTGAAGGTAAGATTTCCGGTAGAGAGCACCCTCATGCATGAGATACTTCTGGGATTTCGCCATCATCCTTTTGGCTTCGAGCCGATCTTGAGGCGAGGCGCCGTGTTCGGTGTAGCCTTCAGAGAGACATCCAATTCGGCTCTATCTCGGTGATGATGCCGACGTGGGACTCCGCTATGCTTCGGAACGGACCTCCTCCGGTGGACTTGTTGACGACGCAGCCTAACTTGCGAGGATGTCGGCACGGCTGCTTTCCTCGGGGATTCGGTGGATCTTGAAGTACCGAACGAGGTCAACATCTCCTTCGCCTTCTCGGTATTGTTTCATTCGGTCTCCTCGCCTCGTATTTGCCTAACACCGTTCACGACGACCGGGAATCGCCAAGATTTGGATCTTATCCACCCTCGGCTCAGTGGCGGGAGTCAGGAGATTAGGGCCTCATACTCCACCTCGTTGTTGGTGGTCGGAAGGTAAACCGGAGCGTGGGTGACTTCGCTTATCTGGGCCGAGGAGGATGCCCGCCCGCCACTGTCTTGCACGATGCTCCGCCCACGACATCCGCCAACCATCTGGTGGTGTTAGGGCGGCTTCCTCCGTGGGGGCGGAGCTGAGTTACCGCATTGTGAGCCTACCTCGGTGAATTTGGCCTCAACCGAGTCGGCGAGAGCTTGCCTTTTATGGCCGGCCAGGTGAGTACGAATGTCGTGCTCGCCGAGCTCCAAAGTGCTCACTTAGCTATACATCCGGACGACTCAGTTTCAACAAGACTTGTCTCAAGGGTAAGTCGGTTAGCACCGGACGGAGTGAGCTTGGAAGTAGGGTCGGGCGCCGCTTGCTCACTGTGGCTGCAGTACTT
This sequence comes from Salvia rosmarinus, assembly GCA_036937905.1. Lineage (NCBI taxonomy): Eukaryota > Viridiplantae > Streptophyta > Magnoliopsida > Lamiales > Lamiaceae > Salvia > Salvia rosmarinus. The sequence continues at coordinate 98,340,657 of CM072813.1, forward strand.
TTTCGAGGCCGAGTACCTTGTCTCGGTCCTTGAGAGCTCGGTGATAAAATAGATGGGAGTTGTCGTCCCACCTCATCTCGCATCAAGATCACTGCTGATGGCCTCGTCCGAGGCGGCCAAATATAGGAGAGAGATTCACCTTGTTTTGGGCAGACAGGTCGGCAGTCGGCAAGGTACTCCTTTAGGCTGCTGGCGGCTGGTGTTCTTCCCGCCAGATTTAAGTCCCGAGCTCTCCTCGGGATCTTAAAGAATGGGAGCTGCATTTCTCGGCTCGAGAGAAATCTCTTGAGGCGGCCAGCACCGGTGAGTTTGTGGATCTCACGGATGGTCCTCGCACCGCATGTCGAGCACCGCCTTCACCTTGGTGGGATTGGCCTTGAGCCTCCTAAGAAACCCAAAGATCCCAAGAACTTGCGGTCTTCACCATAAATGTACATTTACGGGGTTGAGTTTGAGGTTGGCCGACCGAGGAGTTGGAGGATGGTCTGAGGTCGCCGGCGCAGACTCTCCGTTTCGACTTTTGACTACTATGTCGTCGACGAGACCTCGACGATCTCCCGATGTGGTCTTTGAATGTTGCATCCACCATCCTCTCGTAAGTAGCCCCAGTTTTGAGGCCGAAGGCATCTTTCTGCACGCAAAGACGCGAAGTTGGTGATGAATGCGGTCTTTGGTGCGTCCTCCGGCTCATCGGGATTTGGTGGTACCTTGTATAGATCCGTGAAGTTGAACATCTCGTGGCCCACCAATGCCTCCACCTTTTGTCGATATCGGGAGGGGTAGCAATCTTTAGGCGGTCTTGTTGAGGTCGGTATAATCGACGCACGCGCCACCCTCCTCCCGGCTTCGGACCACGATCGATTAGCCATCCAGTCGGGTATTGACCTCGAACAAGATCTTGGCCTTCAAGTTGAGTCACCGTCCCTTACGACTGCCGCGCTCGCCGCGAATATCCTTTTCTTCACGGATGGCTTGGTAGCGGTCGATGTTGAAGCGGTGAGTTATGAGCTCGGGTGACACCGGTCATATCGGCGGGACCAAGCAAACACGTCCTATATTCTCTCGAAGTCGATGACGTGTCACGGACGTCCATTGGGCCCAGGTGCCGACTGGATGACCTTCGAGGATCGTCGTCGATAGTTGGAGGCCTCGGTCGGGTCATCCCGGTGTCGGTCTCAGGGCTCGGTAATTTCTATGCAGGGTGAGGCCGCATCTTGAGTTGAGAGTCGTAGGCATTCTTTCTTTGCCGTTTGGTCTCCCCGGATCTTGAGCACTCCACCGGTGGGAATCTTGACGGTGAGGTGGTAGACCGAGCAGACGGCCTTGGTGGCGTCTGACCAATCTCTCCGAGGATGATGTTGTGCGGAGAGGAGCTCGGACTGGGAAGAATCGGATGGCCTTGGTGACCGACTGAGCCCGCCTACCGTGACCGGAAGGGTAATGACCCTCGGCCGGATCTCTTGAGTGAAGCTCCGAATCGGGAGGCGCGGAAGTACCGAATGCCTCCGACCTCAAGCTTGTCCGCATACCGGAAGATGATCCGACGGAGGCTCCGATGTCGATATAGACCCGGTGGACGTTTTGTTGCCCACCGCACCGTATCGTGATGGCGTCTGATGCGGCATGATCTGGGCACGGGTCCTCCTCGAGAAGCGTTATGTTCTCACCATCCCGAGTCGCTTGTTCTTGGCTCTTGAGGGCCGACCTCCGGCGTCGTTCTTCGTGGACGACCTCGTCGTCCCGAGGCGATCCGGTAACAACATGAGACTGCTCCATAGCGTTGGGACCTTCGTCCTCGCTCGTCTTCAGGTTGGGTCGCCGTTGGGGTCGGCCCGCTGTTGCCGCCCCATTCCTTCAAGGCTTCGCTCTTCGGACCACTCGTCCGAGGTATTTCTTGAGGGCTCCACCTTAACGAGCTCGCCGATCCGTGAGCCCGGTTTGCAATCCTCGGTATCATGACCATACCCTTGGTGATAGTCACAATACTGCCTCGTGGACCTCTTCGATCCCCTTTCATGGGGGCGGGCCGGAAGAGCTCTCGCGGAGCTCGAATATTTCCGCCTCGATTTGAGCAGGGGCGCCCGCTGTGGTTGGGCCGAGGTCCGAGCCCAGACTCAGTGGCCTCTTTTGATTCTCGTCAAGGCGCCGCGCGATCGGCGCCTCGACTTGATCATCCGGCTTTTTCTCTCGGACCGCCGTCGTCCATTTCCGGCTTCTTCCGATCCGACTCGCCTCCTTGACGGTTGTCCACCAGTTCCGAGCTTACTTGCCGTCTTTGGTTTCTCCACGGTGATTTCTTTGTTCATTTAGCGGGTCGGATCCGTTTTGAACGCGTTGATGATGTAGAGGTCATTGCTGTCGTCAATTTTGAGCGACTCTTTGATGAACCTCGAGACGAAGTTGACATCGTCTCGTCCCGCCCTTGGCGGATTGTGAGCAGGTCGGAGGAAGGCTGCTGGGGCGGCATCTTCTGATAGAAGCGCCATTTGAACTGATCCATGAGGTCCTGGAAGCAGTGTATGCTGTTCTGACGGAGCGAGGTGAACCAACGCCGTGCGTTGGAGACCAGCACCTCGGGGAAGATTTTGCACATGTGAAAATCTTCCATTCCTTGATTCGCCATGTTGGTGGTGTAGGCGAAAAGGAAGTCGGAGGGGTCTCCGAGGCCATCGTAGGCCGCTTTATTGGGTGCCCGGTACCGCTGGGGCAGGGGCGTGTCTAGAATCTCCCTGGAGAAAGGGGAGATGATCCTCCCGTACCGGTCGAACCCCGGGAGATCGTTGCCATCTCTTTCCGGAGGGGTGGGGGATCGATAGCGACGCCTATCGTCCCTCCGAGGGGGGGTTCGACTCCGCCTTTCTTCCCTCCTGTTTTGCTCCGCTCTCTGGTCGGCATGACGAGGTGGAGAGCGGCTCCGCGAACGGCGGGCGATCGATGATGGCGGCTCGCCGCGGTGGCGGCCCGCGAACGAGGCGGCGGCTCGCGGCGGCGGCGGCTCCACGTCGGGCGCGGCGCTTCTCGACTATCACGCCGGTGAGATCGGCTATTTCGGATGGGGAGCGGCCGGCGGCCGTGGTGTTCAGTCAGGGGCCTCGAGGGCCCGCTCCTTGGTCCTCTCGTTGAGGAAGCTTTGGAATCGCCAAGATTGGCGTGGAGGAACTCGGTCACAGCTCGGCCGAGGACCTCGTGGGACGAATGAGCTGTTTGCTCGTCCTCGTTGAGGTCGACATCTTCCCCTACGTTGGGGAGGCGGTCCTGAGGGTGTATGGAAACATTTTCCATGTTGCCTCGTGAGTGTGGGCGCCGTGGCGTCCGCGATCTCCTTTTCGCATCACCGAGTGACCACCGGTCGCCCCAAGACGGTTGTTGCCAGCGTGGGCGGCGGTTGTGCGTGTTCTTGCCATTTAGTTGTAGAGGGAAACGAAGCTTTCTTGTTCGAAATGTTCCCACAGACGGCGCCAATGATAAATCTGGTTAAGTGAGTGTGCGAGATTTATGTAAAGCAATAAAGAACACCCGGGCTTTTTACGTGGTTCGATCGTTAATAAGATCTACGTCCACGGAGGAATGATTCCTCAATACTTTTACTAGAGTTTTTAGTACGTAGAGTATTGGTTCTGGCCTTTGTATTCAAGAATTGCTAACCCTTCTAATGTCAGTCTTCCTTCTATTTATACAACTCCAAGCCTGCAACTGAAGGCGTGCTCGTCCTCTCCATTGGTGAAACATGACTCTTCCTCCGCATGCCTCCATTGGCGGAGTAGGGACCTTCGCCTTACATGCGCCACGTGGAGGTGGCGCCCGACCTAGTCCGGGCGCTCTTCATCGCCGGTGGCGGTCCTGGGGCTGTGGTTTTGCTGAATAGGGCTCGCCTTGGGCTCAACGTCGTGAGTTCGCTACCAATGTTAGGCCCAGCTCGTTTGGGCCTGTTAGTGGGCCTAGTCGGTTGGGCCATATCCCATCAATGATATATCACATATTATCTTTATTCCTTTCAATACACCTGGGTTCTTTAGGAATGTCTTCGTTCTTTCAAGAAACAATGAGTTCTCCAGGTTTGTGACGGAATAAATGATTGTTCTTGATACATGAAGAACTTCAATGTGATATGGATGATTTAAAACTTAGTGACAACAATAAGAGTGATGGTACAATATTTTATTACTGTTATTTTTACTTCGATTGCAGGTTCGAATGCTCGTATTGAAACTAGTGGTGTTCAAATTGAGAGTTCATTAAATTTGTCTGCATATTATATACCAATTAGTAATTCTGATTTGATTCCATATGTTGAGAAAAAGTTCACCTCGCTAGATGGTTGAATATTGTTTTACGAGGATTATGCTTCAGCAATTGGATTCAAGATGAGGCATGGACCCGAAAAAATATTCAATTGATGGTATAGTGTTATGGAATTATATTTATTGCAGTCGAGAAGGGGTTAAAAATGTGAAATATAAGAACAAATCTCTTAAGGTTTATTTAAGATTATGTATATCCAATATTAAATGCTAAATTACATGGGATTTTTTATTCGAATTGATAGGACAAAATCACCCTCATTGTTAATTACATATATAAAGATACTAAACAGTTTGATAGCAATTAATTCATAATATTCTCTTTATCTGGACGGTCCATAAATATAAGGTCTATAATAGTTCCGAATTAACACATAATGATTGATTTCTATTATAACACATCATTATATATATATATAATATAGGTGAGTTATTATAAAAACCTTGTTATCGTACAAACATGAAAACAATGCATTCTCCTTAAAAATTATTATACCAAACAAAAATATTTGAATTTTCGCCTTATGGGATTCGAACACGGGTGATGCATAATGCACTCTTCCAACAAAGTGATACATTACTGTAGATCTTTGCGATCTAATGACTGAAAATAGTTCTTACATTCTCATTTTAAATAAAATTTTTATTTGAAATTTTCACCCAGGTTCGAATTTCATGAGGGGCAACAATTCTATTTTTTTGAATTCAGTAACTTTCTCAATGAATTCATCAACTTTCATAACAAATTCATTTAATTCTTAATTTTTAGGATAAAAGTGGTTCTCATTTGAACATATATATATATATATATATATGTTCAAATAAGAATCTTATTTAAAGTGAGAACGTGAGAACCATTTTCAGTCATTAGATCTCGAAGGTCTACGGTGATGCATCATTTTACTGGATGAGTGCACTGTACACCACCTAGGTTCGAATCACATGAGGAATGCAAATCTTTTTTTTAATGCACTAACTTTCATGAATAATGCATTGTTCTCATGTTTATAGGATAACAAAAGTTTTTACAATAACACCCTCTTATATAGGTACATGTATATACAATGCTTAACCTATAAACACAAGAATAAATATTGACCATTAAATCTTCTTATTGGACGACTATGATTAGAATGTTGTGTAGGCATCTTTTAATTACTTATTATTTTATTAAGGTTATTCATGTAATTTTGTGTTTTAACATTATACTAATCCCCGTTTTGTAGGGATATATTACACTAGGGATGCCAATTAGTGGGTTTTACCCGAATCGATCCGGAATCGTTCCAAACCCATTAAATTTTAAAGTAGCGGTTCTGGTTCCGGTTCCGATTCCAGACCCGCTTTAGATCCGGACCGTTTTCCGGTCCGGTCCGGTTCGGATCTGGTTCTGGTTCTAGAATCAGAACCAATACTTATTTATTAGTTCTGGTCCAAGTAAAACCCGTCTATTGACAAACTTAAATTTAAATAGGCTTGTCTATGAACTAGTTTTATCCATATCGATTCAAAATCACTCATAACACATTAAATTATAAAGCAACGATTTCAGTTCTAGTTCGGGTTCTTGTTCGGTTCTGATCTGGTTCTGGTTCCAGACCCGCTCAGATCCGCACCACTTAAGATCCATAGTTGATGGTCCGGGTCCGATCCGGATCCAGTGTCTAATGGGTCGGTTCCAGAACCAGAACCATTACCTATTTATTGGTTCTGATCCGGGTAAAACCCACTAATTGACATCCCTATATTATACCACGATTCATTTTGTTACTTCTTTAGTTGATACGTACGTGTTTTTATTGTTTTGCACATTTAAAATATAATATCCAGTTTTATGTTCATCAATTATGGCTTTCAATATGGATTCTTCTAGCAATTATTTTATTCACTTTTTTGTTTTATTTGTCAATATGAATTTGGTTTGAATGTTATTGTTTGGACAAATACATATATATTGCATCCGAATATATATATATATATATATATATATATATATATATAGTTTGATTCAAATGAGAACTATTCTTATCCTAAAAACTAGAAAACCAAATGAATTCGTTATAAAAGTTGATGAATCCGTTGAGAAACTTAATGAATTCAACAATTCGTAATTTTTCACCCGGTTCGAAACTCACGAGGGACAAAAATTTTATTTTTGGATTCAAGAACTTTTCCAATGATTCATCAACTTTCACCGTGAATTCATCATTTTTGGTTCTCACGTCCTCACATAAAAATGGTTCTCACGTTAACCTCCCTATATATATATATATATATTGATGAATCTAGCTACGTGAATGTGCGAGATTTATATAAAGCAATAAAGAGCACCTAGGCTTTTACGTGGTTCGATCGTTAATGAGATCTACGCCCACGGAGGAATGATTCCTCAATACTTTCACTAGAGCTTCTCGCATGCAGAGTATTGGTTACAAGCCTTTGTATTCAAGAAATTGCTAACCTTCTAACATCGCTTCCTTCTATTTATACTGACCGACTTTGCCCCTGGCGCCGACCTCTCCATTGGTCGTGGCGTGACTCTTCTCCTGGCGTGCTCTCCATTGGCGGAGCCGGACCGTTCGTCTTACGGCGCCACGTGGAGGTGGCACCGACCTGGTTCCGGGCGCCCTCCATCGCCGAGGCGGCGGTTCGAGGCCAGGCTTCGTGCAATGATTAAGGCTCGACTTGGGCTCGACCGCGTGGGCCGCTATCAATGTTAGCCCACCGCTGGGCTGGTGGGCCCATTCGGTTGGGCTATATCCCATCATAGCCCCCGAATAGCCGAGGGACACGAGGCCGAGGAGGAAGACAAGGTCACCGAGGCGAGGTGTGGGTGGTCAAGTTGTTTCTTGGACGTGAGGGTCTTCGCGCCGATCCGAGTTGGGTTGTTTATTGTCCGCCGCTTGGAAAGATGTGGCACCGATGGAAGTCGAAGTCCGACACGATAACGCGCCTCTGCGCTGGTTATGCCGAGTGCGATGCTGTAGTGGTATTACTCCGTGGTGGCTGCGGTGTTCGACCGAGCGACCGCCTTTTGGGATGCCGTGGTGTGTCTCGGGCGCGTGAGACTCGCTGTCTGGTTGGCCGAGGTCCGATCCGGTTGGCCGAGGTCCGATCCGGTTGGCCGAGGTCCGATCGGTGTCGGCTGGGCGCCGAGGTCCGGCGTGGTTCCTCGACATTTGCGGAAGGACGGGTGCGACCGAGGCGCCGCCATCTAGAGGACGCCGGGTCCGTATGATGATTGCTAGGTCGTGGCGGCCCGCCCTATCTCGGCGACGCCGACGCGCCAGCGGTAGTTGAGCACTGATGTGGCGTGTAACGCACATCCAATCACTTGTAGCACGTGTTGAATTTGAAACGGCAATTTGCAGGCGCCCTAGTCTTATAAATAGCGCAAAGAGCAACTGCTCACTTTTTCTTCTTCGACGCTTAACAATTACGAGAGAATTTGAGAGATTTTCCGAGCCCGACACAAGTAGCCGCTTACTCGCCTAAAAAGTAAGTATGTTTTCTTCATCTTCTTCTCGCCTCGAAAGTTCTCTTCCGCAGGGTTCGGGGCGTGAGTTGCGCCTGCAAGAGACTATATGTGCTACAACGGGTTGGGTAGGTGTCAGAGGTCCGAGTCCTAGTATTCGCCGGTATCCTCTCGTATGGGATGGCACGAAGGTGGGCGGCGAGGTCGGATTTGACGCTGAGGAACTCTTTGAGGTTGTGAGGAGCACAGTTAGGGAGGCGTGATGGTGTCCGCCGATCCGGACGACAGGCGGGCCCTCCGGAGGGTTTGTTACCGCTCTATGTGCATGCTTGAGGCAGTCTTAGGTACCCTCCGCCCCATTTACCTTAGCCTTCAAGAGTATTTCCGCATCCCCATTTGTCAATCGACCCCAATTCGTTAGGTCGCTGGTGGGCCGGGCTCTCTTGCTATGGCATTGCCGGGAGCCGTCCTTCGAGGTGTTGATGCGCTTTTTAGCGTGAAGACTATAGGAGGGTGTACTATCCGTCACCCCGCTAAAATTTAAGGTAACCGCCCCTCCAAGGTGTCCCATCGCGAATAGGTATTTCTTTCTCGCGGCCGAGGGCCCGAGGTATGAGTGGGGTATCGCACGCTAGTGGACCCGAAAATCAAGCCTCGGGCCATATGGAGGAGTTGTTGAGCAGCCTTGGTGAGATCTCATCCATAAATTACTCCGAGGACGATCCGAAGGCCGAGTGTTTTTTGTCGGAAGCGTCGGGACCGGGTCCTGGGCGGGGTGAGGCATCCCTTTTCTTAGTCCTTATTTGTCTTATTTTTGTGCTAATGTATTCTTTTCCTTTCGACGCAGCCGAGGTTGAGGGATGAGGTGGGCTCACCATCGTCAAGCGAGGCCGGCAAAGAAAAAGCGAGGCTGGCTGGACCTAGTAGGGCCCGGGGGGTGGACGGCATGGGCGGTGATGAGTGGGCTCGAGCCGGGTCCAGCCCGGCCGGAGTCGCTGACCTCGTGGCCGCCTTGAGCACTGGTACCGCCCCAAGCTTGGTCGCATCCTCCCCGAGGTACGTAGCTTCTTCTTTTAGGTTTGTTTGCTTGAATCGGTGACCGACTGTGCATCTCCTTTTCGTGGTGGGAGTTCTATGATGGGGGCCTGCAGCCGCTTCTGGGGAGCCGCAGGTCGCCGCCGCTTGCTTGCCGAGAGCTCACCGCGCAAGAGGCCTGAACGGATCTTGCCGCGAGGCTGGAAGTCGAGACCGCCGCGGACCGCTGGGCGGAAGCCGAGGCCGCCAGGTGGCGCTGAGGTCGGAGGGTGGCCGGGCCGCCTCAAGAAGAGGCATCTGGCGCCGGAGGCCGCCCGGGAGGTCGAGGAGTGAAGGAGGAGCTGGCCGGGGAAGAAGGAACTCGCCGACGAGGAAGTGCAAGGTGGCCGACCAGGGGACCGTTGTTGAGGGCCTTGCCAGCCGGCTCATCGAGTCGGAGAGCTCTCGGTTTTATTGTCGATCTCGCCGCCGTCTTTGGCCGAAGGTGGTGTCGGATCACCGGGCTGGCGGCCGCCATGCCCGATTTTGACAAGGTCAGCATGGGTGGACCGAGGTCGACCCAAGAGAGATGGACAAAGCTTACGCCGGGTGATCTACGGGCCGACTCCTTCCCAAGGCTTTGGAGGCTCGCATCCGCCTCACCCCTCCGATCGCCGAGGTCGCCGCCCGATGTAAGGTGGACGAGGATCGCGAGCCAGAGCTCCTCGCCGAGGTCCCATTTGAAGCCGAGGAGGAGGAGGAGGAGCCGAGCTCTGAGGCTCAGTCGACCCAGCCGCAAGAGCGAGGAGCAACGGAGGAACGAGGAAAGGGGCCGGCGAGTCCGAGAGAGGGCCGAGGTTAGTGGGCCGATTGTAATAGGTTGAACCGCCGGTCGATGGGACCACGAGCCACTGTAATAAATTCTTTCGTATGCAATAAAAGAATATTTATCACTTTCTCGAGACTTGTGTTGTTTTTATTTATAGATTCGCATCTCAATACTGGGACTCGACCATGAATTGTCGCTGTCGAAGAGGTCCAGGGTGCCCCGCCGGAAGGACGAGGAGGTGCAATTTTGGAGGAGTGGTCTCGCCGAAATGACCCAAGTTTTGGCCGCCATGGATGCGAGCTCGGTGTCTTCTTCCGAATCGAAGAAGAAGTCGACCGAGGGCGATCGGAGGTGGCCCGCCTCCGGCCGAGAACGAGGCGCCGAAGTTGAAGGTCGCGCAGGCGAGTCCAGGCGGACATATCCGCCGACGCTATCCACGGACGTTTGATGCGGGCGAGGAACAACTTGAGCCGATCGCGGAGAGGCTCGCTCGGTTGTCGGAGGAGCATGAAGAGTACGAGAGGCGATCCGCCGGTGGTGGGACTACCATATCCAAGCCGACGACCGAGTCCGTAGCTTCTTGGCGGAGGCATGGTCTTTGAGGGGATGAGGAAAGGCCCAACAAAGAAGAAGTTCAAAGCTCGCGTCAACTCCGTGGTGAAGTTTATGGAGATGTACGACATCGTCCGTAACGCCGCATGCCCGGCGGCGGCGAGGCAGCGGACTCGCCGACCCGATCATAGAAGAACCAGAGAGGAGGGCGGCTACTCGATCATGCCGTAGGCCGAGGTTGATGGGTCCGGCGGGGCGGATCATCGAGGGGATCCTCTGAATGGCGCGACCGAGGACCTCAGTCGGCGAGAAGCGCCGCGGGCGAGGTCGCACACACGGCCCTGTCCGAGGGTGGGGGTGTAACCTCGGTGCGCCCCCGCCCGGATGCCTGTATTTGCGCCGCCACGGAGTGTCCTCGAGCGGGTGAAGATGACTGAGTCGAAGCTTCGTCCGGCTGCCTCCGAGCCCGCGCCGAGCGCTTCGGGAGCAGCCGTGGTGATTCCGCCATCGACCGGGTCGAAGGCACCGAGTTCGCTCTGCATACATCGTCGGCCCTGGGATTTTGTAGAGAATTGGTGCACTGGCAGTCCCGGCGAAGTGAGCCCTAAGCCCGAATGAGGCTATGTATAGTATAGACCTTGTATGTAGATATACATGTATTTAGACTCGTTTCAAGTGTATATTTTCCTCCTCGAGAGGTACAAACATAACTTAGACTTCGCTTTGGTCGTAAATGTATTTATACCGTATACATAGGTGTGTATTTTCCCAAATAAAGGGTATAAACGAGCTCAAGCCCTGTTGTCTCAGATATGTCTTGGTACTTTGTTTGTAGTCGTTAATGCATTTAGACTTTGTACCGAGTGCATATCTTCCCAAATAAAGGGGTATGAGTTGGCGAGATCGCCTCGGATGTCGCGTGCATGTAGACGCCCAACTTAATGGGTAATCAGATGCTTTGCATGTAGACGCCCAACTTAATGGGTAATCAGATGCTTTGCATGTAGACGCCCAACTTAATGGGTAGTCTCAGATGCTTTATGTAGACGCTCAACTTAATGGGTAATCAGACGCTACCCTACTTGGTGGGATTTTCATCTTCGTAGGCGTGCCCCTTGTGAAGGTTTAGACGCGGTATATCCGAACGGATGTTCACATAGATGTAAGACGAACGAAGTGAAATACTCATTAGAAAACAAACGCTTTATTAAACAAGTAAACAAAGATCGATATCACCAAAACAATAGGAGGGCTAACATGTCGCCGATCTAAAATCAAAGCTATGTAAAATACCTCCTTAGATGAGTTATGTGCCGTGTTCGGGAATAAGTGCCCTGACAAGTGGGCGAGCTTGTAGGCCCTTTGCCGAGGTCCTCGTGACCGCGGTAGGTCCTTCCCATGTCGGATCAAGCTTGTTAAGACGCTCGGCTCGGCTTGCTTCATTATTAAGAGGACGAGGTCGCCACTCGGAGCGTGGAGGCCTTTACTCTCTTGTAGTAGTAGCGTGCGACACGGCTCTCAGACTGGCTCGCTTATGATAGCGAGCTCGCCTCTCCTCGAGGGCGCCAAGGTTGGCCCGCAGGTCTTCCTCGCTCCCGCCGGTTGAAGTGGAGAGGCGAGGCTTGGCGCCGATCTCACCGGATGACGGCCTCGGCATCAGACCGTGCTAAGGGGTTTCCGTCGACGTCCGTGGTGTGGTCTGTGGGACCGAGAGGACTTGAGGAGATTTTCAGCCCACCGCTTTAGCTCGGTCCAAATTTTCTTCAATCCTTGCACGATCGCAGCGGTTCGTCACCCGGTCGACCATTTGCTTGCGGGTGTCGCATCGAGGTGAAGCGCTGATCGATCTCAAGTTCTTAGCACCACCCCAAGTTTTTGTCGACGAATTGGGCGCCGTTGTCCGAGACCGGGATGTGCGGTATGCAAGCGGCACTATATTTTCCACACAAAGGTTTGAATCCTTCCGCCGTGAGGCTCGAAAGTGGCTCGGCCTCGACCCATTTTGTGAAGTAGTCTATGGCTACGACTAAATATCGGCCGACCGGTGCTCGGTCGAATGGGCCAACGATGTCGATCCCACCGCATGAAAGGCCACGGACTCGCAGTCGCCGACCGCCCGAGGCGCTGACCGGGAGTGGATCCGCACTTTGGGCACTTCGACGAGCTCGGCCGATCTTGCACGAGGTGGGCGGAGTATCCCGACCTCGCGTCTTCTTTGAAAGTGCTCACGACCCGACGTGGCTTCCACAAGACCCCGGTGGATTTCGTTGAGCACATACGGCTTCCTCCGCCCAAGCATCTCGGGAGGGTGAAGGTAAGACTTCCGCAGAGCGCCTCACGCATGAGATACTCGATTTTGCCATCATCTTTTTGGCTTCGAGCCGATCCGGAAGTAGCTGCCGTGTTCCGTGTAGCTCTTGGGAGACATCCATTCGGCTCTATCTCGGTGATGATGCCGACGCTGACTCCGCTATGCTTCGAACGGATCTCTCCACCGGTGGACTTGTTGACGACGCAGACTAGCTTGCCGAGGACGCCACCTACTGCTTTTCCCTCGGGATTCGTGGATCTTGAAGTACCGAACGAGGTCAACATCTCCTTCGCTTCTCGAGGTATTGTTTCATTCGGTCCTCCTCGCCTCGCACTTGCCTAACACCGGTTCACGACGACACAGGAATCGCCAAGATTCGATCTCATCCACCCTTAACTCCTTAGCGATCGGAGTCCCGAGATTAGGGCCTCATACTCCACCTCGTTGTTGGTGGTCGGGAAGGTAAACCGAGTGCGAGGTGACTTCACGCTTATCCGGGCCGAGGAGAAGAATGCCCGCCCACGCCTGCTTTGCACGAGGCTCCGCCCACGCACATCCGCCAAAGAACCATCGTGGGTGAGGTCCGGTTCCTCCGCAAGTGGGGTGGATGACCGAGGTGGGCGCTTGGAGAGCTAATCTTAGCGGTCGGACCGAGCTCAAGAACTCGCTTCTACCAGAAATCGGCGAGGCTTGCCCTTTTATGGCCGGTCCGGGGAGACGAGATATCGTGCTCGCCAAGCCCAGGCCCACTCGCTATTCGTCCGGATGACCTGTGTTTTGATAAGACTTGCCTCGTGGGTAGGTCGGTCAAGACTGGATGGAGCCGAGCTCGAAAGTAGGGTCGGAGCCGCCGCTAGCATTCACCAGTGCTGCTACCTTTTCAAGGCCGGCGACACTGTCTCCGATCCTTTGAGTGCTCGGTGATGAAGTAGATAGGAAGTCGCCGTCCGACCTCGCCCCGCACTAGTATCAAGACCGATTGCCTCGTCCGAGGCCGCCAAGTACAGGAGAGAGAGTTCTCTTTTGGGCGGTCAAGGCAGGGGCGGCGAGGTACTCCTTCGGTTGTGTGAAGGCGAGGTGGTGCTCTTTCCGCCACGCCAAGTCGGGGCCTCCTCAAGATTTTAAAGAGTGAGCCGCTTTCGGCAGCCGGGAGAGGAACCCATCGAGGCGGCCAGCACCCTTGTAAGTTTGTGGACCTCGCGAATGGTTTTGGCACTTGCATGTCGAGCACCGCCTTTACCTTGGTGGGGTTCGCCTTCAAGCCTTCTTGGGAAACCCAACACCCCAAGAATTTCCGCTTACCATGAAAGTGCATTTTGGGGTTAAGTTCGAGGTTGGCCGACCGAGGAGTTGGACGGTGCCGAGGTCATCGTGGCAGCCTCCGCTTTTCTCGACTTTTGACTACTATGTCGCCGACGAGACCTCGACGATCTCCCGATGTGGTCTTTGAATGTTGCATCCACCATCCTCTCGTAAGTGGCCCGGCGTTCTTGAGGCCGGGGGCATCTTTCGACGCAAAGACGCCAAGTCGGTGATGAATGCAGTCTTTGGTGCATCCTCCGGCTCATCAGATTTGGTGGTACCCTTGTATAGATCCGTGAAGTCAACATTTCGTGGCCCACCAAAGCCTCCACCTTCGTCAATATCGGGAGGGTAGCAATCTTTGGGCGATGCTTGTTGAGGTCGGTATAATCGACGACACGCGCCATCCTCCGCAAGCTTCGGACCACGATCGGATTAGCCATCCGTGTCGGATATTTGACCTCGAACAAGATCTTCGCCTTCGAAGTCGAGTCACCCGTCCCTAACGACGGCTGCGCCCGCCGCGAATATCCTTTTCTTCACGGATGGCTTTGTGGCCGGTCGATGTTGAGGCGGTGAGTTATGAGCTCGGGTGACACCCCGGTCATATCGAAGGGACCAAGCAAACACGCCCCTATATTCTTTCGAAGTCGATGACGTGTCACGGACGTCCGCCGGGCCACGGTGCCGACTGGACGACCTCGGGGATCGCCGTCGTCGATAGTTGGAGGTCCCGGTCAGTCATCCAGGGTGTCGGCCTCAGGGGCTCGGTAATTGCTATGCCCGGGCGAGGCCGATCTCGAGTTGAGAGCCGTAGCATTCTTTTGCGGCCGCTTGGTCCCTCGACGCCGAGCACCCACCGGGGTGGGAATCTCGACGGTGAGGTGGTAGACCAACAGACGGCCTTGGTGGCGTCATGCCCAATCTCTCCCGAGGATAATGTTGTACGGAGAGGGCCTGACTAGGAAGAATCGGATGGCCCCGTGACCGACACTGGAGCCCGCCCTACGGTGACCGGAAGGTAATGACCCTCGGGCCGGACCGCTTGAGTGAAGCTCGTGAGCGGGAGGGCGGGAAGCACCAATGCCTCCGACTCAAGCTTATCCAGATACCGGAAGATGATGCCGACGGAGGCCCCAATGTCGATATAGACCCGGTGGACGTTTTGTTGCCCACCGCACTGTATGGTGATGGCGCCCGTGCGGCATGATCTGGGCACGGGTCCTCCTCGAGAACGTTATGTTCTCACCATCCCGAGTCGCTTGTTCTTGGCTCTTGTGGCCGCCTCCCGACATCGTTCTGTGGACGACCCGCCGTCCCGCGGGCGTCCCGTGACAACATAGACCGCCCATAGCGTTGGGACCTTCGTCCTCGTCGCCTTCGGGTTGGGTCGCCACGGGTCGGCCCAGCTGTTGCCGCCCATTCCTTCCGCCTCGCATTCTTCTGACCACTCGTCCGAGGTATTTTTGAGGCCCTCCTTTAACGAGCTCGCCGATCCGTGAGCCTGTGTTTCGCAGCCTCGGTATCATGACCATACCCTTGGTGATAGTCGCATACTGCCTCGTGGACCTCTTCGATCCCCTTCAGGCGGGGCAAGCCGGAAGAGCTCGGCGTGGAGCTCGAATATTTCCGCCCTGATTTGAGCAGGGGCGCCTCGGCGTGGTTGGGCCGAGGTCCGAGCTCAGACTCCAGCCGCCCTCTTGATTCGGTCGGCGGCTCCTGCGGTCTGCGCCCGAGTTGGTCGTCCGCTTTTTCTCTGACCGCTCGTCCCATTTCCGCTTGCCCGATCCGACTCGCCTCCTCGACAAAGTTGTCCACCGTGTTCCAAAGCTTACTCGCCGCCTTTGGTTTCTCCTCGGTGATTTCTTTGTTCAAAGACGCCGGTCGGATCCCGTTTTGAACGCGCTGATGATGTAGAGATCGTTCGTCGTCAATTTTGAGCGACTCTTTGATGAACCTCGAGACTAAGTTTGACATCGCCTCGCCCCGCCTCGACGGATTGTGAGTAGGTCGGAGGAAGGCTCCGGGCATCTTCTTGAGAAGCGCCACTGAACCGATCCACGAGGTCCCGGAAACAGTGTATGTTGTTCGGCGAGCGAGGTGAACCAACGCGCCGTGCGTTGGAGATCAAGACTGGGAAGATTTTGCACATGTGAAAATCTTCCATTCCTCGATTCGCCATGTTGGTGGTGTAGGCGAAAAGGAAGTCTGAGGGTCTCCGAGGCCATCGTGAGGTCGCTATGTTGGGTGCCCTGCATCACAAGGGGGCGTGTCTAGAATCTCCCCGAGAAGGGAGATGATTCTCCGCACGGCCGAACCCCGGAGATCGCTGCCATCTCTTCCGGAGGGTGGGGATCGATAGCGACGCCTATCGCCCCTCCGGGGGAGTTCGACCGCCTTTCTTCCCTTCGCTTCGACGACTCGGTCGGCATGACGAGGTGGAGAGCGGCCGCGCGAATGGCGGGGGCGATCGCTGGTGGCGGCTTGCCGCGGTGAGCGGCCCGCGAACGAGGTCGGCGGCTCGGCCGCGGTGAGCGGCTCCGCGTCGGGCGCGATCGCGTTTCGCTATCACGCCGAGGAAGCGCCGTTTCGCGGACGGGAGCGGCCCCGGGAGGCCGTGGTGTTCGATCCGGGGCCCTAGAGGACCCGCCTTTGGTCCTCTGGTTGAGGAAGCTTTGAATCGCCAAGATTGGCGTGGAGGAACTCGCTCACGGCTCGGCCGAGGACCTCGTGGGACGAATGAGTTGTTTGCTCGTCCTCGTTGAGGTCGACATCTTCCCCACGTTGGGGAGGCGGTCCCGAGGTGTATGGAAACATTTTCCATGTCGCCTCGTGAGTGGGCGCCGTGGCGTCCGCGATCTCCTTTCCGCGACGCCGAGTGACCACCGGTCGCCCTCGGCCGGTTGTTGCCAGCGTGGCTGGCGGTTGTGCGTGTTCTTGCCATTTAGTTGTAGAGGAAACGAAGCTTTCTTGTTCGATGGTTCCCCAGACGCGCCAATGATGAATCTAGCTACGTGAATGTGCGAGATTTATATAAAGCAATAAAGACACCCGTGCTTTTTACGTGGTTCGATCGTTAATGAGATCTACGCCCACGGAGGAATGATTCCTCAATACTTTCACTAGAGCTTCTCGCATGTAGAGTATTGATTACTGCCTTTGTATTCAAGAAATTGCTAACCCTTCTAACATCGCTTTTCCTTCTATTTATACAGCTCGACTTTGCCCTCGGCGCCCGACCTCCATTGGTCGTGGTGTGACTCTTCTCGGGCGTGCTCTCCATTGGCGGAGCCGGACCGTTAGTCTTACGTGGGCCACGTGGAGGTGGCGCCGACTGGTTCCAGGCGCCTCTCCATTGGCCGAGGCGCGGTTCTGAGGCTAGGCTTCGTGCAATGATTAAGGCTCGACTTGGGCTCGACCGGGCTGCTATCAATGTTAGCCCACCGCTTGGGCTGTTAGTGGGCCCATTCGGTTGGGCTATATCCCATCATATATATATATGAGAGAGTTAACGTGAGAACTATTTTATCACGAGAAAAAAAAATGATGAATTATTGTGAAAGTGATGAATCACGGGAAAGTTATCAATCGAAAAATAGAATTTTCACCCCTCACGGATTCGAACCCGGTGAAAAATTTCAATTTTGGAATTCAAGAACTTTCTCAATGATTCATCAACTTTCATAGAAATTCATTTGGTTCTTAGTTTTAGAATAAAAGTGATTCTCATTTCAACTCTCTCTCGCTATATATATATATATATATATATATATATATGTTAAATAACAAATGAACAATTGTATATGATAATTTCAAATGCACAATTACATTTTCATATGCATCTTTCTAATTATAAACGCATGATTGCAATTGCACATATACAATTGTTCATCGGATTCATATGCAAATGCATGAATATAAACACATACATTACTATGCACAAATTCACAAATTTAGTAGCTAATTTGAATATTTGTGCGCAACATCACTTTCACACACAGAAATAAGAAAGTGTCAAATTGTTCAAAATCTTAGAACTCAAATGATGATGAGGAAAAACGGGATACACAAACGTCATTGGGCAGGACTGAGTATCCGGTTCGGTTCGATTAACCGAACCGAATTTTCGGTTACCCGAAACCTATTAGCAACTCTGGATACTAACCGATAATCGAACCGGTCGGTTATTTGGTTAACCGAATAACCGGTTTTTTAAACCCATTTTTTTTTCCAATCAAAACGCTAAAAACCTGCTGTATTGTATCGATTTTGAATTAATGCTACTGCCCCCCATAGAAATTATTTTACTCCCATCGCCCCATATAGGCGAGGACGCAGCAATGAGGACGGACGTGTGCATTCGGATCCGGATGGATGCGTGCGCAGTGCGGCGAGGGAAGGCGTGTCTGACAGGCAAAGACAAAGAAAGAAGACGTGACGCGCGGCAATGAGGATGGCGCTGGATGTGCGGCGAGGCGAGGGCGGAAAGCGCCGATCCGGTGGTCCGAGACTCGAAGGTGGTGGCGGTGGTAGCCGGCGAGGAGCAACGACGGAAGACGGTGGAAATGGGAATTTAAACTAGGGCTTTTCTCCCGGGTCAGTGTTGAAGAAGACGGGACGGAGGAGGAAGTTTAGTTTGAAAATTGAAATGACCTTTCGGCCTAATTGGGCCGAACCCCAATATACTCATTACTCGCTTTTGAAAATATTAATTATAAAATTAAATAAATATATATATTTATATTATTTTCGATTATCGGTATACCCGATAACCGAATGGATATACCGATAACCTAATTTTTTAAAATCACATACCAAATACCGAATCAGTATCCAATGATATCGGTTATTCTGTTAACCGATATCCATTGGTTGGTTCGGTTATATAGATACCAAATAACTAATACCAAATACCCACCCCTATCATTGGGTGGGTTAACTTTGCATTTGTACTTTTTTACCCCTCCGTGTTTTATTTCTGTTCAGTTACTAGCGCATTCATTAATCCGCGTCTTTTTTTATGCATTTAATCCTAATCGTCCCTTTTAATTAATTAATGGCACATATTTGTTCTCATTCACCCTATAAGCATATTCCACACCATAATAATCTCTCTTTCTATATAGAGGAGATGGTTCACGTATAAATACAAATATTGGTAAGAAATAAAAAAACTATATTAAATGTATAAATTATTGCACTAAATATATAAATTTGTTTCACCAAATTTAGTGAGAACATGAAAACTATAAGAAATATTGGTAAGAAATAAGAAAACTCCACCATAAAATCCATAAGATGATTTAACGTAAAAATATTTTTATCGTGAGAATGTGAAAAAAAAATGATGAATCCGCATCGAAAATTGATGAATCCACCATTAAAGTTATTGAATCCAAAAAATATCATTTTCGTCCCTCATGGAAGTCGAACCTGGGTGAAAAAATTTTAGTTATTGGATTCGGTAACTTTTCTAACGGATAAAGTAACACTTTCATAGCGATGTCGTTCTTAGTTTTTACGATAAAAATAATTCTTATTTGAATATATATATATATATATATATATATATATAAGGGGATCAAATAGAAACTATCTCATTCTAGTAATTAAAAACCAACATAATTATAATAAAATAAATATTGTAATAAATAATAATTGGTAGTGTCGAATTCATTATAATTTCTTCCCCTCGGTTCTGTTAAAGTTGTTTCCCCCCACTAAGTTTTAGTAGTTAATTACTTATTTCTTTAGAGATTTAATCTGGCCACTAAAAAAAGGAGATTAGTGTTAAATTTCATTAAATAGACTCTAGATAGGTGGTATTAATAATTCAACAGAATTTCAAAGTAGAATTTTCGATTTGGCCTAAGGCAAACGGAAATCAAGATCATATTTTATATACCTATATAAATAAATTTGTAAAAATATTTTTATAAGAAAATTAATATTATACTTATCCAAAATTACATAAGAAATACTTCATCCATCCTTGATATATGGTCTTAACTTTTGTCGGCACGAATTTTAATAAATGAAATGAGTGTAAAATGAGTGGAGAATATGACTCGTATAATAACATATGTCATGTGAGTGAAAAATATAGATCATGAGTGATTTTGTTTATAAATAAGTGGATTAAATGTGGGTAAAATTTTTGAATTTTGTGTGAAGTCTATGTTTATAAAAGGAAAGTGAACGAATTTTATGGACCTAACAAAACAGAATTAAGTAAATACGGAGTGAGTATCATTTACTTACTAATAACATATTTAAATTGTTTTATCTTTAAACATTTTCATTTATCCAAGTTTTTTCATAACCACAAGAGATCGAAATATCGCCTATTTTCTCTCATTTTGCTCCTCCAAATTCAAGAATTCACATCCATTTTCATTCCTCATCACTCACCACATTTGTCACTGTCCATTCGCATCTCACTATTCATCTCAACTGAATCACAAAACACACACACACACACACCTCGTTGCAACGAGTTTGATCGATTGACAAAAAATAAAGATCTCGTGTGATTTTCCACAAAAGAGCCACATGATATCAACCATATTATCTCGATCGATCGAGCTCTTCTTCCACTCAAAGATCCCAAATCCCAACCACTGCGCATCATTCTTGCAAGAAATAAAAATCTAAAACAAGCGGTACTCACAATGACGAAACCGACATTGTCCATGGCCGCGATCGTGGCGGCGGTGGCAGTGGCACATCTCATGGGTGTGGCGGAGGGCCTTGGCGTTAATTGGGGAAATCAGGCGGCCCAAAACCTACATCCTAGAGACATTGTCCAAATGTTAAAGGATAACAACATAAATAAGGTTAAATTGTTTGATTCTGACGCATGGGTTGTCAAACACTTTGCTGCGACAGGAATTGAGGTCATGCTTGGTATTCCTAACCTACATTTAGCCTCTTTAGCCGATCGATATAAACATGCTAAGGCCTGGGTCAAGGCCAACCTCACTAGGCATATCCGCGACGGTGGAGTCGATATCAAGTAAGTACGAGAATCGTAGATATGTCTCTACACAATCTTTGCCTTGAAAGATTACATATTTTATTCATACTTGTATGACGAGTGATGTGTCACATTATAAATAAATATGTTCTTGATACTGAACGTTTAAATACAATATAAAATACAATTTATAACAGTTGATCTCGTGTCGTTAAGGTATGTGGCTGTCGGAAACGAGCCGTTCTTGACAGCCTACAACGGCTCGAACCTGCAGACAACTTATCCGGCGCTTTGGAACATTCAGAAGGCGATAAATGAAGCCGGCCTCGGCGATAGAATCAAGGCAACGATCCCCCAAAACGCCGACGTTTATGACTCTGGCAGCAAAGGCCCGTCGGCAGGCGACTTCCGCTCTGACATCAGAGCGACGATGAAGCAGATCGTGCAGTTCCTGCGCGACAACAATGCCCCTTTCGTCGTTAACATCTACCCTTTCCTCAGCTTATCCTTAAACCCCGATTTCCCAGTCGAATTCGCTTTCTTTAGCGGTGGCGCACAACCGGTGCAGGACGGTTCGATCACGTACACCAACGTGTTGGATGCGAACCTCGACACACTCGTTTGGTCGCTGAGGAAAGCTGGCTGTGGAAATGTCCCGATCATTGTTGGCGAGATCGGGTGGCCGACCGACGGTGACAAGTATGCGACCGTCGACATGGCGAAGAAATTTTACGACGGATTTTTCAAAAAAATTGCAACGAGTAAAGGGACTCCGCTTTACAAAAATGAGATTGAGTATTATCTCTTCGGCTTGACAGATGAGAACATGAAGAGCGTGGCGCCCGGTGATTTCGAGCGACATTGGGGCGTTTTCAGGTAATATCGAACTTGAACGACCATCTTATATAATAATTTTGACTCTTCATGCTCTATTACATGCATAGACGGATCAATGGGATGTTGGGGAAGCACCAAAACCACCAACTAATTTTTATTTTTTTATTTACCTTATGTCTAGTATTTAGTTGATTTTTTTTTAAAATAGCGTTTTGCCAGAATATTTGTATTTTAACTCTTCTTAAACTATTTTTCTCCGTCCATCCCTACTTACGCTATCAAACGTACAATCCATTTGGACAGGTACGATGGGCAACCTAAGTTCCCAGTGGACTTCACAGGAAAAAGCACCAACAAGATGCCCATCGGTGCGAAAAACGCGAAGTACTTGGAATGGAAATGGTGTGTCTACGCCAACGACGGTGAAAGCACTGACAAGGTCTCGGCCAGCATGGACTATGCCTGCGCGAACGGCGACTGCACGGCGTTGAAATACCGGGGCCCTTGTAGTAAAATGGATAACTCATCGAAGGTTTCGTATGCTTTTAATATGTTTTTTCAAATGATGTATCAAGATGTGGAGTCATGTGATTTCGACGGGCTCGCTAAAATCGTGAAGAGGAATGCTACGGTCGGAAATTGCCTCTTTCCGATCGCGTTGGATACTGATTGGGGGTGGAGAGTGGGGGCGGAGGTGAGATTCACCATTCTGATAGGATTGTTGGTGTCGTTATTGTTGTCGTTGTTAGAGTTATGAGAACTGTCACTCTCTATATTTCTTATTATCTAATGTGAGGGTTATGAGAAGACATTATGATATCATATTCTCAATATACTTCTATATTTAATTATTTATACTAATTATTGATAGAAAAGCAAGAAAAGGAGAAAGAAACAAAAGAGTAAAGGCTGTAAACTGATTTCATTAATTGTATGTTCACGTACACTGTAGCATTGCCTTATATAGCATGCAAAGCACTGTAACATAACAAACTACATAAACGAATATATCATGGCTACATAATATATTCCACAAGACCCAATAACAAAACAACACAAAGCATAGTCTAGATCTTTCTACTCAAAACCCTTTCCAACGTGAGTAAGCAATGCCACGTTAGTAATAACATCCACGTCGAATATGATAGCCATGCAGAGTCAGCAATCTTCAAGGCACTTTGTGTACTGAGCTAAGATGCCCCCTCAATTCGAGCGAGCCAAGAGAGACGACTTGAAGCTTGTTCTTGAGGCGAGAGAAGAATTGCACACTCAGTGGTTTGGTAAGAATATCAGCTCTTTGATCGAAGGAAGGAACGTGCCGAACCTGAAGCTTATTAGCTGCAACTTTGTCACGAACAAAATGAATGTCAAGCTCTATGTGCTTCGTACGTGCATGAAGAATAGGATTCGACGCCAAAGAAATAGCACTCAAGTTGTCAACCCAAATAGTAGGGGTACGCGACATCGGGATAGAAAGTTCTTGAAATAGAGAGACGAGCCAAGAGATCTCAGCAGCAGTATGTGCAAGACTGCGATATTCAGCTTCCGTACTAGAACTTGAGACAACATGTTGCTTCTTTGAGGCCCAAGAGATTAAATTATCACCGAGATAAACACACATACCGGAAGCGGAACGACGGTCGTCGATGTCCGATGCCCAATCGGAGTCAGAAAACCCAATGATATGAGATTGACTCTGTCGAATAAGGTGAATGCCATGATCCAGAGTACCTGCGACATAGCTAAGAATGCGCTTGAAAGCGCGCCAGTGAGAATCGAGAGGGTAGGCCATGAACTGACTGACCTTGTTGACGGCAAAGGAGAGGTCAGGTCGAGTAATAGTGAGATACTGAAGAGCACCAACAATGCTTCGATAATCTCTGGGATTCGGCATGGGAGAACCTTGAAATTTAGAAATCTGAGCAGAAGACACCATGGGCGTAGAACATGGGTTTGCATTTTGCATATGAGCTTTTGAAAGAATATCCGAGGCATACCTTCGTTGATGAAGGTGAAGACCCTGTGTGGTCTGAGAAATCTCCAAGCCAAGAAATGGTGAACTAGACCGAGATTCTTGAGCGAGAACGATTGGCCCAACTGAGTAATGATGGAACGAATAACATCAGGAGAAGTACCTGTGACAAGAATGTCGTCAACATAAACAAGCAAATATATGGTAGCATGATGTCCTTTTTTGAAAAAGAGTGAGTGATCAGCTTTGGATTGGAGAAAACCTATCTGTAGAAGAGAAGCACGAAAGGTGAGGAACCATGACCTAGATGCTTGTTTGAGACCATAGATGGCTTTGTTAAGCTTGCAGACCATAGGTGTAGAACCTGCAATTTCGAAACCTGGTGGCTGTTTCATAAAGACAGTCTCGGTAAGAATGCCATTGAGGAAGGCATTATCAACATCAAGGTGTGTAACACCCCAGTTCTGTTGAATAGCAAGAGAAAGCACAGTCCGAATAGTTGTAGGCTTGACCACTGGACTAAAGGTTTCTGTGAAATCAAAGTCTGGTTCTTGCGTATAGCCTTGAGCAACCAAACGAGCCTTGTAACGTGCAATACTACCATTTGCATGTCTTTTTATTTTGAAGACCCATTTACAACCAATGGCAGATTTCTCAGAAGGTTGTGGAACGAGAGTCCACGTATGATTGACATAAAGAGCCTTGAGTTCGCGAACCATGGCAGATCTCCATAAAGGACTGGACAGAGCTTCCGAGATGTTTTTAGGTTCAACGGAAGCAAACTGATCAGATGCAGACCGAGTAACAAATACTTTAGGTTTAAAAATCCCATCTTTTCCACGAGTAATCATAGGGTGTGCATTGTGAATATGAGCTGAAGACGGTGAGGATGTATCATTGCCCGCATTGATAAAAGTATAGGGTGGGGAAGAAAGAGCATGGTGAGGGGAAGAGGAACTACTGGAAAGGGGTGTAGGACTAGGAGAAGAAGAACCTAGGGTAGGAGTAGGTAAGGAAACGTGATTGGGAGATGGAGGAGGGATGATAGGCTCAGGAGAGTGTGAGATAAGGTCAGGAGGGATGATAGGCTCAGGAGAGTGTGAGCTAGGGGTAGTAGGTGGAGTAGGAAAAATCCAATAACCCACAGTGGAAGTAGGAGTGTCAGAGGAAGAGGGTGCAGGAGAAATCATGACTTGATGAGGAAAGACATGTTCATCGAACAGTATATCCCTAGTGACCAAAACTTTTCCAGACGGAAGGAGGACTTTGTAACCCTTGTGATGAAGGCTATACCCTAGGAAAATGCCTGAAGCTGAACGGGCTTGGAGTTTGTGTTTGTTGTAGGGACGAGTGAAAGGATAGCAAAGACAGCCAAAAGTGCGAAGGTAGTTGTAATCGGGTTTGCAATGAAACAGTTTTTCAAGAGGTGTGAGAAACTGGATGACTTTGGTGGGAAGTCGATTGATAAGAAAGATGGAAGTAGAGAAGGCATCATCCCAATATTTCATTGGAAGACCAGATTTAAACAAGAGGGATAAACCCATCTCCACAATATGTCTGTGCTTCCTTTCGGCGAGACCATTTTGCTGAGGGGTGTAAGGGCAGGAGATTTGATGATGTATCCCATTTTGGAGAAAAAAGGATGTCAAATTTCTATATTCACCACCCCAGTCTGTTTGGATGGATTTGATCTTGGTGTTAAGCTGGGTTTCTACGAGAGCTTTATATTGTAAGAAGACATTGTGAACTTCACTTTTTGCCTTAAGTAGATACAACCACACATATTGGCTAGAGTGATCAATGAAGCTCACATAGTATGAAAAACCATTGGCACTTGTGATGGGAGCTGGACCCCAGAGATCACTATGGATCAATTCCAGGGGAGAATGATGAGATGAAGTAGAAGCAGAATAAGAAAGTCTATGCATTTTGGCAAACACACATGGTTGACATAAACTAGACGTTTGCATTTCTTGAAAAGGTAAATTACAAGAATGCAATGCCTTGCGTACAACATCAAGAGAACAGTGTCCTAGTCTATTATGCCAGTCATCGAGATTGAGAGTGAGGTTGAGATGAGAGAAAGCAGCAGAAGGGTGATCCTGGAACGGAGAAGGAAGTTCCTCGGTGCGTTGATTGAAAGTAGAAAAATAACAGTGGTCTTGGCTACTGGAAGGAGTAGGGTGAAGTTGGAATTGATAAAGGCCTCCTTTAAGAGTACCCTTGAGGAGAGTAACCTTGGTTTCCTGATCCTTCACAGCACAAAAATCTGGGTGAAATTCAAGAAAAACCTTAATGTCTTCGACAAACTGTGATACACTTAGTAGATTTTTGGTGATGTGTGGTACGTGGAGAAGGTTGTGGAGAATGAAAGATCGAGAAGAGGAAGGAGTAGACAGGATACCTTTACCGATGTGAGCAATATCAACTCCTTGCCCGTTTCCCATATGTAGCTTCACACCACCCTGATACTCAGAAGCAGAATTCAGGTTAGACAAATCATGAGAAACGTGAATAGTTGCTCCCGAGTCGGGATACCATGTATTTTCACTGTTATAATCCGATGCATTGTAGTGAGAAACATTGAGATTTGTAGACTGAGGATTATTTAGCAAATGTGCCATATGAGTTCTTTGGTCTAAATCGACCACTCGCTACTGTGGTCGACTCTTTGATTTTGTCTTGTTTTGGTACAAAGTTTTGATCAAACCGATACCAACATTTGTCTGCAGTGTGCCCTTGAATAAAACAGACTTGACAAGTGGGCTTGTTGCCCAAGCTACGTCCTCTACCTCTGCCTGAACTATATCCACGCTGCATCATAAATCTGCCCCCTCCTCTATTTCCATTGAAACCTCCTCTTCCTCTATAGTTTTGAGAATATCCTCTGTTGGTATTCATATGAGTGATGTAATTGAGAGAGGGTTGAGATCCATCAGTGTTGAGAGGAGAAGGTTTGGTAGACTCCAATCTATTTTCAAAACTAAGTAATATGGAATGAACATCCATGGCAGACCACGCCTCAACTTTAGAGCTAACAGTCACAACTACTGAATCATATTCATGACCCAAGCCATTTAAAATATGTAGAATCTGATCTTCATCAGAGATGTGATATCCAACTGAATTAAGTAAGTCACAACACGTTTTCACCTTAGAAAGATAATCATTCATGCTCAAATTTTCTTTCTTAAGGGTTTGGAGTTGTAATTTGTACTGCATTACCTTGGCTCTTGATTGATTTGCAAAGTTGGTTCCTAGAGCACCCCATACCGAAGCACTCGTGTTTAGACCAACAACAAGCGCCATAACACTTTCTGTTAGAGACGCCTGAATCCATGCAGAAAGGATTTGGTCTTGCCTTTCCCATGTGATGAAATCAGGGTTTATGGATCTGTGTGCATCGTCTCCATCATCTCCCTGGATCCATCTTGAAGGAGGTTGAATCTGAGCCGTGAGATACCCTTCTAGCCCATAGCCTCGAACAGTGGCTAGGATCTGCTGCCTCCAGATCAGAAAATTTGATTCCTTCAATTTTAAAGGTGTGGGTATATTATGGAGGAAAATCACTGGACTCCCGTTTGGTCCATTGAATATAAGGGATGATTCCTCCATGAAGAAAGAATAAAAGGTGTGAAGCTAGAGAGAGATGGAGCTAGCTAGCTCTGATACCATGATAGAAAAGCAAGAAAAAGAGAAAGAAACAAAAGAGTAAAGGCTGTAAACTGATTTCATTAATTGTATGTTCACATACACTGTAGCATTGCCTTATATAGCATGCAAAGCACTGCAACATAACAGACTACATAAACGAATATATCATGGCTACATAATATATTCCACAAGACCCAATAACAAAACAACACAAAGCATAGTCTAGATCTTTCTACTCAAAACCCTTTCCAACATGAGTAAGCAATGCCACGTTAGTAATAACATCCACGTCGAATATGATAGCCATGCAGAGTCAGCAATCTTCAAGGCACTTTGTATACTGAGCTAAGAATTATTGACTTTTATTCTTAGTGGTACAATTAAATTTGGTATTGTACTATCTAATTGATCTATTATTAGTTGTACGATTAAAGTCTCGTGTTTTTTCACGAGATTAGAGGATATATAAAATAACGTTACTGTTTTAAGCTCAAATGAATAATCATGTCTCATGTCTACCATATTTAAGATGTCGAGCAGGAGAGTAATATTTATATGAGGTATATGCAGTTTTGATTCTTTTGAATATGAATTTGGACATGAAATCATGTGAATATATAAAAAATCAACATTTCGCAGGATCTGGATTTATTAATCATTAGTAATTGAGAAATTAATGAACCTTAAATTTAAATCATATCATTTCGGTACTAACTCATAGTATGTTACTACAAAAATATTTTTGACATAACGTTTATATAATTTTTTAGCATATTTTAGTTTTCTGTTTTATATAAATTGGCATTATTTATTTTCATTAATTTTGATGCGGTGGGTACAGCAATTTCTCGCAGTAGGGATACAACATAACTTCTACTTTTCAGATGATAAACATTTTTTTTATATTATACATTGTTACACTTTCAGAGTACTTTTTGATTCTTGAGAATCACATTGATCTAATCGAGTGGAAATTGAAGATATGTTATGGATGAACACTTGTGAAAATATTTGAAAATTAATATATATTTGGTTAATTGTATTTAAAAAAAATCATAGTACACGCCAACTTTGTACTTGCAATTGGCATAAAGTGCCTAGGTCCTTTGCATTTTGGATTAATAAAATTTGAAATGAGTAATTTTAGACAGTGAAATCGAAATAAACAAATAGAAAGGTTTGGAGATTTTTTTTAAAGAAAAACGAAAATCATGAAACTTTTTAAAAATATATATATATATATATTTATAAGTAAATTCAAAAAAATGAGAACGTCTAAAGGATTAATTATTATTGAACACAATTTGTAATGATAATAATTAATAAATAATACTGATAAATGTGCTTATTTGGGAACTGATTTTTTATTCTCAAAAAAAAAGAAAAAGGGGAGGAGAGGAACTACCGAAGTGATCTTTAATTATTTTAGGAGGTGTTTACTTTACATGATTAGGTTGGATAGATAAAATTAATCCAACCTAATCAAGTGTTTACTTTTAAGAATTAATATTTGAGGATATCCCAAAGTCCGAGATTATTTTAATCCTTTGAATTATTCTTCATTAATATTAATCCAACCAATATAGGTAGGATTGAAATAATCCTCCAAATAAAAGGAGAATTATTTATCCCAATCTTAATCCTTCACCAATCCTTTGTAGTAAACAAATGATTGATAGATAAAAATTACCTTATCACATATTTAATTCTTCAAATAATCAATCCTTCAAAATGCTAATAATGTAAAGTAAACACCACCTTAATTGATTGTTTTTATCAATTCATATATATGCTAATTATATTCTCATTCTTTTCGTTTTGAGTAAATATGTCGAGAAAGCAACCCAACTAGTTCAAACCTCACTACTCAACTCCCGCCGTCGAGCTCCACCCTCCGCCGCATCGAGTTGCTGCGGTTTCTTCTTAGGGGGCGGCGGCTCTGTGATGGTAACGGTAAGCCTTCTGTTAGTCATTCCAATTTTTTGTTGATTCTTCAGCATGTAATTAACAGGAACAAAAGGTACTTTATTTTGTCTACGAACAAGAAAAATCGTCCTTTATATACTGAATTCAATCAAAAAAAGTTAAACTTGTTGAAATATTTTCGATCATCACTGACCAGTTGAACCTCAGGGAGGATTGTGTGAAAATTGTATCGAATTTGATTTATGTTGTTCAATTAGTTTTACGTTTACAAATGTATAATTGCACTGCATACGTCAGAATTAAAAACAAATGTTATATTTGCACAGTTGCACTGTCGAAGTTAAATGCTATAAGAGTGATTGGAATTTGGGATATTCATTTTAATCCTCAGAGACAATGTAGAAGTTTCACAATCTAATTTTATTTCAATCTGCTACGAGCTCCAACCAGGCTGTCTAACCCATCTATACCATAGCTGATGCAAATTGCAATCAAGTTCCAGCTTTGCTAAGTCTAAAATCTGAAATTCAATGAATGCTCGAATTTCTTGTTCCGTAATATCATAAGGGGCTAATCATGGAGTGTTATTGGAAGAGGTTTCCTTGCATTGTGTTGTGAGATGGAACTTCTATTTTATTTTGTAGATTTATTTTCTGAACGAACCAGGTCATTCGGCTTGTGAATTTCAGGGGCTATGTTCAGACTGTAGCATCTATAAGAATTGCAAAACTTTCTTCTGGACTAAACTTCACCCATAAACGGCGACCACAATTGCAATAGGTATTAAAGCCTCAGTTTTGAACTTTTGAGACATATCTACTGGTTTTGGAGTAAGTGCAAGAACAAAAGCTAGGTTTTTGCACAAGTTAGTGAAATGGCAAATAGTAAGTACGAGTATGTGAAGTCATTTGAGGTGGAGGATGAGATCATGCTTCCCAACATTATCATTGTCCGTGTTGATGCTCGTGATTTCTGCAGGTATGTTTTTATGTTTTGAAGCATAATTTCTAGACAAGGATTCACATCTCATATGGCCCCTTTGAGATAGTAGTCCTATTGGAGTAGGTTTTCTGAAGTGCACGAGTTTGATAAACCAAATGATAAGGAAGCATTGGAGTTGATGAATGAGTGTGCAAAGGCTGTTTTGGAGCAGTTCCCAGATGTTATATTCTCTTATGGTTACAGTGATGAGTACAGGTAAATGATGACATGTATAAATGAATGAATCTCTTTTGGTCTATAATACTTTTATTTGGTTGTGTTTGCAGTTTCATATTCAGAAAGGAAACCAAGTTCTACCAGCGGCGTGGCAGGTGCTTTTAAAAGGATTTTTACTAGACAAACTTCTAAAAGATGGGTTCATTATTTCTAAATGAAAGATGTGTCATTTACTCCAGGAATGTTTTTTGTGTTATTAAATAAAAAAAAAAAAAAGAAAAAGTTTTCGATTCTGTTCTAGGTAGTGGGACTTTGACCTCCCTGAGAACAAATTTTCTTATTTAGAGGATTACAAATTTTGAGTTGTATCTATTTTATTTTATTTTATTTTATTATGCGAATGAGGTTTGAAGCATGATACCGAATCAGTCCTTCTGTCTGCGTGGATCATGATTGCTGACTAACAGTATACTTTGCAGCAAGATACTCTCCCTTATTGTATCTTTCTTTACATCCACCTATATCACCAAGTGGAGGGCACTTTTCCCTCAGAAGGATTTAAAATATGCCCCTTCATTTCGGGCTCGAGTTATTTGCTGTGCATCTATGGAGGTTCTTCAAGCCTATCTTTTATGGCGACAATATGAATGTAAGCAATTTTACTTGTTTTATTGGTACGGATCTACGTGATAAATTTCTAGATCTTATCATGCACTTAAAAATGCATCTGTTTACATTGTAAACTGTCATCGATCTTCTAGTTTGCAGAAACTATAATCAATGTTCAGGTATTGTGCAAAATTGAGATTCATTATCCTTTTGGCAGGTCACGCAAATAACCAGTATGATACTTGTCTTTGGCAGCTGATTAATAGTGGAAAGACTAAAGAGGAAGCAGAAGCCACATTGCAGGTAAACTTGAGATTGCTCAAATATACTATTTGTTATTTGTTTGTGCTGTTTATTTATCTGTTGAGTATAGATGATTGAATTGGAAATATGATTTTAGAGGTCGCTTAAACAAGAAAAAAATGAATTGCTTTACCAGTGTTTTAACATCAACTACAAGAAAGACATTCCAGAGATGTTTCGCCAAGGTACATGCACTCTCAAGACCGAGGTAGTTGCTAGTTCATTTTCTTTTCTCCTCCCTTCTTTGTTCATTTCTATGCTGAAACTGGAACCGTTATGATACCAAATATTCCAACCCTATGCTTGTTGATTTTCAAACAGCAGCAGCGATGGCTCAATTTGAGTTTAACTAGAACACATGTGGTCAATGCAACTTCAACTAGTTAAACTATCTTTTGTTGCGACTAGGTTGAAGATATTGTGAAGTACAAAGACGATGGCTGCCCTGTCAAAAGACGAAGGAGGAAGGTCATAACAGTTCACTCAGAAAATATTGCATCAAAAAGATTTTGGAATGAAAAATTATGCCTCTTGAATGAACTGGGCCAATTCACTGAAGATTTAAACAAAACTAGACCCGAGTATGTGAAGTCTTTCCAATACGAGAGCAAATTGATGTTGTCCACTTGGATTGTTGTTCGCGTTGATGGCTGTCACTTCCACAGGTAACTACTTACTTGAAATGAAGCCGCAAATTGTATTAAGCTGTAGCACTCTGTTGCTTTATTTTGTTGGGATTATGGTAGATTTTCCGACGTTCATGAATTTGAGAAGCCAAATGATGCACAAGCGCTCGATCTAATGAATGCATGTGCCGTTGCTGTACTGGAAGAGTTTAGGGATGTTGTTTTTGCTTACGGTGTTAGTGATGAATACAGGTTATTAATCAGTTTGAGCGTCATTGTTTTCATTATGTTAACCATTTATGTTTGTTTTTGACAAATTATTTGGTGGTTTCAGCTTTGTTTTGAAGAAAGACTCCCAGCTTTATCAAAGATGTGCCAGGTAACTCTTCTGCTACTATGTTGTTGCCACTGTTCAAAATCTTCTTTGTCTAAAATATCTTCATTTTCTGGTGCAGTGAGATTGTTTCTGCTGTTGTATCTTTCTTCTCTTCAACATACACAATGAGATGGAAAGAGTTTTTCCCGCATAAAGAGATGAAATACCTACCATATTTTGATGGCCGTGCTGTTTGCTACCCCTCCAGTGAGATTATCATAGATTATCTAGCATGGAGACAAGTTGATTGTAAGTTTATTTTGTTGATCCCTTAATCCTATTTACTCCATGACCTCTGTAATTAAATGGAAGTTCCATTCTTAGTGCTATAGTCATCTACATATACCCAAAAGGAAAATGATCCATCTTTGTAATGGTAGAATTTCCTCTCCTGATTTGCAGGTCATATCAACAATCAGTACAATACTTGCTTCTGGTTGCTTGTAAAGTCCGGAAAGAGCAAGAGTGATGCACAAAGTTATTTGAAGGTAATGTAATCAAAGATGGCGATGCCATGGATTGCTTCAAGTCTGTTTAATATGCACTGGCAACTGACGTTTTGAACTTTTTCATACTTTGGAGATTGGGTTGTCCCAGACTTTCTTGTAATATCAATACCTTCCCTTGTTTTTCTAATTTACAGGGAACACAAACTCAGGAGAAAAATGAAATTCTTGATCACCTCTCTGGAATTCTAAACTATTACAACACATTACCACCAATGTTCCGCCAGGGTTCGTCCGTTTACTGGGACAAAGTGAAGACTCTCTTTCTCTCTCTCGCTCCCCCTCTCTGTGTGTCTCTTCTTCACACGTGCACACATAGAGACACAAGAAAAGGGAAATTTACGTGTGTGTGTGTTGGCTTAGTTGTAGAGTGGTTAATGCCCGAGGCCAAAGGTCTCGGGTTCGAGTCCACCGTGACGCAGCCTTTAAAATTTCTATATTAATTGACCAAAAAAAAAGGGGGAAATTTACAGAAATGAAATTTCGTTCAAATTCAAAAGGTTTATCCATTGATTATATCAAGAATTGATCCCCCTTTTCTTGTCAATTAATATAAAATTTTCAAAGTCCGCATCATGGTGGATTCGAACCTGAGACCATTGGCCTTATTACTAATTATGTTAACTAGGAGATTTTGGGTATTTCTTTCGTACTTTGGGCTGAAGTCTGCGTAATGTAGGAGACAAAGATGGTGGACAACGAAGAAGGTGGTACTGGTAAATCGCACAGGATAGTTGATGTACGACATTGCAACATAATCGGGGCAGGCTTTTGGGAAGCGCACCCTCAGATACTAGACGAGAAGCTGGATCGCTTTAAAGCTGTTCAAATGGCCACTGTATAAAAATGGTTCTTTGATTCGCCGTGAAAGTATCTCAGTGACCAATTTTGGTTTCAGAGTTAGGTTACAGCTTACTTTATGAAGGAAAAGATGCACCAACCTTAAATTTTTGCTTGTTGCATTGGCTTTCATGAGGATATCATATAATGGTGATCACCATTCAATAGAAATTATTGCAATACAAATGTTTGGTTTTGGCACAATCATCATGATTTAATCTACTAACGAAATTGATGGAAATTTGATTTATTATTATTATTGTTGTTATTGTCGTTTATTATTATTATTATTATTATTATTATTATTAATTTAATATTGCAGTTCATAATATATCTCATTTTTTAAAATGTAAAAATTGTTAAGAGGAAAAAATCATAAAATGTTTTATGCATACTTTTTATCTCTTTATTTGTATTTCTTTATTGTTGTATTAAATTGAATTAACACTTAAATACAAGTTATTTTATTTTTATTATTTTAATTAACTTAAAAGTCACTTTTATACACTACAACAAATTTATCTGACTAACATTTGCTTTTTTCTAACAAATGCCCTTGCAATATGTCATGCTTAATCGAAACCTACACAGGCTATATATTCAAGAATAATATAATCACAAATGATTCATTTAAAAGTTTGTGTCAAAGAACAATTTGAAAATTAGAATATAATATTCATATCTACCAAAAACTTGCATTGTTTTTAGTAACATGGATATAAATTCTAATAAGTGAAGAATGTGTTCTATATTATAAATATAAAAAGATGTCTAAAAAAAAGAAAAATACAAATTTTTGATAGACAGATCTAAAAGAACCTAAATGCAAATTTTTTATGGACGGAAAGAATAAAATTTAACTTTTGAATTTTATTTTCTCTGCTAATGATTTCTTGGAACTATCACCAATGAATTCAGGCCATTTACAAACTTCTTAATATCAAACTACACATGGAACTTACAACACACAAATAATTTGCAATATTCATAATATTTCACAGCATTCAACTTCTCTTCAAACAGTTGCAGAAGTATCTTCCAAGGATTCAACCCTCACCTTATAATGCAATCTTGAATCTTCTGGCAAACCCAAAGGTGGATTCAGGCATGAACAATTATCAACATCAAAAACCTCCCACTCCTTGATGCTGCATCTCTCGAGTGCAGCTGCCACCCTCTCACTCTGGCCCTCGCCCGGGTAGACCCCAGTCGGGCTAACGAGCACTGCCCCTGTGTAAGACTGCCCTGCGATCCGAGCCGCCCCGTGGTAGTGAAACAAACCCCACCCAAAATCATCGGCCACATCCACAATCGTCCACATCTCGTTCGACACAACCCCATTGTCCAACACGCTGAAGTAGAACGTCCCGGGCCTCGCCCCCCTTTTCACCCGATACCTCCTCCTCCGCCACACAAGATCACCGTCCAGCGTCCTCACCTGAAAAACCGGCTCGTACCAGAAAGACCCTTTTGCCTTTCCTCTATAGAACAGCTGGTACTGGCACGGGAACTGGTCGTAAGCCGGATTCTGACCAGCAACAACTCGCCAGCTCCACTCCAAATGCCCGAGCCAGCCCACGAAGAGATCCTCAGCCATTTCGTGGTCCAGCTCCTCACCTCGGAAATGCGCCATCGGGGCGATAACGGGCTTCTCTGGGATCTTTGCATCCAGCTCAAGGCAGTTGTGCTTCTGCAGAACGCACAACGAGAACTCCTCCAGCTCTCGACTCTCATAAGAGGCGATGCATTTATAGTTGCAGACCTGGTCGACCGGGCTGCAACGGTTCAAGCATTGAAGGGCCTTCCTGCAATTGTCATCCAATAAACAGTTCAAGATTTGTGGGCCGCAGTTCTTCGCCATGCAGCTCAACGTTGAGAGGCCCTTCGCTCTTAAATTCTTCAGTATAGGAACCGGTTTGATGTAAGCGTTCACGACGACCAGCAAGCAGAATCTTATATCGTCGGAGTTGTGCCTGCTCCACGCCTCGTTCACAGAGTTTGCTACTTCCTCGGATTGCTTCACCTCCTTTGGTTGAGGCAATGGGAGCTTACCAAAGAGGCTTCCTACGGCTTTGGTTTGCACGAGGGATCCGCCTAATTTGTTCGTTAGAGATGGAGATGAGTCGAAACATATGATGTTTGCGACATCTTGACTGTTGGACTGAATCCATTTGATGGATTCTTGATCAGTAACAGCAACCACCACCAAAATATCTGCTTGCCTCACATCCTGCTGAATCTGCTCTGTGATCATCGCGTTCTCACCTCGACTAGCATTGTCCGTATACACCAGCATCTCATACTCTTCATCAACCCATTTCAATCTCTTGGCCTAATTAGATATTAACTGGAAATTAGTTCACAAAATGGTATTTACATCGCGAAAATTTACAAACACTGACAATGCAGTGACATAACTGACATTGCATCAAGAATTTTAATGCAACAACAGATTAGAGCTTTCAAAGAAGAAGAACCAAACTTTTCAGACAGCCCTAAAAATGAGAAGGCTGCCTCATCGGGCGGCCTAGGAACGAGCAAGTCATAAGTTTGAATCTCGTCAATGTCTTCTAAGTCGAGCCTACTATGATATGAGATGGATTTGCAGCACTGACAAAGCAAAATATGGTCCTAAATATACTGGTATATAACAAATAATCTATACATTTCAATATATTAAATAATTTACTCAGAATTCTGCATTGCATATAATATTTCAGCTTGGATCATCAACTCATGTCACGTGCATAAATTAACATCGAAAATATGTATGAAACAGTTACTAATTAAATGGCTATAAGAGTTCAAACAGCCAAACACTGATTAAATCTCAAAATTCACAATCAATCTAAATTTTAATTCAATAAAACTTGCAAGTAAATAAACGTGAAAAAACAAAAAGGATTCGGTGTCTTTGTGGAGTTCAATTTATCTACTTACAGTATGGAGCATGACATCATACCAAGGCGCGGACTTGAGAGGGCTGACGCTACCCTCTCCGACGATAGCCACTATTCTAACCGGACTTTCACTCTCCTCGGCCGCCGCAGCTGCAGCACCATTTTCCGTCGTCTCCTTCACGGCGCTGCTGCAGCAATACGATGACCGGCGGCGATGTGGCGAATAGCCCACTGAGCGGGAGAATTCACGGTGGTTGTTACTCAGAAACCAACAGCGGTTGGGGTTGGAACCGGCCGTTTTGCGGCGGAGGAAGGACGGCGGCGCTGCGCAGTTGCTGAGACTAGTCATCGTAGTGCAGGTATGGAAATGAATCGATTTCCCGAGTTTGAGAAATTGGTTAGGTTAGGTAGCTCGGAAATTACTGGACAAATGGAGATTCAAGAAGCATCTCAGCCTGATTCCTCGAGAGAATCGTGGCACCAATTTGAATCGTTTATTTTATGATTCAACTGTTCAAACTTCACCTCTTATGTGTTACTTATGTTCTATTTTTTGGATTATTAAATAATCATTATTTTATTTTATTTTATTTTAAGAAATAATTATTTTTTCGAAAATATGAATCATATCAATTTTTATTCTTTTAACTATTTTTTTGTTCTTCTTCTAAATAGATTGTTTTTTAAATTAAATTGAAATAGGTGATAACTTTTCTTTTTTCATAATAACAAATAATCGAGTCTGAGTTTAAGCTTGATGAGTTTGCTATGGGGTTGTGCTTGAGTTCGAAAAATTAAAGCTCGAATCACAAGTTTTATAAACGAGCTCAATTAAACCCCTATAAGCTCACGAAGTATTTTAATGCTGGCGATGCCAAATCCCAAATGCGAGCGAGAGGCAAGTACATTGCGAGTTAGAGAGTAGGAATAATTGGAAATAAAGTATGATCAAAAATGTAAAACAATAATTATTACAAGATTCAAACTCTGAATAACACTCGACGTTTACTCATATTTAATTAAATTGATAAGAGCTTATTATTCATCTATTTATTTATTTTAAAGTGTTATTGAAACAACGGACGACGAAGCTCCGCCTATTGGTAAGACGCTTCCCTTTCAATTAATAAATTGGGGATTCGAACCACTTAAAGGGTTGGAACGTGTGTGTGTTTCTTCCTTTCTTAGTAATACACAATAAATAATCATCGTTGTAATGATTTTAGCAAAGCATATATATGATCTCAATTGTCAAAAACTACAATTCCTGAAAACTCTTTATCTCAAACAATCAGCTCAGAAAGGTCTACTTCAAATTGCGAAAACATCGAATTTTTCTGAACAGTCAATTATGTAAGAAATTTGCTTCTTCCATATGATTCTCAGATTATTATACATATGTAAAGTTTTACATGTGTCGAGCATTTCCCTCGACACCATCGAAAACACTTCGCAGAAGGAAATAAAGTTCATTGCTCTACTCACCTGGAAAATGCAACGCCTTCTAAGTCGAGCTTCTTGAAAAATTCTGCGCCCGATGGCGCCCCCAAATGCACCAAAACCAAAACACGACGAACCAAAAATGGCATCTTCCGCGGGTCTCCGACTCTCCATGGCAATCTTTTACCATCAACCAGAAATCGGCTGTTGTTCTTCTTCTTGACTTAGCGTTGTAGATCCTTCTGAAGCTTCTGCTTCGATTCTGTTCTTGCTGTTAGGACAACGTCATCCATGAACCCTCTCTGAGGAAATTCTTGAGGTACGAGGCTCTGATATGTCTCAAAGCTCTCGTCTGCTTCCTTTTTCTTGTCCAACAGGCTGTATACGATGCCCTAAAACACGTTTCACAGAAAGAATCGATCCTGATTGTAAATTGAAGCTTGCGTGCCTTAAAATTCAGAACCAGTTTTTAATGTTTACACTGATAGATGGAGCCCAAATAGAAGCACAAAATTAGTAGTTTTCAATATAATCTAAAAAGAAATCGAGCTTAATTCTACCTCGAAAGAATCATCATCGGCTAATACAGTCCTAGCAAGAAGCAGTATAGTTTCATTGTTCATTGGCTCTCGACTAACCTGGCAAAGAAACGGGCGAAAATCCCTTGGATTCTCATCAATAAGAGCTTGAAACTTCTTCAACGCCTCCTCCAAATCTCCCTGCAGTACCAAAACGCAACAAAAACAAGAACAACACATCAACTTCTCCACATACGCTAAATGTTCCTAACAAATTCACACAAATCATCACTACTTTTATTGTTTTCTCTTGTTCCAATTCCTCATATATCTTGTGTTTTTGAGTTTTATCGTACACTTCTACCTCTTATTCGACAATTTTGATGTAAGTCGAAATCAAATTACAATATCTCAGAATAACTAGATGCCACAATTGTCACCTTTATTAGATGCATTTGTGCAACTAAAATTCTTATATTTCGCTCTTCATTGACTTTTTTCTCCCGACGAGCAACCTCTAGAGCCCTTTCTAGCATCTCGAAAACAGCTGCTCCTTCTTGGTTCTTATGCATCACCATTGCCAGACCCTACCAAAGAAAGGACACGAAGATTATTCTCAGTACTCACTACCAATATAAGCAGCAAACTAAGTCACAAATCAAACTACGGGAAATAGCATAAATTTGGCTAGAACAAGACAATATGAATATATAAACGATCATTAAGAATCATCATCATCATTTCAACAGCCGTCCCCTCCTCCTTCCACGCCTTCCACTAAAAAAGATAACATTGGAGCACAATTCAATCAAGAATATTAACAATCATTATTACAGCACAAAATATACAAGCAGTCACTATATGAATCATGATCGTCACCATTTCAAAGTCCATTCTTGCTAGCTACAAATTCAATGTTCATTCCAAGATCAAAATATTCTCCTTAAGCACACTCATCCAAGATCTCAACACCCTACCCCTTTTCCGCCTTCCACTAACATCAATAGAACCGGACCACAATTCAACCAAGAACATAAACAATCACAACTAGAGCACAAAATAAATAACCAATCATTCTATCACCATAATCATTTCAAAGTCTATGAAAACATTTGTTCTCCAAA
This sequence comes from Salvia rosmarinus, assembly GCA_036937905.1. Lineage (NCBI taxonomy): Eukaryota > Viridiplantae > Streptophyta > Magnoliopsida > Lamiales > Lamiaceae > Salvia > Salvia rosmarinus. The sequence goes on from CM072813.1 coordinate 98,380,206, forward strand.
TCATTCAACATTCCCACATACTTATAACTCAACCCAAGATCATCCAAGTTGCACAAATTCAATCAAGAACATCAATAATCACAACTACAACACCAAAAATAGATCAAATGCACAACAACAAGAGAAAAACACTATACATGCAAAGCTCTAAGCAAGAGAGGTTTCTGTTTGAGTATATTCTTGAACAAGCTCTTAGCCTTACTCAAATCCCCCATCATCTCATAACACAGAGCCTGCAGCAGCCTCCACTCCATTTCACTAGGCTGCAATTCAATCAACCTCTCCACATTCTCCACAGCTTCACCACCCTTCCCTCTCCTCATCTTCACATTCACAGCCATCTTCAAAACCTCGATATCTTTAGGATTTTCCTGCAACAATCTCTCACACATCTCCTCACCTTCATCATCACTAATCCGGGCATCTCTCTTCTCCTCAAAAACCCCACTTTCTTGAACCGGCTGCGCCAAAGCAGGCCTCGCCTTCATACAGCCCACGAAAACCAGTGACCCTAATAGTAAAGTTGCGATCTTTTTTACAAGAAAGCTCAAATTTTGCTTCCGAGGCTGTGAGAAGACGGCTGTGATTGAGGGGTTGGTGGTCGCTTGAGGTGTACTGGGAGATTTTGCGGCGGGTTGCCGGAGTTCAGGGTGGCGATGGAGAGATGAAGACGAGGGAGTGAGAATGAGGGGTTTTGAGAGGCTTCTGATTGTGGGGCGTAGAGATTTGGTTCTGTAATGGCGAGTGGAGAGAGAGAAATTGATTAGAGATGAAGCAGCCATTTATTTTTCTTCTTTTTCTTTGTGAAATCGCCGGCGTAGTTGGCGGCTTGGGAACCTGACGGAGGAGATATGGCATTTGCAGATACTGATATGAAATTAAATTAAAAGATAGGGTAAATATCACTTAACCACAAATTTATTAAAAATATTTTAAAATTTAAAAATTATTATTTTAAATTTTAAATCATTAATATTCTATTATAGATATTCTAAATTTTGAGAAATATCACTTTAAACTACAAATTATTAATTTGAATAAAAAAATCCTACATTTATTTTTCAACTCTCAAAGTTGAACTAGAAATATCTTCTTATGTGGCTTATTGGATATATCTCGAATCCATTTCCTACTTTTGAAATTATGATGTGGCTAATTGAATGAGAAGAAGATATCTCTCGTTCAATTTCGGAAACTGAAAAATTGATATAAGATATTTTTGATACAAAATTAATAGTTTTGGGTTTTAAATGATATTTTTTAAATTTGAAATATTTTGGAAAAATGAATATCATTTGAGTTTAAAATGATATTTTCCTAAAGGATAAATATAGTTAGTGACTCAACTTTTATGATATTTTGAAATATGTTTATGTTAATATATTTAAATGTTATAAAAAATTTTGACGAGATTTTTAAAATAATGTCATGATATATTTGGAAAAAAATCCCAAATTTAAATTTATAAATTTAAATCTCCTTAACTTTAATGAGATTTTTTGAAGAAAAAAATCTCGATATAGAGATTCTAACGATTGAAATCTAAGTCATGTCGTTGGACCTTTCTGTGCATCATCTTTAATGTCTTATGTATAGTTCGCAGAGTTCTAAAAAAAGATATAGTTCTCATTTGATTTATTTCATATATATATATATACATATATATAGGATTGGGTTTAAATAAAAACACATTCAAAAATAAGAAATGAGAACAAATTTGAACCATTGATTTTTGAAGATGTGTGGTTGTGATTAAATCAAATTAGGGTATAATGGTAATTACAGAATATAACGAAAATAACCGTCCCTTAATTATAGGGAATGTGATAACTTAATCTTTAACCATTGATTAATGGTAAATGGATGATCAAGATGAATTTTATTTCTTATTTTAAGAGGTTTGTATTATAATCAACCCCATATATATATATATATATATATATATATATATATATATATATATAGGAGTTGATCAAATGAGAACCACATCTTTTTTGCGAACTCTGCGAACCATGCATAAGACGTTGAAGATAATGCACAAAACGGTATAAAGTTGTGCATAACGAAAACTTTCTAAAATTATTTTGTTGTGCAACAATTTTAGAAAGTTTTCGTTATGCACAACTTTATACTGCTTTGTACATCATCTTTAACATCTTATGCATGGTTCTCAAGTTCTCAAAAGATGAGTTTAGCTCACCTGATCCATATATATATATATATAGAGAGAGAGAGAGGGAACTACCTCTTTGATAAAAACTAAGAACCAATAACCACCGTTAGATTGAATAAGATCAGACGACTCATAATTATTTAATGATAAAAATAGTCAAATTCCTAAATTTTTTCTATTTGGATCTTTCACATTCTATTTTTCGTTGTTCGTATAATTCATTGTTGTTCATGTATTATTAGCTATGTGCATACTATCATATTGCAATTCATTGTCATGTTCATGTAATTCATATTGTTGTACATGTAATTGTAGTGATTGTGCATAAAAGAACAATTACGAAAATGAATATATAAAATCTCTTAATTTTAGAGCTAAACGGTTATCATTAAAATATGAGGATAATAAACTATTTATAAGTAATATTGACCGTTAAATTATAAAAATGAATGGACCACATTAGTTCTTAATTCTCAAAAAAGTTTGAATTCTCATTTGTTCTACTCCATAAATATATATATATATATATACACACACACACACACACAAATAGGGATGGCAACGGATCCAGGACCCGGTCCAGATCCGTGGATCCAGATTCATTTTTAAGGATCTGGATCTTCAAAATCTGGACCCGACGGATCCGGACCGGATCGGAACATATATCAATATTTCGAATCGGATCCGAGTTTAGGTTTTAAGACCGGATCCGATCCGATCCGCCCGTGGACCCGCCAATTATATATATATATATATATATATATATATATATATATATATATATATATATAGTTAACCTAAATAATTTCTATTAAATGCCTCTCGTCATTCCCAATTTCCCATTCCAAAATCCATTTAGCTTTTTTTATATATATATATATATATATATATATTTTATTATAATTAAATACATAACCCCAACTTAAAACTCTTCAATTTTCTTATTCAAATTATTCCAAAACAAATATGTTCCAAATTTCATTTCAAATACTCACAATTATGTATCTATCGGCATTCACGGTGGTCGTTACATTTACACCATCGACGATCGAAATGTTTGTTGCTTTCTACTTTATAGTAAATCAGAACTAACGCCTTCCAATATAGTGATAATTGTAGAAATTCTAAATAATTATTATAGTATTATTATGCATTTAGATTATTATGGTGTTAATGTGAATTATAGTTGATTAGAATTTATTTTAGAAGCGAAAATATATGGATCCAGGTCTAGACCCTGGACCCTGTGGATCTTATGGATCTGGATTTAATTTTTTTAGACCCAATGGATATGGACCGGATACGGACCAAAGCAAAAAAAATCGGATCTGGATCTGGACCTAGCCAGATCCGGCCCATTGTCATCCTACACACAAACACAAACCAACCTTAAAGTATAAAATATGAACAATTTTCAACGTTTGATTTGTGAAGATATTTGGTGAATTCATCATCTTACCTGATGAATTCAAACGCATAGGTTCGAATCTCATGAGGAGTGAAACTTTATTTTTTTTTAAATTCAGACACTTTCATGGTGAATTCAGATGATTTTATGAGTTTGTATTTTATACGTTAATGAGAGTTTTTACAATATCCACTCCATATATATATTATCCGCTCTTCAGATAATATGTAGTACTCAATCTAGACCACACATTTTGAATGTGTGGGTGCACCGTAATTTGACAAGTGACAACTCATTTTTCTTTTTTATTTTATCTTCTCAAGGGGCAAAATAGGAAAAGATCAAAATAACCTTCTTCTTCTTCTTCTTCTTCTTCTTCTTCTTCTTCTTCTTCTTCTTCTGGCAGCGGCGGCTATGGACGACGATGGTGGACAACAGTGGCGACGATGACGGCGACAAACATCCGACTTTGAGTGAAAAAAAGAAAACTATAATGGTTTTGAAAAGAAAAATGAGTGATTTGAGGGAAAATAAGAAAGAGAATTTGAGAGAAGATTGATGATTGAAAGAGATGACGACTATATGGTGGTTTCTGGCAAAATTCCTCGATAATCGGAGAAAGATACGATAGAACTAAAGGAGAATAATGAGATAGAGTTTTGCTGTCGAAAAACACATCCATGCATATAACAAAACACTCATGCATATAAATAAACATAAACCTGCATGTTGGCAACAAAACACAAACATGCATATATAAAAATACCAACATACAAATATTAATACACAAACATGCATATAAGAAAGTATAAACCTACATGTTAGCCACAAAACACAAACATGTACGCAAAACACATTCATGCATATAATAAAACGTAGTAATGCATATATTAAAACATAAACATACATGTTGGCCAATGAGCGTTGGGGAGTGCGTAAGCGTGCGCTGGTGCGACGTGCGAGTGTGAGCGTGCGTTGAGCGCGGGCGAGCGCTTCCAACATACATGCATGTTTGTGTTCAACTATATATATTTTTGTGTTCATTTATATGCATGATTTATTTTCTATATCATTTAACAAATCAAATTACTAATTTACCCTTATTATAGCAAAATCTGCGAAATGACACTTAAAAATCCGTAAAATCTCCACCATATAATCTATGAGATGAGTGGATGGGATTGAACATTGCATACTACCTCAAGCTCATATATTATATGATCTCTCTCTCCTCCTCTCTCTCTCTATATATATAAAATTGAGTTTTGGTAGTACCATGTTTTTAGGTAGTATTAGTACTACAATCTAAACCACATATTTTGGACATGTATACATACCAAAAACCAAGAAATATTTTACGTATTTTATTCACTTTGAGGGAAATGTTCACTTACCCCCTAAGATTTATATGGGAAATGTCACTTACCCACACTAATCACAAAAAGTTCAAAATTACATTACTAATAACAAAACTCCCCCATTACACATCCATTAAGGTTTTAATCCTGCTCATAAAATTTCATTAGTAGCTAAGTGACAAAGGATGCAAAAGATTGATTACCAATTCTTGCATGATCATGAATAATCATGAATCAGGGGTTTTTACCTTTGAGATTGGGATTTTGGGGTTTGGGAAGGATGGAGTTATATGTATAAAACAAGTAGATCTGACGGAAAAACGAATTGTATGTGAGCAACCGATAAATACTAACGAAAATACACAATTGTAGTATAATTGACTTTGTGATAATTTTATCTCGTAAGCGATTTTTCATCGTCAAAAAGCACAATTGACACCAGTAATAACATATAGCGTAAGTCATTTGCATCGGTGTTTCTGACTTGTGCTTTCTATATGTCATTTTCAGATGCCGACTGTGCTTTTTGGTGCCAAAATCGTTTATGGGCTTAAATTATCACAAAATTAATTTATTATACTTGATTGGGTGAATATTGATTTATTAAACTAAAATTATCACAAAGTCAATTTGTCAGATTAAAATTTGTATTTTTCCTAAATAGAATCATGAAGTTATTGCAACATATATAAGCATATATTGGTGTTTTGTTTACCTTATGACACATCATTCTTTATATGTGGTAGAAAAGTATAGTTTATTCTTAAGAAGTATATATATCTATATACCTCGACTATTCTATACCCATACTTCATAATTAGAAATATAATGTTGAAAACAATACATAGATAAAACCGATTTCTAATCTAGTATAAATCCTGACATCTATTTTTAATTTATAGTGTTTCTTTAATTGGATAATTTATCGAGATATAGAAAATAAATATAATTGTAATCCAGCATTAATTTCTTAACATGCATGAAAATTTGTAATTGTCTATTTGCTTTGGATAATTACAAGGAGTATATCAAATGGTATCGAATTGCCAAAATATATGAACACTGACAGATATTCCTAGTATTTGCAGTGACATAACTGACATACCACCATCAAGGATTTGAAGGCAAATAATATATATATTAGAGCATTTATAGAATAATCAAACTTTTCAGACAGCACTAAAATGAAAAGGTTGCCTAGGAACGAGTGATCTAGAAGTTATGGATTTAAATCTCATCAATATCTTTTAAATAGAGTCTATTACAATATGGGAAGGCTTGCAACATTGACAAAGTTGAAACAATACAAATGTTTATAAACTGTGGTACGTTACAAATAATTTAGATACACTGAACCAGAGTTTGAGATGTCAACATATAATTACTCAAAATCCTACATTTCAAATAATATTTAATATTATTCTTTGATTATCAATTCATGTCACGTGCACAAAACAGCATAGACAACATATATGAAACCATTACTACTACTTAATTCAGAAATAATATAAGGCTGCAAACTAGTTTGAGATCATTGACCATTCCAATTCCAAACCCAATGAATATATGTAATATCATTACTAATACTCCATCCGTCCTAATATTCATGACAATTTTTTTTGCATATATATTAAGAAAAGTTATGTTTTGTATGTAAAGTAGTGTGTGACACGAAATTCGAGGTACTTTTTAGTGTAAAAAATATTTTTTTTGGAAATGGACTAATTTAACGAGACAATTCAAAAAAGAAAACGAACCAACAATAATAGGACGGATGAAGTATTATTTTGATCCACTTCAACAAATTGGTCATATTAAACTTTTGAGACGAGTCTACATCTCCTTGAATAACGCATTTTTGTTTGGTTGTGATGAATTGTGATGTTGACACAACTGATTAAAAAAATATTGAAGTTTATAATTAATTTGTTTGTTTAATTTTCAAGATATTTTTTTCGAGGAAGGTTCTTCCGCCGTGAAGACTTGGGAGAAAAATCTTTGATTTGATCATTTCACTATAAGGAATTTTAGCAGCCACCACATTTCCATGCACTTTCTCTCGTGACAATAAATATAATCTCTAAAAAAATAATAATACTAATTTCATATTTGAGAACCTTAATTCCAGAACATCCATTGACTATCGGTATATTTAAGTAGTTAGTGCCCTTATGATTATAGAGTTTGTTGAATAAAATGGTCGATTTTGAATCCATTTGCCTTATAACAAAATTCACACAGAAATTTCTATTCGAAAATTGGTGTTATGATTAACTGATTTAAGAAATTATATAGATCAAAGTTCATGCATATATGTATATATGACCGATATGTACCGTTGATTCGTGACTAGTGAGCAATACCGTTGATGTTTTTAATCCATGTTAGCATTTTTTTTGTACCTTATAAATTATGATCAAGATCATCAAATTAACAATACTTTGTGTATTAGAGATCATAAAGTTAAAAGATTTAAACTGTGACTAGATTAAATTAGATAATCATATATAGAAAGGAGTAATATGCTAGTCACCTTCAATGAACATTGATCACGTTTAGTCCACATTAACTTTTTTGTTTGTTTGTTTTATACGTTTTTTATATTCTAATACCTATAAATTGTTATTGACATTATTAATTTTAAAAATTACATAAAAATCAAAGCTCAATTTGTTCATTTTCTCTTTAACTTCAAATGCATTAATAAAAGCACAAATCCAACTTTGATTCTTAATTATGTAACTTTCATAATTGATGATACCAATAACAATTTTTGATGTATTAGAATATGAAGGAATGTATAAAATAAAAAAGAATAATATTAACGTAGACTAAACGTGAGCGATGTTCACGAAAGATGCTTATAGAAAGTGAAAACTATGTCTTATTGCATTAAACGTATAAAATTAGTGTATTATAATGATCACATCGTAGTACAACAACTTAACAAGCTCTTCTATCAATTCTAACCATAAGAAAATTCTCACAATAAAAAAACTAATTAATCAATTAACATACACTTCGATTCACACGCTAAAAAAGGAGATAAAAAAGTGGGCCATTTTAATATAATTAAAGGCTAATTCATTTTCTCTAAAAAAAAACTGATCATTTTACTAATGACTTATTTGGTTAAACAAAATCTGATCACTAGATAATTATTCCAACTCACCATCATTTACTTCATTTAGATCAATCCCCATCAAATTAGTGATCCTGATGACGCACATGACGTCATCTTTTCCACTCTTTCAGTGCCACGTACCATTGGAGCACCTTCATTGTATGCCTCTCGGAAATGGTCCACGAAGCTTCTTCATGCAACCTAAAAAAACAAAAGTTTGCAAACAAAAATTCAAGAATTTTCATTTATAAAAAGGAATAGAAGTGCTACATCTTCCACAAATCCCATTTTTCTGATCAAAATGCTCTCCAACTTCAACGTTGATTCCACAATAGACACTAGAATCAACACTCAATTTCAAAAGTTGCCTAATCCTAACCCTAATTTTGATCGAGCTGCACACGATATCCTTCATTACCAACTCGACGACGCCCTCTATTTCAAAGATGTTTCGGATTACCTTCTGTCGGAGGAGAATACGGAGGGGAGAGATCTGTCTCAAAACAATATTATTTCGGAAAATGCAGCAAACAGTATTTACGATGAATCTTCGAGCTCAGTTGGTGACAAGCAAGTTCAAGAGCTCAATCCTTTTACTTTTCTTGAGACCTTCGAAATCATTTGTATTTTATTTAATTTGTTTAATTTAATTATATATGCCTTGTATTTATTTTCTTTCAATTCATTTACTGCAGATCGTATGGAAGAATAGTGAAGAAATACAACAAGGAAAAACAAGATTCTAGGATTGCATTTAGGACCAAATCGAAGCTTGAAATCATGGATGATGGATTTAAATGGAGAAAATATGGGAAGAAGAGGGTCAAGAGCAGCCCTAATCCAAGGTAATGTTTTCCCAATATTTTATGAAACCCTTTAGCATATATTGTTTGCTATATATGATCAAAATTCTCTCTTCTTTTCCCTACTTTTCTTACCCGATATTGTCATATGTGTGTTAATTAAGGTGTAAATATCATTGTAGCTCTCCTTTTCTATTAGCGTGAGACAAATTATTGAAATCAATTTGCAGCAGCCTAAACCCTTGTTAACCAACTGAGCTAAGCCCGTAGGGGCTAGCAACCTAAACCCCTCTATATATGTGTGTGTGTGCACGCCTAAACTTTGAGTTCTGTTACACATCAAGCATATATACAAAGGTAAATAAATTATATGTATACGAAGTAGAACAAATTAATTTTCTGCAATTTTACTAGTGGAGATTAAGAAACACGACCTGCTCGAATAAACGCATGCAGTATTTCATGAACTTGAAATATATTCTTGTATTTGTTTACATGTATAATTACATATAAATAAAATGAGATCTTGACATTTTTGTAGTGATCGATTAGCAAAGAAGAGAAAGAATACATCTCTCAAATTTCTTTAAAAACTTTTCTAGTAATATATATGAATTCAGTTATCTGCAAACAATCACTTGAACACATTAATTTCTGTTTGACAAGTTTCCAATATGATCTTATGTCGCTTCCTTTTAGAGCTGTTTAACTTGAGGAAACTTTATCTTTATATGAGAGGGTGATTATTATAAAAGTCTTCCTTATACTATATACTATGAATACGTGAAAATGTCTGAATTAATATATATAATCTCGCTCCTTATAGGATTCAAATCCAGATGTACGAGTTCATCCAACAAAGTGATGAATTCATCGTATATCTTCGCGATCGAAGAATCGAAAATAGTTCATGTTGTATATGTTAAAACTGGTTTGTATTTGATCCGATTTATATATAAAGACAAAATTGGATCACATATAAACTAATATTAACATATAAAATAAGAACTATTTATGGCCCTTCGATCGTGAAGATTTACGTTGAATTCATCATTTTTCTTACTTACACTTGGGTTCAATTCCCTTGAGGGAAAACTTTATTTTTTTTAATTCAGACAATTTAGATAAACTCTTTAATTTGCAGTTTATACTATAAGAGAGGTTTTTAGAATAATCATTCTCTCTCTCTCTCTCTCTATATATATATATATATATATAATTATTGTTATATATTTAAAATAACTCATGAAATTCTTGAGATCAGTATCATACGTATTTACGTGATAGACAATGCTAATATAGCTATGAACTAATATGAAATTGAAATACGATATATAGCACACTCTTAAGGATGTATTAATCAATTATTAAATCATGTTGATATGCAGTAGCGTGTGATATGAAATTAATATGATATTTATTAATGAAATTACAGGAATTACTTCAAATGTTCAAACGGAGAATGCAGTGTGAAGAAAAGGGTAGAAAGAGATGGAAATGATTCAAGCTATGTGATAACAACTTATCAAGGAGTGCACAATCATGAGAGTCCTACTTGTGTGCTTTACTGCAATCCACAATCATTTTCTCTTTGAGTATTTCGTTACTTGCTAACCTTTCCTGTATTCAGAGTGCAGTTATAATTAGTATAGACTATAAACAGGAAAATGAAAATAGATATGTTTCGTCATCCAAAATGGGTATTGCATGTCTACTATTGTAATTTTGTCACCTTGTGCACCTCTAAAACTTTCTGCATGTAGGTATAATATTAATGTATATATGTTATGCACTGGATTTAATATCAGCTCCCATGCCAAAGTGGTTTCATTTTTATTTAATTTTTTTGGTTTTTTCCATTTAATATTTCGAATCTTTAATTATTAAATTATTGTTAACGAGAATGTCGAAGACTCGAAGTAATGTGAAAGAGGTGATCTGAGACACAAGATGATACTGAAAGAAAGATTTAGCTGCCCAACTAATCATAACATAACTACATAGGTTATCAATGTGTGTGTTTGTTCAAAAGATTTAGAACAATAAAAACATATAAAGCCCTGAAAATAAAAATATTGAAAAGTATTAGAAGGTTCAACAAGTATAAGAGTACACGTGAAAAAACTCATCTAAAACGATGTCGTTCTATTTTCTTATCCATATCACTTATGTGAATAAATAGAACGACATCGTTTTGAATAAGTTTTTTCACGTTTTTATTTCATTTTTAGAGAGATGTGGAGTCCAACATGGAATTCTGGCAACCACATAAGCATTTGTATACCGAAAATTGATCGACGGGACATTGTGAAATTTTCTGAAACGTTAGGGACCAAAATAATAAGAGTAAATATCAATTAATATCCCAACGTTTCGTGATTTTTCACTTAATGTCTCAACGTAAGCATATTGTTGTTTTGATCCCTAACGTTTTAGAAAATTTCACTTAATGTCTCGTTGATCAATTTTCGACGTACAAATGCTTACATGACTGTCAGAATTTCTTGTTGTACTCTACATCAATATAAAAATTTAAAAAAAATGTGAAAAAATCATCCAAAACGACGTTGTTCCATTTCTTTTCCACGCCAATATAAGAGGAGAAATAGAATGACGTCAGTTTGGATGAGTTTTTTTTTCACATTTTTAGTTTATTTTTTTATTGACGTGAAGTCCAGCATGAAATTTCGAGCAGCCACATAAGCGTTTGTACATCGTAAATTGATCAGCGGGACATTGAGTGAAATTTTTCGAAACGTTAGGTACTAAAATAACAATATTCTTACGTTGAGACATTAAGTAAAAATCACGAAACGTCGAGACATTAACTGATATTTACCAAAATAACAATATGCTTACATTGAGACATTTTCATTTTTAGGTCATTCCATTTTTGTTAACTTATTTTAAAATATAAATAAATTGTTTTATATATAAAGAATACATACTATTTTATTCACAAAATACAATTCTCATTACTTAATCTCTGTCGGCCGATGATACTTATGAGAGGAGATTATTCATAATTTCATGAACCCCAAGGATGAAAGTGCGATTAAATCAAACTTTCAAACGCCGCCAAAAGTCGCGGTTACAAGCAACTGTAGGCGTGTTTATTCAACCGTTCCAAATCCAACCGTTCAAACTGTCAATCAAATGCATAATTTCATATCCCGATTGCTTCCAACTCTAAATCACTGTCGGCAGCTGAAGCAATCACATCTTAGATCGCTCCTACTTAATCTTTGTGATTTCCGTCCAAGCGTAGAAGCTCATTACCCGCTAGATTTTCGAAGCAAATCGAAGTTTATAACGTTTGTTGCAGATCTTAGTTCCGTCTCCGTGCCTTCAAGAAGAAAAGACGAGTTTTTTGCTGAACCCTTTTGATTTTCAGCAATAATAAGTTGAAAAAAGCTTATTCTTTTTGGTGAATTTGCTTTGGGTATGTTGTGTTTGGGTGAAATTTTGTAGATTTTGTAAGATTTGTGCTTGTTTAAGATTTATTGGGATTCATAATGCTTGTTGTAGGGGTTGAATTTGTTGCCTGTATGAAATGGGTTTGGGGTGGAATCTAAAAGTCCCATATTCAGAAACAATGCTGTTTTTGGTGGAAATTTAGATTGTCAAGTTGAAGTGGTGAGGTGAGTGGATATTTATTGGATGCTCTGTTTTTCTTATTGGAGGAGACATTTCTGTGTTTCTGTGAGAGAGAGATAGAGATGTTTTGGAGGGAAAGGGAAAGGGAGATCAAAGAGCAAAATGGTGGACCTCCTGTTGGGCAGGTCAGGGTGCTTGTTGTTGGGGACTCAGGTAACCTTGATATTGTTTCGTGACACCGTGTGATTCATCTGTCATTGTCTTGCATATTTCCATTTGTGATTTATGATGTTTTTGTTGATCTTTGGTGCTTGCTCCTATAGAGTTGTTAATTGAGCTTTGTAGTAATGTGTTATTCATTGATATGATAATTAAGTGCCTGTTTCATGCCTTGAAAACCAATTTTGGGTTTGAAGTGGAAAGAGAGTGATGATTTGATGTTGCTATTCATCGCGTATGAGAATATTAGGAATGAGAGCATGAAACGTTATGCATAGTTTTGGTGTGATGCAAATTTCTGTCCTTTATTTCCATGTCGAACAGGGTTTATATGGTTTGTAGTGGAGCTTAGTACAAATTCTTAGGAACTGTATTTATCAGGGGGTCATTGCTTAGATGAAGTGAAAATTGTATCGTGAATTGTTTATTCAAATAGGCTGTAACCCATGGCCCCCGTTGTAATCTGCGTATATGGTGGTTTATTTTGGAAGAAAATGTAGGTGATGTGAGAGGTGGGGTTGTGCTATTTCTGTTAGTAAAAACAAATTACAGGCATACTTCTTGATAATACGGGACGTCATGTTTGCTTAATGGACACACTTGTAATTCGATTATAATGCTTTGGCAACTTTAACCTAAATCTGCAAATGTTTGTAATTTTGAAGTGTTATACTATACAGGATAGGTTCTGATCAAATTAGGAGTACGACTGCACGCTGATGACCAATTTTGTCAAAGTGATAAAGATAGGTCACTAACATTGTGTGCATGAACTCATAATTTTGTTTTTAGTATATTCTTTGCATGATGCCGCAGCTGTAAGGTTTAGCATAGATAGAATTGAAGTGGACCTAAATTGCAGCTGATAACAATTTAAGTTTTGTCTCATGCTGCTTAGTTGATAATGACATTGTTAGTGATCTTATTAAGCTCCAAATTAACTGCATCTATGCTTAGGTGTGGGTAAGACTTCTCTTGTTCATCTGATAATGAAAGGTTCTTCCGTTTTCTCCTTCTCAGACCGTCGGCTGTAGTGTAAGTGTAAAGGTAAGCCTTTCACTTGTCATCCTTGAATCAATTGGTAACTAAACTTTTCATATGAAGTTTGAGCATTTTCTTCTTCGCAGCATACAACTTATGTAAATTCTGCTAGCTCGTCTAGTAGCTTGAAAGGCGAAGATGAGAGAGAATTTTTGTCGAACTCTGGGACATATCAGGGCATGAACGTTACAAAGATTGCGGTCCCTGTTCTACTCTCAAATCAATGGTCAGCAATCATCATTTGTTCGTTCCTTGAAGTCTAGAGTTTTTGTGGAATTTTCCTATTAAATGCAAGCTTCTTGATTGTAAGTCCTTTTGTTCTTCTTTTCTGATGGTAACCCGATTTTTTAGGTGTTGTTTTTGTTCATGACCGTTCCCAGAGAAGGACAAAGTCGAGCTTACAAAAATGGGCTGCTGAGATCGCAGCAATGGGGACATTCTCAGCTCCTTTGGCATCAGGAGGTCCAGGTGGGCTTCCCGTTCCTTACATTGTCGTCAGTAACAAAGCTGATATCGCTCCAAAAGAAGGCACTCGGGTCAGTAGTGGTAATCTCGTTGATGTAGCCCGTGAGTGGGCCGAGAAGCAGGGATTACTCCCACAGAGTGAAGAGCTTCCACTAGTCGAGAGCTTCCCTAACGGTGGAGGCCTTATAGCAGTAAGTTTAGTTTAAGAATACAGTTTATATATCATAACTATATGATGAGAATCATTAATTTTGGCTTTAAAATTTAGGCTGCCAAAGAAGCCAGATATGACAAGGAAGCTGTGATGAAGTTCTTCAAAATGGTCAGTGTTTCGACTTCTTTATCATATGTTTGTTTCTCTACGTACAATCTTCTAAATAAGGTGTGTCTCATTTCCAGTTGATCCGAAGAAGGTACTTCTCCGATGAATTGCCTGGTGCAGGCCCGTGGTCGACCACGGTTAGTAGATCAATGCCACAATCGGGTGAAATCTCAAGTGACGAAGACCATCTATACAAGAGTTCGAGGTATGATATGAATTTAATCATCACAGTTAATTTGAGCTAAGGCAAAAACTTGTGTACATCCACCTCAATAAGGCGTCACCTATCCCAGTTCGGGTTTATTGATCCTCAGTTAGAGTTTACTAATCCCTTCTTAGGATATTAGGGCGAATATATGGTTTCAAGATTTGATATTTCTTGACAGTTTTGTTTCAAGACGTCGTAGCCTTCTTGGATCGCGGTTCTTACAAGCTCCTTTTTTCTGTCTCTCGTTGATTTTCAGTGGAATTGGAGATTCGTACAAGTATAACGTGCTTCCTCCTCTTCCTGCTCAACGCAACTTGACACCTCCTCCCACGCTCTACCCACAGCAGCCCATGTCGACTCCAGACAATTACAGCATTCCAAGATTTGCCCTCACGAGCTCCCAGGAGATCACCAGCACGAGATCAAAGCGTATGGACATCAATGTCTAATAACTACGTTTTCACTGTATGCTCTTCGTCATGTACATCTTCGACTGTGATACATACGGCATCTTTGCAATATAGTATGTTTTTATTCATCAAAATGTGAGTGAAAATTGATTGAACACACCACACAGCCATTCTTGTGTTTCCTTGATTCTTTTTCAGCCATGTGGAAGGGATAATGTGTAAAAAAAAGAAATTATTGATTAATTTCAGCCTTTTTTTCTTTATATTTGTGACAGTTGCTCTTTCAATAAGTACACTTTGTAAGGTTTAGGTAATAACACCCATTACCGCTTCAGTTTGATAAAAACAGTAAAATTGATTCCAATTTTTACTGAATTGTTTTGGTAACAGCTCGTGGTTTTGTTATGCTTCAGTTCGGCATTTCATCTTTAATCTTGTATATATGTAATTCAATATGTACAAGACGTGACAAAATCGACGAGCAATGGAAAATAATACTAAATAATGAAATAAAATACGAGATCATGATGCAATTTCACACCAAGTGATGAAAGACCCCAAAAAACACACACAATCAACATAAAATTTGAACCTTCATGGACAAAGAATCAAACAACCGTAACCTTCGTGATCAAAAAAACAGAAACTAGAAAAAAAATGATTTTTAAAAATGAATTGAAAAATTATATGCTATGATGATCAACATGATCAATAAATTAACTAGTATTTTTCTCTGCAGATCTTCTCAAAAACTGGCAATGAACTCTTGCCCTTACCATAGAGGACAGAATCTATAAGCCCGTCGATCTTCGTCATCTGTTCTTGCTCACTGATCGTTTCTTCCTTTGGAACAATGGCATCCGACAACGGCGACCATTTGTTCTTCTTAGGCATATACTTAATTGAAGTTAAAACTCTAGCGCTGCTCGATTTCCCCTTGGGAATTGCCATTGTTACGTGAATTCCTAGATGAACAAAAAATTCAAGATTGTGAGCGTGTGTTTTTCCAGTGGAATATATATGCGTGATCTGTGATTAAGAAAAAGGTTGGTATAAAATTGAAAATAAAACCAGCTGAATTACGATGATTTTCTTGAAAATAGAAAAATATTCAAGTTTGGATAATCGGAATTTAAAGTTCTGATGGCAACTAAGGGCAAACACATTTTGGGATCATACCGATTCGCGCTCACACATTACAAGAAACAAGAAACAAGAAAATGTGTGTGTTTATATCTTAATATCCACGATCAAGTAAAATAACCCCTCTACTTCAATCAAGATACCAGAAAAAAAATTGTGTTTCAATCAAGAAGAAGAAGAAGAGATGATTAATCACGCTATAGCTTTATGCAAATAACTAAAAAGGAAAACAAACCGTTTGATTTGGAAAAGCTTTTCAGTAAGCACTCCCGAATTCTGAGTGTGTGTGTCTCAGTCTGTGTGTATATATATTATGTACGTGTGTGTGAGAGTGTGTTTGTATGGAGCTGTTGAGATTAAAAAGGGAGAGTAACATCAATTTTCAGAATACAAATCCTATGTGACAATTTTTTTTAAGTTTTGATTTTCTTCTTTCTCTACGAGGCAATTTCAACTTTTTTTTCTTTCTCCAGCGTATGCATGAACCGAATCGAACCGAATCGAAAAAATCGATCTATTTCAATCGATTGGTTCGATTTTTTAAAAAATCGATTTTCGATTCGGTTCAAATTTTCAATTAACCGAACCGAACCGAAAAAATTACAGGTGGCGAAAGAACCGAGTGAGGGAGACTTACGATTTCCTGTGTGTATGTGTGCAAAGAGGAAGCCGAGAGAATGAGATAAGGAAGGAGGGGAGACTAGGCGATGAAATGGCGTGGTGGTCGTGGTATCGCCGGCTGCGATTGTCTGCCGGAGATGGGAGAGACGACGGCGGCAAAGTGATATAGAGAGAGAGATGATTTCTAATTTTCAGATTAGAAAATCCCTACACTCTGCGTAAGTTGGTTGAGATAGAGAGGAATGAGTTTTGGTTTTGGGCTCAAATAAAACCTTAAGTTGGGCTTTAGTTTATTTCCCTTCTGAATATGGGCCGAAGAGTTGGGTTGGGATAGAAAGATAAAATATAATATATACTGGGCTGTAGCTTTTATTAATTCGGGCCTAATTATTTTATTTTATTTCAATGGGCTGTCTCTTGATTTTGACCAGAGTCAATTTCCACCTTTAGTCTTAGATTAATTAATTCATTGGCTTGAATTAATTAAATTAGTTGGCCTTGTTCTTAATTAATTATTTTGATTGCCTAATTTATAAGTTGAGCTCATATTTTAACTACACCAAGTGAGGCTAACATGGAACAAGAAATTATGTGTGTAACCCTAACAATATACGCAGAAGACGAACATCTTTAACAAAAATGAAATATATTAAAAAAACTGAAAATTATGATACTAATGAATGTCTCATATAGCATGAAAAGAAAGTATTTATAAACCTAAAACAAATCATACTCCTAAGAGGAATCGAAATCCTAAGATGAAAACAAATCTAAAAATTACCAATAAGACCTAAAACGATAAAATTAATACTTTATCCGAAAATCATGCACTTTTTAATTTGAAAAAACCTTTTAGTTTCTGCATAAGCCCTTCATCCATAGGACTCTCCAATTGCCTTTCTACCATAGGACTCTCCAAGTATTGAGTATCAGAATATAAAATAAGAATGGTGAAGTGGCGAAATTGAAAATAAATAAATAAAGTTAAATAAGCAGAACGACGAAAAAGTTTAAGAGGCCAGGTAGTAATAATTAAACTTTTGCCAGATCTGAATTATCTGTATGCATTTTATTATGTATTTCCTTTTTTACATATATGTTCGTGACTAATTTATTGTTACTTTTATATTTTCATAATCTATGATTTATGTATTACATATAGTTGATTGGATTTCAAATCTTTCGATTATAATAGTAAGAAATATATTTTTGTTTGAAAGGGGATTAGTTCCAGCTCATGTTCTGCACTGACTGGAGCCCCCTAGAGTCCTAGACTGTTTAATTGTTCCAACTCAATCTGATCTAAGATCTTGTAAATGTTGGAATAATTAGATAAACTTGATTTGAATACTCTAAAAATTGAAAAGAAAAAGATGAAAGAAGAATCTAGAACACTAAAGAGAAAGCTAGGATATTGAAGAAAATAAAGTGATCTAGAAAAAGTGCATGTGTGATAGGAACAAGAGATATCTAGATGTATTATGGAGAAAAGCAGAATGTTCTAGGCCAATAATTGCTAGCCACAAAATATAAGTCGGTTAGCATAGTGACCGACCTATGTAATCTATATATATATGTATGTGGTGTTTTGATGTAAAGTGGAAGAAAGAAAAAGGAAGTTAAAACTATTTGTTTTCTCTCTCCAAAACACACGTCCACACGCACAACTTTCATTCACACACATTTAAAAATATTCTCCTCCAATAAAGTTTAATTCTTTCACCACACTTCCCTTCTATTTTCCAACAGTAAATATATTTATCGACTTTATTTTCATAATTGATTTGAGGAGCAATTCAATTCAAATAATCTAGTACTAATTATTTATTAATTATTCTTATCTTGTGTGTTATGTTAATTTTTAGTTTTGACTATATAATTGGATGATTCTATATGTTCTATACATATCCCTATTTTTACTCTTCATATCCCTTATTTGATGAACAATAAAAAATATAATTAAATATACAGTATTATCGCTATAGCCCAAATTAAAATCCTAATTAAATAATAGTTTTTATCTCTAATCTATATCCCTAAACATATGGACAAAGACTAACAAGCATATCGCCTTAAATCTAAAGAAGAAGAAAAAAGCAAGAATTCACGGGATTAGTTCAACTTTTAATTAAGCGAGTACAACCATTTTATATCACCTCTTCTATTTCCCCATCCATGATCATGATTTTTCGGCTTAGCTATCCTTAACAAAATCCAATCGTCACAATATTATATATATTATCATTGATTAATTGAATTCAAACTCATAATCTCTCGATTATAATTCTACAGTTATTATACAAGATCTGATCAAAGCGACGAGGAATGGGAAATACTCTAACCATATTCCGCGAATTAATGAAATGGGAAACGAGATAATGAATAAATTAACGCAATAAAAACCCAAATAAACGTAACCGATAACAATTAGAAAATTGCACTTCTAACATCAATAACATCTACAATTTTCACGACTCGATCAAAACCAAAACAAAGAAAAAAAAATTACAAATGAATTTGAAATTATATGGTATGATTAACATGACCAAGAAAACTAGTATTTTTCTCTACACAAAAATTGGCAATCGACTTGTGCCCTCACCATAGAGGACAATATCTAGATACTCATCGATCTTCATCTTTCGTTCTTCCTCACCAATTCTTGCTGTCGGAGAAAATCGAACAACGTTATCCGATAGCGGAGACCAATTGTTCATCTCAGATATACACTGTCTTGAAGTTTAGCTCGAGTTGAAAACTCTAGCGTTGCTCGATTCCCCTTCGGGAGTTGCCATTGTTATATTCCTAGATGAAAAAAAATAAAATAAGACTGTCAAGAAAGTGTGATATAGATTACTATTTTCGCAATATATATTCGTAATCTATGACTAAGAAAAGAGTTGGTGCAAAAATTGAAAAAAAGAAGAAGAAGAAGCTGAATTACGATAATTTTCTTGATATGGAAAAAAATCTTTCATACGTTGATCGTAAAATCTGAATCCGATTTTGTTGACTAAATTGAAACAGATTCGGACCACATCACTCACTCACACCTAACATGGAACAAGAAATTATGTGTAACCCTAACAATATACGCAGAAGACGAATCTTTTAACAAAAACGAAATATATTAAAAAACTAAAATTATGATACTAATGAATGTCTCATATAGCATGAAAAGAAAGTATTTATAAACCTAAAACAAATCATACTCCTAAGAGGAATCGAAATCCTAAGATGAAAACAAATCTAAAAATTACTAATAAGACCTAAAACGATAAAATTAATACTTTATCCGAAAATCATGCACTTTTAATTTGAAAAACCTTTAGTTTTCGCATAAGCCCTTCATCCATAGGACTCTCCAATTGTCTTTCTACCATAGGACTCTCCAAGTATTGAGTATCAGAATATAAAATAAGAATGGTGAAGTGGCGAAATTGAAAATAAATAAATAAAGTTAAATAAGCAGAACGATGAAAAAGTTTAAGAGGCCATGTAGTAATAATTAAACTTTTGCCAGATCTGAATTATCTGTATGCAT
This sequence comes from Salvia rosmarinus, assembly GCA_036937905.1. Lineage (NCBI taxonomy): Eukaryota > Viridiplantae > Streptophyta > Magnoliopsida > Lamiales > Lamiaceae > Salvia > Salvia rosmarinus. The sequence continues at coordinate 98,400,642 of CM072813.1, forward strand.
TTTATTATATATTTCCTTTTTTACATATATGTTCGTGACTAATTTATTGTTACTTTTATATTTTCGTAATCTATGATTTATGTATTACATATAGTTGATTGGATTTCAAATCTTTCGATTATAATAGTAAGAAATATATTTTTGTTTGAAAGGAGATTAGTTCCAGCTCAAGTTCTGCACTGACTGGAGCCCCCTAGAGTCCTAGACTGTTTAATTGTTCCAACTCAATCTTATCTAAGATCTTGTAAATGTTGGAATAATTAGATAAACTTGATTTGAATACTCTAGAAATTGAAAAGAAAAAGATGAAAGAAAAATCTAGAACACTAAAGAGAAAGCTAGGATATTGAAGAAAATAAAGTGATCTACAAAAAGTGCATGTGTGATAGGAACAAGAGATATCTAGATGTATTATGGAGAAAAGCAGAATGTTCTAGGCCAATAATTGCTAGCCACAAAATATAAGTCGGTTAGCATAGTGACCGACCTATGTAATCTATATATATATGTATGTGGTGTTTTGATGTAAAGTGGAAGAAAGAAAAATGAAGTTAAAACTATTTGTTTTCTCTCTCCAAAACACACGTCCTGACACAGCCCACCCTATGCTCCTAATCCTAGGGACGGATTAGAGAGGGCTGGTTGAAGGAACAGTACTTAGAGTTCATCAAAAGTTGTTACAAGGATATATAATACGTAAAATGACATGGTTCAAACATTATAAACATCGCTAATATAATGTACTAGAAAGACTAGACCAACAGATCTAAAAGAATCCAAATGGTCTGAAGGACTTCAACAGTTCATATCATCTTATCACAAAAACATTGTTCAAATTGCAGCGGAAAACGTGTGAATACACATATGACGATGTGTATTCAAGGTTTCTAACATATAAACCTCAAAAAGCTTTCTTGACTCCTCAACACCCTCCATCATCATCATCAACAGCTCAACCTGCACATTTAAAAACAAACATGCATGGCTGAGTACAAGAATGCACTCAGTGAACTCATGCCGAAAATATTTTATCATATTTAAATTACACTGTCACATCATGGTAAGACACAAGGGTTTTATTTGAAATACCTTGTGCTTACCAAAATTATTTTCATCAGTTCATAAAAGTCGCTTGGCCAAGCATTTTTCTTGTGTGTATGATCCATACCCCTTATCCTTTCATCATAACATCATAGTCGAACGTCGTGAAGGAGGCCTCCCTCACGACGCCGTGACCGCCGTGAATTATCCTTACAAAGACACAAATCACCTTAGGTGTACACGTTAATCCTAGCTGTATAAGCCTTCCATAGGATCCGATATCGATTTCATTCATAAGTTGGAAGCTATCCAACACATGCATATATTCATTCAAGATAGGATACATACACAAAACATAAATATTTTTGGCAGGTAATCTTGTAACATTTTCTCAACAGTTGAAATAAGCATCGTAAATAAATTCATTTGGAAAGTATAGTAAAGTCACGTTTTGTTTAGAAAGAAAGCCCACCTGGACTATTTGCTCGTCTTTAATTCGATTATTCTTCAACGTCCAGTCGTAGCGTCAGCGTCCACACCTTTACGTAAAAGCGATGTTTAGTACGTCGTTCACGTTTTTCGAGACTTTCACAGTCTAGAATAAACTTCGATATTCTATATCGATATAATTTGAATTCCTTAACGAGTTCAATACGCTGTTCAATTGCGTATTTCAACTAAACAGTTCTCGTTCCTCGAGATACGTTCAACATATTTATACGTTTCTCGATACAAGGATTTCAATTATGAAATCTTTTCTCATTAATGAGATTTTCATATAGTATATGATACGTCTTACACGTATTAGAATATTAATCGAACGTATTTCGTACGTTGACTTCAAAAGTCAACAATTTTGACTTTTATTAGTAAATTCTTTACTAATTCATATTCTTAATCAACATAAATCGATTTTCAATCGATTTCTTTTCGTAAAGTTATAATTCTCGATTTTTCACGCGAATCGATAAACTTTATGAATAACTTTCTTAAATATTAATCAATTTATTCATTAAGCATTATAATTCATTTCTAACGTTATTTAAATAACGTTTAGTCATAAACATAGTAATCTATGTTTATAAAATTTTATAAAATTCAATTATGTCTAAAATAATTTTTAGACATATAATATATTATTATTCTTGATTAAAAATGATTTAAAAATCATTATCCTCATATTATAGCTCACGGCTATTTCCCAAAGTTTTCCAAATTTGTTTCAAAAAAATTTCTAAATTCATATAGTGTATTATTTTACACTATGATCATTAATATGTATTAATATTAACCATGGAAAATTTTGAGCATCCTCAATTAAATCCTATAGGTCACGGTATTATTTTTAAAATTGTCCAATAATTCTCAAAAATTCTATATAATTAGTACAAGGTCCTAAAATTAATTTATAACACATTTATGTCATATAGTCCATCATATACCATTTCTTCATCAAGGATTAAAATCCTTAAGGTCACAGTATTATTCTCAATATATACCAAACATTATATAAAAATTACAACAAAAATACACCATGCTTATATACTATAGTCTAACAATATAACATCATAATGTTCATCAAAAACAATTTAATCATCATTATATAGGGTTTGGAAGCTCACGGCTTTTATTTCCAAATTTCTAGTAAATTCATGTAATACATAATCAAGGTCCTAGATCACTAATATACCATTGCATGTCTTAAATAAAAATTTTACATCAAGATAGAAATTCTTAAGCTTTCGGTATTTTCAAAACAAATAGCATAGGATTTTCCAAAAATTCCAAATAAATCACTATGGACTCTTATAACATCATAGATCAATAATTCAACCTCAAAATAATTTTAAGAAATTTCGATCATCACATAAAACCTCATGACATTTTCGAAATAATTTCTAAACATGATCTATGCTTCAAACTTAACATGCATTAGCTAAATCTTTACAATCAAGACACATGCATAAACATAGATCAAACTTAACATGCATTAGCTAATTTTTACAATCAAAGATCATCAAGAACACATGCACCAGTAATCCTTTACAAACAAGGACATCAAGAACACATGCATTAACCAAGACCAAACCTTTCGAATTTTTTTTGTAAAAATCAAAGAAAAATCGAAGCCTTGCTCGATTCTCACCTTTGTGTTGGTATGGATTCAAGGGACAAGGTGAAGGTATTAAGCTTGGTGGAAGAGAAGAAGATGAACACTAAAATTTCCAAAGGGGGAGGGGGAGTAGCTCTCGGTTTTTGCAGGTTTTGGGAGAGAGGAATGAGAGTGTTTGAGTGTTCAAGGTGTGTTGAGTAAGTGGAATGAGAGGAAAATGAAGGATCCCTCCCCTATATCTCTCTCTCACTCCCTCGGTTCTTTCACAAATGAATAAATAAAAAGGAAGCCTTTTTAACTAATGGGTTATGACTCACTTAGTGATCATTACATAGAGTTAATAGCCTTACACCATGTTGGACCTTGAACAACTCAAGGCCATGCAACATGGGTAGGAGAGCCGACGGCTCCTAGTGGAATCAAGGGGAATGATTTTATTTTTGTGTATTAATACTATGTGTTAATCAAGGTATAAATCCTAAATATAAAAATACATTATTTGATTTATACTAGATTAATGTGTAATATAAATACCACTTGAATAATTAAAACATAGCATAGCAAAGTATATACTAAAGGTAACGTGAATTATGTTGTTATAACATAAGGTCACGGCTCTTTCCTTAATCACAGGTACATATTTTATTTTCGTGTCATTCATAGATATATATGTCATAACATATGGTTTATATTATAGAAGAAGACGAATATCTTTAACAAAAACGAAATATATTAAAAAAACTGAAAATTATGATACTAATGAATGTCTCATATAGCATGAAAAGAAAGTATTTATAAACCTAAAACAAATCATACTCCTAAGAGGAATCGAAATCCTAAGATGAAAACAATCTAAAAATTACTAATAAGACCTAAAACGATAAAATTAATACTTTATCCGAAAATCATGCACTTTTTAATTTGAAAAACCTTTAGTTTCGTGATAAGCCCTTCATCCATAGGACTCTCCAATTGCCTTTCTACCATAGGACTCTCCAAGTATTGAGTATCAGAATATAAAATAAGAATGGTGAAGTGGCGAAATTGAAAATAAATAAATAAAGTTAAATAAGTAGAACGACGAAAAAGTTTAAGAGGCCAGGTAGTAATAATTAAACTTTTGCCAGATCTGAATTATCTGTATGCATTTTATTATGTATTTCCTTTTTTACATATATGTTCGTGACTAATTTATTATTACTTTTATATTTTCATAATCTATGATTTATGTATTACATATAGTTGATTGGATTTCAAATCGTTCGATTATAATAGTAATAAATATATTTTTGTTTGAAAGGGGATTAGTTCCAGCTCAGGTTCTGCACTGACTGGAGCCCCCTAGAGTCCTAGACTGTTTAATTGTTCCAACTCAATCTGATCTAAGATCTTGTAAATGTTGGAATAATTAGTTAAACTTGATTTGAATACTCAAGAAATTGAAAAGAAAAGGATGAAAGAAAAATCTAGAACACTAAAGAGAAAGCTAGGATATTGAAGAAAATAAAGTGATATAGAAAAAGTGCATGTGTGATAGGAACAAGAGATATCTTGATGTATTATGGAGAAAAGCAGAATGTTCTAGGCCAATAATTGCTAGCCACAAAATATAAGTCGGTTAGCATAGTGACCGACCTATGTAATCTATATATATATATGTATGTGGTGTTTTGATGTAAAGTGGAAGAAAGAAAAAGGAAGTTAAAACTATTTGTTTTCTCTCTCCAAAACACACGTCCACACACACAACTTTCATTCACACACATTTAAAAATATTCTCCTCCAATAAAGTTTAATTCTTTCACCACACTTCCCTTCTATTTTCCAACAGTAAATATATTTATCAGCTTTATTTTTCATAATTGATTTGAGGAGCAATTCAATTCAAATAATCTAGTACTAATTATTTATTAATTATTCTTATCTTGTGTGTTATGTTAATTGTTAGTTTTGACTATATAATTGGATGATTCTATATGTTCTATACGTATCCCTATTTTTACTCTTCATATCCCTTATTTGATGAACAATAAAAAATATAATTAAATATACAGTATTATCGCTATAGCCCAAATTAAAATCCTAATTAAATAATAGTTTTTATCTCTAATCTATATCCCTAAACATATGGACAAAGACTAACAAGCATATCGCCTTAAATCTATAGAAGAAGAAAAAAACAAGAATTCACGGGATTAGTTCAACTTTTAATTAAGCGAGTACAACCATTTTATATCCCCTCTTCTAATTTCCCATCCATGATCATGATTTTTCGGCTTAGCTATCCTTAACAAAATCCAATCGTCACAATATTATATATATTTTCATTGATTAATTGAATCCAAACTCATAATCTCTCGATTATAATTCTACAGTTATTATACAAGATCTTATCAAAGCGACGAGGAATGGGAAATACTCCTAACCATATTTCGCGAATTAATGAAATGGGAAACGAGTTAATGAAGAAATTTACGCAATAAAAACCCAAATAAACGTAACCGATAACAATTAGAAAATTGCACTTCTAACATCGATAACATCTACAATTTTCACGACTCGATCAAAACCAAAACAAAGAAAAAAAAATTACAAATGAATTTGAAATTATATGGTATGATTAACATGACCAAGAAAACTAGTATTTTTCTCTACACAAAAACTAGCAATCGACTTGTGCCCTCACCATAGAGGACAATATCTAGATACTCATCGATCGTCATCTTTCGTTCTTCCTCACCAATTCTTGCTGTCGGAGAAAATCGAACAACGTTATCCGAAAATCGAACAACGTTATCCGATAGCGGAGACCAATTGTTCATCTCGATATACACTGCTTGAAGTTTAGCTCGAGTTGAAAACTCTAGCGTTGTTCGATTCTTCGGGAGTTGCCATTGTTATATTCCTATATGAAAAAATTAAAATAAGATGTCAAGAAAGTGTGATATAGATTACTATTTTCGCAATATATATTCGTAATCTATGACTAAGAAAAGAGTTGGTGCAAAAATTGAAAAAAGAAGAAGAAGCTGAATTACGATAATTTTCTTGATATGGAAAAAAATCTTTCATACATTGATCGTAAAATCCGAATCCAGATTTTGTTGACTAAATTGAAACAGATTCTGGACCACATCACTCGCTCACACCTAACATGGAACAAGAAATTATGTGTGTAACCCTAACAATATACGCAGAAGACGAATCTCTTTAACAAAAACGAAATATATTAAAAAAACTAAAAATTATGATACTAATGAATGTCTCATATAGCATGAAAAGAAAGTATTTATAAACCTAAAACAAATCATACTCCTAAGAGGAATCGAAATCCTAAGATGAAAACAAATCTAAAAATTACTAATAAGACCTAAAACGATAAAATTAATACTTTATCCGAAAATCATGCACTTTTTAATTTGAAAAACCTTTAGTTTCGTGATAAGCCCTTCATCCATAGGACTCTCCAATTGCCTTTCTACCATAGGACTCTCCAAGTATTGAGTATCGAATATAAAATAAGAATGGTGAAGTGGCGAAATTGAAAATAAATAAATAAAGTTAAATAAGCGAACGATTTAAAAAGTTTAAGAGGCCGGTAGTAATAATTAAACTTTGCCGATCCGAATTATCTGTATGCATTTTATTATGTATTTCCTTTTTACATATATGTTCGTGACTAATTTATTGTTACTTTTATATTTTCATAATCCATGATTTATGTATTACATATAGTTGATTGGATTTCAAATCTTTCGATTATAATAGTAAGAAATATATTTTTGTTTGAAAGGGATTAGTTCCACTGTGTTCTGACCGACCGGAGCCCCTAGAATCTAGATCGCTTAATTGTTCCAACTCAATCTGATCTAAGATCTTGTAAATGTTGGAATAATTAGATAAACTTGATTTGAATACTCTAGAAATTGAAAAGAAAAAGATGAAAGAAAAATCTAGAACACTAAAGAGAAAGCTAGGATATTGAAGAAAATAAAGTGATATAGAAAAAGTGCATGTGTGATAGGAACAAGAGATATTTAGATGTATTATGGAGAAAAGCAGAATGTTCTAGGCTAATAATTGCTAGCCACAAAATATAAGTCGGTTAGCATAGTGACCGACCTATGTAATCTATATATATATGTATGTGGTGTTTTGATGTAAAGTGGAAGAAAGAAAAAGGAAGTTAAAACTATTTGTTTTCTCTCTCCAAAACACACGTCCACACACACAACTTTCATTCACACACATTTAAAAATATTCTCCTCCAATAAAGTTTAATTCTTTCACCACACTTCCCTTCTATTTTCCAACAAGAAATATATTTATCACTTTATTTTCATAATTGATTTGAGGAGCAATTCAATTCAAATAATCTAGTACTAATTATTTATTAATTATTCTTATCTTGTGTGTTATGTTAATTTTTAGTTTTGACTATATAATTGGATGATTCTATACGTTCTATACGTATCCCTATTTTTACTCTTCATATCCCTTATTTGATGAACAATAAAAAATATAATTAAATATACAATATTATCGCTATAGCCCAAATTAAAATCCTAATTAAATAATAGTTTTTATCTCTAATCTATATCCCTAAACATATGGACAAAGACTAACAAGCATATCGCCTTAAATCTAAAGAAGAAGAAAAAAAGCAAGAATTCACGGGATTAGTTCAACTTTTAATTAAGCGAGTACAACCATTTTATATCCCCTCTTCTAATTTCCCATCCATGATCATGATTTTTCGGCTTAGCTATCCTTAACAAAATCCAATCGTCACAATATTATATATATATTATCATTGATTAATTGAATCCAAACTCATAATCTCTCGATTATAATTCTACAGTTATTATACAAGATCTGATCAAAGCGACGAGGAATGGGAAATACTCCTAACCATATTCCGCGAATTAATGAAATGGGAAACGAGATAATGAAGAAATTTACGCAATAAAAACCCAAATAAACGTAACCGATAACAATTAGAAAATTGCACTTCTAACATCAATAACATCTACAATTTTCACGACTCGATCAAAACCAAAACAAAGAAAAAAAAATTACAAATGAATTTGAAATTATATGGTATGATTAACATGACCAAGAAAACTAGTATTTTCTCTACACAAAAGCGGCAATCGACTTGTGCCTCACCATAGAGGACAATATCTAGATACTCATCGATCTTCATCTTTCGCTCTTCCTCACCAATTCTTGTCGACGGAGAAAATCGAACAACGTTATCCGATAGCGGAGATCAATTGTTCATCTCGGATATGCACTGTCTTGAAGTTTAGCTCGAGTTGAAAACTCTAGCGTTGTTTCGATTCTCTTCGGAGTTGCCATTGTTATATTCCTATATGAAAAAATTAAAATAAGACTGTCAAGAAAGTGTGATATAGATTACTATTTTCGCAATATATATTCGTAATCTATGACTAAGAAAAGAGTTGGTGCAAAAATTGAAAAAAAGAAGAAGAAGAAGCTGAATTACGATAATTTTCTTGATATGGAAAAAAATCTTTCATACATTGATCGTAAAATCCGAATCCAGATTTTGTTGACTAAATTGAAACAGATTCTGGACCACATCACTCGCTCACACCTAACATGGAACAAGAAATTATGTGTGTAACCCTAACAATATACGCAAAAGATGAATCTCTTTAACAAAAACGAAATAATTTTCAAGATATTTTTTTCGAGGAAGGTTCTTCGGCGTGAAGACTTGGGAGAAAAATCTTTGATTTGATCATTTCACTATAAGGAATTTTAGCAGCCACCACATTTCCATGCACTTTCTCTCGTGACAATAAATATAATCTCTAAAAAAATATTAATACTAATTTCATATTTGAGAACCTTAATTCCAGAACATCCATTGACTATCGGTATATTTAAGTAGTTAGTGCCCTTATGATTATAGAGTTTGTTGAATAAAATGGTCGATTTTGAATCCATTTGCCTTATAACAAAATTCAAAAATTTCTATTCGAGAATTGGTGTTATGATTAACTAATTTAAGAAATTCTATAGATCACAAAGTTCATTCATATATGTATATATGACCGATATGTACCGTTGATTCGTGACTAGTGAGCAATACCGTATAAAATTATGTTCTGATTGTACGTGTGCTAAGCGGATTATTGTGCAGCACTGGAACCGTTCATATGCTACGCTTTAATGAAAGATGTGCTAAACTAATATGTTTAACATATGTGCTACGAATGGATGAAATATGTGTTAAACTAACATGTGCAATATATATAGTAATTCTGATTGTGCTACACAAATATGAAAGATGTGTTACTATTCCTATTTTCGTACATTAAGGAGTTTTCTCACCATAACCAACCCCTAATTATATATATATATATATATATATATATATATATATATATATTTTTTTTTTTTTTTTTTTTGTTTATGTGTTAAAATGGTTCAAATGAAAAATTTTCTGATTGTGAAAACTATGTTCTACTACATTAAACGTATAAAATTACATACGCTCTTCCTTCAATTCTAAGGGTAAGAAAATTCTCACAATAAAAGAAACTAATTAATCAATTAACATACACTTCGATTCACACGCTAAACACGAGATAAAGAAAAAAAAAGTGGGCCATTTTAATATAATTAAAGGCAAATTCATTTTCTCTCACAAAAAACTGATCACTTTACTAATGACTTATTTGGTTAAACAAAATCTGATCACTAGATAATTATTCCAACTCACCATCATTTACTTCATTTAGATCAATCCCCATCAAACTAGTGATCCTGATAACGCACATGACGTCATCGTTTCCACTCTTTCAGTGCCACGTATCATTGGAGCACCTTCATTGTATGCCTCTTGGAAAGGGTCCAGGAAGCTTCTTCATGCAACCCAAAAAAACAAAAGTTTGCAAACTGGTTATGATTTTTGTGAGAAAATTAATTTGTAGTAAAATTGCAGAAAATTAATTTGTTCTACTTCGTATACATATAATTAATTATTTACCTTTGTATATATGCTTGATGTGAAACAGAACTCAAAGTTTAGGCGTGCACACACACACACACATAAAAAAACAAAAATTCAAGAATTTTCATTTATAAAAAGGAATAGAAGTGCTACATCTTCCACAAATCCCATTTTTTTCTGATCAAAATGCTCTCCAACTTCAACGTTGATTCCACAATAGACACTAGAATCAACACTCAATTTCAAAAGTTGCCTAATCCTAACCCTAATTTTGATCGAGCTGCACACGATGTCCTTCATTACCAACTCGACGACGCCCTCTATTTCAAAGATGTTTCGGATTACCTTCTGTCGGAGGAGAATACGGAGGAGGGGAGAGATCTGTCTCAAAACAAATCTATTATTTTGGAAAATGCAGCAAACAGTTTTTACGATGAATCCACGAAACTTGTTCTAAATCTACTAGCTCTTAACCAACGCCCGTAGGAGCTAGCAGCCTAAACCCCTATATATATGTGTGTGTGTGTGTGCACGCCTAAACTTTGAGTTCTGTTTCACATCAAGCATATATACAAAGGTAAATAATTAATTATATGTATACGAAGTAGAACAAATTAATTTTCTGCAATTTTACTAGTGGAGATTAAGAAACACGACCTGCTCGGATAAACGCATGCAGTATTTCATGAACTTGAAATATATTCTTGTATTTGTTTACATGTATATATAATTACATATAAATAAAATGAGATCATGACATTTTTGTAGTGATCGATTGGCAAAGAAGAGAAAGAATACATCTCTCAAATTTCTTTAAAAACTTTTCTAGTAATATATATGAATTCAGTTATCTGCAAACAATCACTTAAACACATTAATTTCTGTTTGACAAGTTTCCAATATGATCTTATGTCGCTTCCTTTTAGAGCTGTTTAACTTGAGAAAACTTTGTCTTTATATGAGAGGGTGATTATTATAAAAGCCTTCCTTATAATATATACTATGAATCCGTGAAAATATCTGAATTAATATATATAATCTCGTTCCTCATAGGATTCGAATCCAGATGTACGAATTCATCCAACAAAGTGATGAATTCATCGTATATCTTCGTGATCGAAGAATCGAAAATAGTTCATGTTGTATAGGTTAAAATTGGTTTGTATTTGATACGATTTAATATATAAAGATGAAATTGGATCACATACAACTAATATTAACATATAAAATAAGAACTATTTCTTGCCCTTCGATCGTGAAGATCTACGTTGAATTCATCATTTTTCTTACTTACACTTGGGTTCAAGTCCCTTGAGGGAAAAACTTTATTTTTTTTAATTCAGATATTTTCAAAATGAATTTAGGTAAATTCTTTAATTTGTAGTTTATACTATAAGAGAGGTTTTTAAAATACTCTCTCTCTCTCTCTCTCTCTCTCTCTATATATATATATATATATAAAAGATAAATCAAATTTTTATCACATATATAATTATTGTTATATATTTAAAATAACTCCTGAAATTCTTGATATCAGTATCGTACGATTTACGTGATAGACAGTGCTAATATAGCTATGAACTAATATGAAATTGAAATACGATATATAGCACACTCTTAAGGATATATTAATCAATTATTAAATCATCTTGATATGCAGTAGCGTGTGATATGAAATTAATATGATATTTATTAATGAAATTGCAGGAATTACTTCAAATGTTCAAACGGAGAATGCAGTGTGAAGAAAAGGGTAGAAGGAGATGGAAATGATTCAAGCTATGTGATAACAACTTATGAAGGAGTGCACAATCATGAGAGTCCTACTTGTGTGCTTTATTGCAATCCACAATCATTTTCTCTTTGAGTATTTCCTGTATTCAGAGTGCAGTTATAATTAGTATAGACTATAAACAGGTAAATGAAAATAGATATGTTTCGTCATCCAAAATGGGTATTGCATGTCTACTATTGTAATTTTGTCACCTTGTGCACCTCTAAAACTTTCTGCATGTAGGTATAATATTAATGTATATATGTTATGCACTGGATTTAATATCAGCTCCCATGCCAAAGTGGTTTCATTTTTATTTATTTTTTTTGTTTTTTTCCATTTAATATTTCGAATCTTTAATTGTTAAAATATTGTTAATGAGAATTTCGAAGACTCGAAGTAATGTGAAAGAGGTGATCTGAGACACAAGATGATACTGAAAGAAAGATTTAGCTGCCCAAGTAATCATAACATAACTACATAGGTTATCTTTTTTTTTTGTCAATTAATACATAATTTTAAAGGTTGCGTCACGGTGGATTCGAACCCGAGATCTTTGGCATCGGATATTAACCACTCTACCACTAGGCCAACACACACACAGCTACATTACATAGGTTATCAATGTGTGTGTTTGTTCAAAAGATTTAGAACAATAAAAATATATAGAGCCCTGAAAATAAAAATATTGAAAAGTATTAGAAGGTTCAACAAGTATAAGAGTACATGTGAAAAAGCTCATCCAAAACGACGTCATTCTATTTTCTTTTCCACGTCAATTATGGGAATAAATAGAACGACGTCGTTTTGAATAAGTTTTTTCACGTTTTTATTTCATTTTTATAATGATTTGGAGTCCAAACATGGAATTCTGGCAACCACGTAAGCATTTGTATACTGAAAATTGATCGACGGGACATTAAGTGAAATTTTCTGAAACGTTAGAGACCAAAATAACAAGAGTAAATATCAATTAATGTCCCAACGTTTCGTGATTTTTGACTTAATGTCCCAACGTAAGCATATTGTTGTTTTGGTCCCTAACGTTTCAGAAAATTTCACTTAATGTCTCGTCGATCAATTTTCGACGTACAAATACTTACATGGCTGTCGGAATTTCATGTTGTACTCTACATCAATATAAAATTTTAAAAAGAAATATGAAAAAAATCATCCAAAACGACGTCGTTCCATTTCTTTTCCATGCCAATATAAGAGGAGAAATAGAACGACGTCAGTTTGAATGAGTTTTTTCACGTTTTTAGTTTATTTTTTTATTGACGTGAAGTCCAACATGAAATTTCGAACAACCACATAAGCGTTTGTACATCGTAAATTGATCGACGGGACATTGAGTGAATTTTTTAAATGTTAGGAGCTAAAATAACAATATGCTTACGTTGCGACATTAAGTAAAAAATCACGAAACGTTGAGACATTAACTGATATTTACCAAAATAACAATATGCTTACGTTGGGACATTTTCCATTTAGGTCATTACATTTTTGTTAACTTATTTTAAAATATAAATAAATTATTTTTATATATAAGAATACATACTATTTTATTCACAAAATACAATTCTCATTACTTAATCTACCTCGGCCGATGATACTTATGAGAGGAGATTACTCATAATTTCATGAACCCCTAGGATGAAAGTGCAATTAAATCAAACTTTCAAAACGCCAAAAGTCATGTTACAAGCAATCAGAGGCGTGTTTATTCAACCGTCCCAAATCCAACCGTTCAAACTGTCAATCAAATGCATAATTTCAGATCCTGATTGCTTCCAACTCTAAATCACTGTCGGCAGCTGAAGCAATCACATCTTAGATCGCTCCTACTTAATCTTTGTGATTTTCGTCCAAGCGTAGAAGCTCATGCCCAAATCAGAATAAAGACTTAGCTAGACATAAAATAAACAAACATGCAACAGTTAATCGAAATCATAATTAAACCGAAACAACTTACTATTACTTGAATGAAATAAACGGCGAGCCCAAAGCGCCGCCGGCAAAACATACGACAAAGTAAATAAAAGTGTTTGCCCCGAAGGGACTTAATGTATGTGATGTTGCTGGATGAATGATGATGATATGAAGAAGATACTACGGGTGAGGAGAGGCGCACAAGTCGCGCATTCATCCCCTATATATAGGCCGAGAGAGGCTGACGATGGTGTTGGCCCATGGGCTGGACAATCTGGTAGGGTTTCCTTGTTGATCGGCGTCTTTCCTTGCCCAGACGGATCTGGGATGATCTCCTCCGGATTTCAGGGGATTTGGCCTGCGCGCACATCCTTTCCGGATTTAGCGAGATTCACCCCGATCTCGCGTATCTTGCCCATCACCTCTCTCTCTGTCTTCTCTTGACCAGCGTCTCTCTTCTTCTTCCTTCTTGCCCAGCTCTTGCCCTCTTCACTTGCGCTTGCCCATTAGCTGGCCTCTCGAAGATGTAATTGCCCATTTCCGCCCTGCTTTGCCCCTGCTGACCAGTGTGTCCTCCCAGACACAAAACACAACAAGAAAGACACAAAAGACTCGATCTAGACCTAGACAAGACACATAAAAAGAGCACAAAACTTGGGCTCGTCAGGGATTAACTGGATATTACAGGAAATTTGTGCGGAATTACGGTGCTATAGCCAGGCCCTTGAATGATTTAACTAAGAAATGAGGGTTTCAGTGGAATGAGGTGGCAGATACAGCTTTTCGAGCTATAAAGGAGGCTATGGTTTCAGCTCCAGTTTTGAAACTTCCCAATTTTGAACTGCCATTTGTGCTTGAAACAGACGCTTGCTATTATGGCATAGGGGCTGTCTTGATACAGGACCAACACCCTGTGGCATTTCTAAGCAAATCTTTGGCACCCAAGAATAGAGGGCTCTCTACATACGAAAAAGAGTTCCTAGCAATGGTGTTGGCAGCCGAAAAATGGAGAGCGTATCTTCTTCACAAGCAATTTATAATCCGAACTGATCATCATAGTTTGAAGTACTTATTGGAGCAAAAACTATCTACTCCAGTACAACATAAGTACTTGACTAAACTCTTGGGCTTTGACTACATAATTGTGAAAGTTAATGGACTAATATTAGTGATGGGCTTAATTAATTAAGTATTGGATATTAATTAATTGAACCCAAAGCCCATTCAACTAGGTTATGGATAATATATATAATGGATATCTAATCATTGTGATTAAGGTTGATCGCACCATTATTGAGAAACACGAAAACTACCGTGAAATTCAATCGAGATTCTCGCTTCTCTCGTTGGATTTCAATATCGAGGAATTGTTCCTCGCGATCGATTGGCATACACGCGATACCATAGTTGTGTAAACGCCTCGTAGGATTCATTGGAAGCTTTACTACTACCCGAAGCGTTATAAACACGTAAGTATTCGATCTCGTGTTCAGGGCTCATCGACGCTTTAATTATGATCCAAGATCCGCTTGATTGTATTTTTTCCGCGATTAGATGTTGTCGAATCTAATCCTAATAGGTGGTATCGAGCCCGAGGCCGATTTATAATTAATTCGTTCTATTAATTGTGGATTTATCGAAATTTTGAATTTCGATTTTGATTCGATTTTATTTTCATTTCGTTTAATTATTCTTATAATTAGATTATGAAAAGAAACGAAAATGGAAAAGAAAATTGAATAATTTGAAAATCTGATTTGGAAATCAGAAATTGGTTTTGGAAATCAACGAAAAGGTATCTGAATAATCTGATTTTTGAAATCAGAAATAATTTTAATTTTTGAAAATTGAAAAGAAAATCGAAAGGAAATTGAAAATCTGAATTGTGTTTTTGGAAATTGAATCGCCGGCCACGTCATCTCCTCGCCGGAGAAGCGCCGCCGCCTCAGAGGACACGGCGGTCGACGACGCGGCGCGAGGCGCGCGCGCTCGTCGCCGCCGCATCTGTGCTGTTGCAGCACACGCCGCCTCGCCCTCGATCCCTTCTGTTCTAATTCTCGCCGTGGCGACGGAGGAGAATGAAAGGATCCGCAGTGGCTGCGAAACGCCGGAAATCACGGAGACGCTGGGCGTCCTTCGCGCGCCAGGCGTGGCATGCCGGAGCTGGGCGTCCGTCCCACGCAGAGTCGACGGCGAAGCACAGGGTGAAGCGGCGATTCACCGGCTGAACGTTGCGCGTCCGTAGCGCGCTGGACGTGGGTTTGCCGGCGCTGTGCGTGCGTGGTGCGCTAGGCAAGCGTCGCGCGCTGGTCGCGTCGCCGCCGCTGGGCGACGGCGGAGCACGACGCCGGAAATCGCGGCGTGGAGTCGTCGGCGGATGGGAGGCGGCGCATCGCGCGCGAGCATCAAACCCTAGCGGGTTGGGCTTACGCGCGCTGGGCCGAGCGCTGGGCGTTTTGTGCGTGCAGGCCGCGGGCTTGGGCTTGGGCTGAGCTGGGCCTCGCATGCTGCTGGGATTCTACTTCTGTTGCTGGGCTCGGCTATGAGGCGGCTCTGGGCCGTTTGTTTTGGGCCGTTTTGATTAAATATGACAGCCCTTTTGGGCTGTAACTGTTAAAAAAAAAAAAACCTTTATTAATTTAGAATTAATAAAATCTAATTTCAATTACACAAAGATTAATTTATTAATTGATTAATAATTTGTTTAATGTTATTATTTTGAAATAATAACATTAATTTCGATTTTGTATTAATTTAGAATTAATACAATCTACTTATGTACATTGATTTAATTTATTAATTTAAAATTAATAAATTTAATCACAATTTAGAAATTAATTTATTAATTAGATTAATAAATTTTAAAATTTATTATTATTTTTGAAATAATAATATAAGGTTTGATTTTATATTAATTTAGAATTAATATAATTTGCTAATGTACATGGATTACTTTTATTAATTTAGAATTAATAATTTAATCACTATTATGGACATTAATTTATTAATTAGATTAATAAATTTTAATTTTATTATTATTTTGAAATAATAGTATAAAGTTTGATTTTATATTAATTTAGAATTAATATAATTTGCTTATGTCCATTAATTAGAGAATTGATTTATTAATTAGATTAATAAATCTTATTAGATTATTATTTTAGAAATAATAATGTTAAATGAATATTTATATTAATTTGGAATTAATATAAATGCATAAATCCATTTTAATTAGAGAATTAAATTATTAATTAGATTAATGAATTTATTCGCTGAGCCCTATTCTTTGCTTTCTCGTGATAAGCATGTTATTTGATTTTATGCTTATTTTAACTATAGTAGTTAGAGACCGCTTTTATAATTGGGTAGGCGGCACCCAATATTTGTAGTCCGTGTTACTATGTTTGGGTAGGCGGCACCCAATATATGTGGTCCGCATTTCTATGCCCTGGTAGGTAGCAGACCAAGAATTGTTTTCAATTTAATATTGGATATTAAATATACAATTAGTATCACATATTTTATCCCCACAAAATACAAGTCTTGTTTCTTTGAAACAAAACGTGTCGTCCATCATAATTGTTTGAGTCAATAACCTTTTCGACCAAGAGTTTTACACCCTCGTGTTTACTCCCAAATCTACGAGGCCAAGGCTCACTCATAGATGTATGGTTAGCATCGTGTGATGGGGTTGACTTGCTTAATTATTTTGAAACAGCCAAAGCGATCAAAATAATTAGTGGACACATATTAATTGGATTAATAAACCAAGAATTGAGGACTTTTGTTGCATTCGGATTCAAAACCGACCAAGTGTCATTATTGTGGTCATCACCGCAGAGGTCGCAATGATGCGCACTTAATCGATGCAAAACTGCCGCTCAATTGGCTTTGAGGCTCTTGAGTGATATTATTTGTAGTCATCACCGCAGAGGCTATGATGAATATCGACTTGGATCTTGGACTACTAAGATTTATATATTTATTATAAACCGTATTTTGCATTGGGGTGCAATATATGTTAAAATTAGTGGGAGCTAATCAATACAATAAACCCTTGTTCGATTAGTGATACGATTGTGATCTGTGTTTACTTTGTTCTAATTTTGTTCTAATTTACAGAAATTTTCGTTCGATTACGATGTCGCCTAAGTTGTATAATTGTTTGATGGAAACAAATATGTCGATCGGTCAAACTATACGGATCGCTACGCTGCTGCGTTTGGTATTAAGTACGGATAAGATTGAGTATGTCTTGGACAAACCAATCAATATCATCCCCGATGAGTGTTCTCCCGAGTATGCCTCGCTTGACCGGGTTGCTCATAAAAGCACGTTGAGGATGCTATGTCGGCTCGAGCATTATGTCGACTTCTATGAGTTTGGAACCTGCAGGCAACATGAATGCATGCTACCCTATGAAATGTTTCAACTTGAAGAGTTTGTTTCGCTTTAGAGGCACAAGCCTTGGAGTATAAGATACTCGAGATCTCCAAGAGCACGTTTCATGAGAAGGGCTCTGGAAGAGAGCGCCTAAAATTTAAGGCACAAGGTGCAATGGGTGATAGCTCGGGTATATTTGTCGTTGAGATAAATATGTCTATAAATAATTCACATTCTTGGGTATTAGATACCTACCGTGGCTCACATTTGTAATAATGTGGAGGGCTTTGTGTGAGCAGGAAGGTGAATCCCGGGAGGTTGATCTCACGTAGGAAATGGAGCAAGAGTTGCTGCCGAACGCGTGGGGACTTATAGATTGGATCTTCCTTCGGGTTATAGACTAGATTTACATGATTGTTATTTCGTTCCTGCGATTTCAAAGAATATTATTTCCATTCCTATGTTGGACATTGAAGGGTTTTCCTTCCATTTGGAAATGGTAAATGCTCGCTTTCTCATAACTGAGTGTCTTATGGAAAAGCTTTTCACGAATGGTTTATATATGCTTGAATGTGAACGAGATATTCTCAATGTACAAAACAAACGACCTAAGCTAAGTAATACTAATAATGCTACTTATCTTTGGCATTGTAGACTTGGTCATATCAATGAGAAAAGGATAGCAAGATTGAGAAAAGTGGATTATCTCACACCATTTGATTTTGAATCATATGGTACTTGTGAATCTTGTCTCAAAGGAAAGATGACTAAGAAACCACTTTTCGGAAAGGGTTACGAGCCAAAGAATTGCTAGAGTTCATCCACTCGGATGTGTGTGGACCGCTTCCAACTCAAGCAAAGGTGGATATTCGTGCTTCATAACTTTCATCGATGATTTTTCAAGATATGGATATGTGTATCTAATGAAACACAAACCGGGCTCTTGATAAATTTAAAGAGTTTAAGTTAGAAGTCGAGAAACAACTTGGTAAAAGTATTAAGATTCTTCGATCGGATCGAGGAGGGAATACTTAAGCCGAGAATTTCTTGATTACTTGAAATCACATGGAATCCGGTCGATCGACACCTCCGGAACACCACAAATGAATGGTGTATCAGGAGAAGAAATCGAACTTTATTAGATATGGTTCGATCCATGATGAGTTTCGCTAGTCTCCCTTTATTCCTTTGGGGCTATGCCTTACTAACCGCCGCTTATATTCTCGAATAGGTTCCATCTAAATCACGAGAAAACGCCATATGAACTATGGTGTGGAAAATTGGCAAGTCTTAAACATATGCGGACCTGGGTTGTCTGCTTTTGTTAAAAAGATGTAGACTGATAAGTTGGAATCAAAAGTGAGAAATGTTATTTTGTGGGATATCCAAAGGAAACAAAAGGATATGAATTCTACTCACCTGGAGATCACAAGGTGATCATTTCTAGGAATGTGACGTTTCTTGAAGACTCTTATGTTTCCAAGGAACAAGGTCACAACGAGGTAGATCTTGAAGCAATTCAAGAACCACAAAATGACACAGAGGACGAATGATTGTTTAATGGTGTAAACAAGAATTCAGTGGGAGTATTTGATGATCTATTGGGAGGGGAAATGACTCTTAGAGGGCCACCACCACCTCATCTTGAAATTAAGACTCATCAAATACAAGATGACACAATAGTTGTGTCACCTCCACCACAAGAAATTCATGAGGAAGTTCTTGAGAATCTCCAAAATATTGATGAAGTCAACACGGAGGAGCCTCCTACTCACGCTCGTAATGAACAGCTTGAACTGCGCAAACAACCCAACCTCAATAGGCCACGAGGACTCGTCGTGCACCGAAGATTGAATCTAATGGTTGAGAACCAAGATGATGAAATCGAATCGGATGATGATGAACCTAAGACTATAATGAAGCGGTGTCCACATCGATTCAAAGACGTGGCTAGAAGCCTTAATATCCGAAATGGACTCGATGTATTTCAATCTAGTGCGGGAACTAGTTGATGACTTACCGGATGGGGTTTACCCCATAGTCGCAAATGGATCTTCAAAGGAAGAGAAATGCGATGGTAAGATTGGTGGCAAAGGGTTATAGTTGACTATGACGAGACCTTTTCACGGTTGTAAAATCAAGTCCATTAGGATCTTACTTGCTATAGTCAGTGTACTACATTTTGATATTTGGCAATGGATGTCAAAATCGCTTCCCAATGGAGAACTAGAAGGTGATGTCTACATGACTCACCGAAGGTTTTGTGTCCAAAGAGAGGCCGAATGCGGATGTAGGCTAAAGAAGTCCATTTATGGGCTTAAGCAAGCATCAAGGAGTTGGAACATTTGTTTTGACAGAGCTATCAAATTATTTGACTTTGTCGAAGCAAAGAGGATCCTTGCGCTTATAGTAAGCGTGAGAATGGAAACGTTGTTCACCGATCATATATGTCGATGACATTCGATTATGGGGGCGATCGATCCATGATGCAATCCGTAAAGGCGACCGCCTAAATCCTTTATGGTGAAGGATCTTGGTGAGGCCTCCTATATCCTTGGGATCAAGATCTATCGGGATAGACCTAATAGATTGTTGGGGCTATGATGGACATCCAAAGCTATCAGTGACTAGGTGCACTGATACTAGCTTCCAAATAGAAACAAACATGTTTCAAGACGATATCATCTGATTAGAGAAATAATAGAAATGAACAATGTGAAATTAGAAAGAGTATCCACTGACGATATCTTAGCTGATCCTTTTACCAAGCTGTTGTGAGAGCTTGTGTGTTAGACATGTGGGATGTTGGCTTTGATTCAGTGGGAGTTTAAAGTTTGTATGTTTTAGAAACTCCTTGTTGAGACATACTTTCTTTTGATCACAATCGAAGATAATGGTGTTTATCTATGGTTTTGTACATTTAATGGAATAATTTTTTGATGTTTGTCGTTATTCTCTTATTTGTTCCCTTGAATTATCACCATCATTTTCTTTGTGAGACATCAATGATATAGTATAATTCTAAAATAGCTAACCAATGATCATCAAGAATGGGATATTGATGATATGTTATAGGTTAGCATGTAGTGCGCATCACATTCTTAGAGAATGTAGTGGTTCTCGCAACTACGAGATATTTGATATCCGTGATGGACACATGAATACTTTGAGAGTATTGGTATACCCAACTATTAAATCGTTTGTTTGATGTCTACGATTTCTTAGTGTGTGGAGTATGTAATAGTCCTTAGACTTGAGGTCATTACACATTTTGTTTGTTGAGTGTTGACTTTGACCAAGGCAACGCTGCAAGTGGCAAGACACGGCTTGGATTGGGTGCATCATGAGACAAATGAAAATGGTAGTTGAGCCAAGAATGTGATTCATTCCTCGATTAGATTTTCGAGTGAGCACTCATTTTCTATATTATTCGACCATAAGTCATTGGCGATGAAGAGATATATTCAATTAAAGTAATTGAATATGATCATACGGGTCTTATAATAAAGATGAGAAAATGGTTGAGCTATTGGGATAGACACATAGCAAAATCCTGGCTCAATCGAGTGTGTCATGAATGAAAGGATATTACATAAACTTCATGTAAAGGTTTGTTTACTGTTTTCCACGTAAACGTCCGTCATATATCGAGTTCGCTGCACAACGCAGTCCAAGAGTTTTGTGCAGACTTTGATTAGATCATCGTCGGTAATGGGGGCCTATTGGGTCACACTATCAAGTGTATTATTAATCAGTTCAAGGGTATATGCATAGTGCACGGTATGTTGTCTAATGCTAGTCCAAGTGGGAGATTGAAAGTTAATGGACTAATATTAGTGATGGGCTTAATTAATTAAGTATTGGATATTAATTAATTGAACCCTAAAGCCCATTCAACTAGGTTATGGATAATATATATAATGGATATCTAATCATTGTGATTAAGGTTGATCAGACCATTATTGAGAAACACAGAAAACTACCGTGAAATTCAATTGGAGATTCTTGGCTTCTCTCGTTGGATTTCAATATCGAGGAATTGTTCCTCGCGATCGATTGGCATACACGTGGATACCATAGTTGTGGAAACGCCTCGTAGGATTCATTGGAAGCTTTACTACTACCGGAAGCGTCTAACAAATTGAGTATAAAAAGAGGCAGAAAATAGAGTAGTCGACGCTCTATCCCGAAGAGGGCATGAAGACAGCAGTGTAATGGCAATAACCGTGTGCACTCCTACGTGGATTGCAGAAATTATGCAGAGCTATGAACAAGATGATGAAGCTCAACACATAATCCAGGAATGCAGTGTTTGTCCCTATAATCTCTCATTATTCTCTTATGTGGGAGGACTCATCAAGTATAGAGGCAAGTTATTCGTTGGGAAGTCTGGAGGGATAAGGGATAGAGTGCTCAGTTTTATGCACCATTCGAATTATGGGGGACATTCAGGAATCAACGCCACATTCCAGAGAACTAAGGCAGTATTCTTGTGGCCAGATATGAAGGTAGATGTGCAAAGACTTGTTGCTCAGTGTCATCAATGCCAACTGAGCAAGCATGAACACACGCGTACTCCGGGACTATTGCAGCCTTTACCTGCCCCGTCTCAGGCTTGGCAGCATATCACCATGGATTTCATCGAGGGGCTGCCGAACTCCAATGGCAAAGACACTATATGGGTCATAGTGGACAGGTTTACTAAATACTCTCACTTTATAACTCTGAAGCATCCTTACAGTGCCTCCACTTGTGCTCAACTCTTCATTGATAGCATCTATAAACTACATGGGTTGCCTACGAGTATTGTCTCGGATCGAGACAAAATTTTTACTAGTCTATTTTGGAAAGAAATGTTGCAGATGTTGGGGATCAAACAACTATTGAGCACTGCCTACCATCCTCAAACATATGGGCAATTCGAACGAGTAAACCAGTGCCTTGAGACTTACTTAAGGTGTATGTGTGGTCACGCCCCCTGAGAGGTGGGGTTGTGCTATTTCTGTTAGTAAAAACAAATTACAGGCATACTTCTTGATAATACGGGACATCATGTTTGCTTAATGGACACACTTGTAATTCGATTATAATGCTTTGGCAACTTTAACCTAAATCTGCAAATGTTTGTAATTTTGAAGTGTTATACTATACAGGATAGGTTCTGATCAAATTAGGAGTACGAGTGCATGCTGATGACCAATTTTGTCAAAGTGATAAATATAGGTCACTAACATTGTGTGCATGAACTCATAATTTTGTTTTTAGAATGTTCTTTGCATGATGCCGCAGCTGTAAGGTTTAGCATAGATAGAATTGAAGTGGACCTAAATTGCAGCTGATAACAATTTAAGTTTTGTCTCATGCTGCTTAGTTGATAATGACATTGTTAGTGATCTTATTAAGCTCCAAATTAACTGCATCTATGCTTAGGTGTGGGTAAGACTTCTCTTGTTCATCTGATAATGAAAGGTTCTTCCGTTTCTCGCCCTTCTCAGACCGTCGGCTGTAGTGTAAGTGTAAAGGTAAGCCTTTCACTTGTCATCCTTGAATCAATTGGTAACTAAACTTTTCATATGAAGTTTGTGCATTTTCTTCTTCGCAGCATACAACTTATGTAAATTCTGCTAGCTCGTCTAGTAGCTTGAAAGGCGAAGCTGAGAGAGAATTTTTTGTCGAACTCTGGGACATATCAGGGCATGAACGTTACAAAGATTGCCGGTCCCTGTTCTACTCTCAAATCAATGGTCAGCAATCATCATTTGTTCGTTCCTTGAAGTCTAGAGTTTTTGTGGAATTTTCCTATTAAATGCAAGCTTCTTGATTGTAAGTCCTTTTGTTCTTCTTTTCTGATGGTAACCCGATTTTTTATGTGTTGTTTTTGTTCATGACCGTTCCCAGAGAAGGACAAAGTCGAGCTTACAAAAATGGGCTGCTGAGATCGCAGCAATGGGGACATTCTCAGCTCCTTTGGCATCAGGAGGTCCCGGTGGGCTTCCCGTTCCTTACATTGTCGTCGGTAACAAAGCTGATATCGCCCCAAAAGAAGGCACTCGGGTCAGTAGTGGTAATCTCGTTGATGTAGCCCGTGAGTGGGCCGAGAAGCAGGGATTACTCCCACAGAGTGAAGAGCTTCCACTAGTCGAGAGCTTCCCTAACGGTGGAGGCCTTATAGCAGTAAGTTTAGTTTAAGAATACAGTTTATATATCATAACTATATGATGAGAATCATTAATTTTGGCTTTAAAATTTAGGCTGCCAAAGAAGCCAGATATGACAAGGAAGCTGTGATGAAGTTCTTCAAAATGGTCAGTGTTTCGACTTCTTTACCATATGTTTGTTTCTCTACGTACAATCTTCTAAATAAGGTGTGTCTCATTTCCAGTTGATCCGAAGAAGGTACTTCTCCGATGAATTGCCTGGTGCAGGCCCGTGGTCGACCACGGTTAGTAGATCAATGCCACAATCGGGTGAAATCTCAAGTGACGAAGACCATCTATACAAGAGTTCGAGGTATGATATGAATTTAATCATCACAGTTAATTTGAGCTAAGGCAAAAACTTGTGTACATCCACCTCAATAAGGCGTCACCTATCCCAGTTCGGGTTTATTGATCCTCAGTTAGAGTTTACTAATCCCTTCTTAGGATATTAGGGCGAATATATGGTTTCAAGATTTGATATTTCTTGACAGTTTTGTTTCAAGACGTCGTAGCCTTCTTGGATCGCGTTTCTTACAAGCTCCTTTTTTCTGTCTCTCGTTGATTTTCAGTGGAATTGGAGATTCGTACAAGTACAACGTGCTTCCTCCTCTTCCTGCTCAACGCAACTTGACACCTCCTCCCACGCTCTACCCACAGCAGCCCATGTCGACTCCAGACAATTACAGCATTCCAAGATTTGCCCTCACGAGCTCCCAGGAGATCACCAGCACGAGATCAAAGCGTATGGACATCAATGTCTAATAACTACGTTTTCACTGTATGCTCTTCGTCATGTACATCTTCGACTGTGATACATACGGCATCTTTGCAATATAGTATGTTTTTATTCATCAAAATGTGAGTGAAAATTGATTGAACACACCACACAGCCATTATTGTGTTTCCTTGATTCTTTTTCAGCCATGTGGAAGGGATAATGTGTAAAAAAAAGAAATTATTGATGAATTTCAGCCTTTTTTTTCTTTATATTTGTGACAGTTGCTCTTTCAATAAGTACACTTTGTAAGGTTTAGGTAATAACACCCATTACCGCTTCAGTTTGATAAAAACAGTAAAATTGATTCCAATTTTTACTGTATAGTTTTGGTAACAGCTCGTGGTTTTGTTATGCTTCAGTTCGGCATTTCATCTTTAATCTTGTATATATGTAATTCAATATGTACAAGACGTGACAAAATCGACGAGCAATGGAAAATAATACTAAATAATGAAATAAAATACGAGATCATGATGCAATTTCACACCAAGTGATGAAAGACCCCAAAAAACACACACAATCAACATAAAATTTGAACCTTCATGGACAAAGAATCAAACAACCGTAACCTTCGTGATCAAAAAAACAGAAACTAGAAAAAAAATTATTTTTAAAAATGAATTGAAAAATTATATGCTATGATGATCAACATGATCAATAAATTAACTAGCATTTTTCTCTGCAGATCTTCTCAAAAACTGGCAATGAACTCTTGCCCTTACCATAGAGGACAGAATCTATAAGCCCGTCGATCTTCGTCATCTGTTCTTGCTCACTGATCGTTTCTTCCTTTGGAACAATGGCATCCGACAACGGCGACCATTTGTTCTTCTTAGGCATATACTTAATTGAAGTTAAAACTCTAGCGCTGCTCGATTTCCCCTTGGGAATTGCCATTGTTATGTGAATTCCTAGATGAACAAAAAATTCAAGATTGTGAGCGTGTGTTGTCCAGTCCAGTGGAATATATATGCTGTGATTAAGAAAAAGGTTGGTATAAAATTGAAAATAAAACCAGCTGAATTACGATGATTTTCTTGAAAATAGAAAAATATTCAAGTTTGGATAATCGGAATTTAAAGTTCTGATGGCAACTAAGGGCAAACACATTTTGGGATCATACCGATTCGCGCTCACACATTACAAGAAACAAGAAACAAGAAAATGTGTGTGTTTATATCTTAATATCCACGATCAAGTAAAATAACCCCTCTACTTCAATCAAGATACCAGAAAAAAAATTGTGTTTCAATCAAGAAGAAGAAGAAGAGATGATTAATCACGCTATAGCTTTATGCAAATAACTAAAAAGGAAAACAAACCGTTTGATTTGGAAAAGCTTTTCAGTAAGCACTCCCGAATTCTGAGTGTGTGTGTGTCTCAGTCTGTGTGTATATATATTATGTACGTGTGTGTGCGCGTGTTTGTACGGAGCTGTTGAGAGAAAAGCCTTTAAGCGGCGAGATTAAAAAGGGGAGAGTAACATCAATTTTCAGAATACAAATCCTATGTGACAATTTTTTTTAAGTTTTGATTTTCTTCTTTCTCTATGAGGCAATTTCAACTTTTTTTTCTTTCTCTAGCGTATGCATGAACCGAACCGAACCGAAAAAATCGATCTATTTGGGTCGATTCGGTTCGATTTTTTAAAAAATCGATTTTCGATTCGGTTCAAATTTTCAATTAACCGAACCGAACCGAAAAAATTACAGGTGGCGAAAGAACCGAGTGAGGGAGACTTACGATTTCCTGTGTGTATGTGTGCAAAGAGGAAGCCGAGAGAATGAGATAAGGAAGGAGGGGAGACTAGGCGATGAAATGGCGTGGTGGTCGTGGTATCGCCGGCTGCGATTGTCTGCCGGAGATGGGAGAGACGACGGCGGCAAAGTGATATAGAGAGAGAGATGATTTCTAATTTTCAGATTAGAAAATCCCTACACCCTGCGTAAGTTAGTTGAGATAGAGAGGAATGAGTTTTGGTTTTGGGCTCAAATAAAACCTTAAGTTGGGCTTTAGTTTATTTCCCTTCTGAATATGGGCCGAAGAGTTGGGTTGGGATAGAAAGATAAAATATAATATATACTGGACTGTAGCTTTTATTAATTCGGGCCTAATTATTTTATTTTATTTCAATGGGCTGTCTCTTGATTTTGACCAGAGTCAATTTCCACCTTTAGTCTTAGATTAATTAATTCATTGGCTTGAATTAATTAAATTAGTTGGCCTTGTTCTTAATTAATTATTTTGATTGCCTAATTTATAAGTTGAGCTCATATTTTAACTACACCAAGTCAGGCTAACATGGAACAAGAAATTATGTGTGTAACCCTAACAATATACGCAGAAGACGAATATCTTTAACAAAAATGAAATATATTAAAAAAACTGAAAATTATGATACTAATGAATGTCTCATGTAGCATGAAAAGAAAGTATTTATAAACCTAAAACAAATCATACTCCTAAGAGGAATCGAAATCCTAAGATGAAAACAAATCTAAAAATTACTAATAAGACCTAAAACGATAAAATTAATACTTTATCCGAAAATCATGCACTTTTTAATTTGAAAAACCTTTAGTTTCTGCATAAGCCCTTCATCCATAGGACTCTCCAATTGCCTTTCTACCATAGGACTCTCCAAGTATTGAGTATCAGAATATAAAATAAGAATGGTGAAGTGGCGAAATTGAAAATAAATAAATAAAGTTAAATAAGCGAGCAACGAAAAAGTTTAAGAGGCCGGTAGTAATAATTAAACTTTTGCGGATCTGAATTATCTGTATGCATTTTATTATGTATTCCCTTTTTTACATATATGTTCGTGACTAATTTATTGTTACTTTTATATTTTCATAATCTATGATTTATGTATTACATATAGTTGATTGGATTTCAAATCTTTCGATTATAATAGTAAGAAATATATTTTTGTTTGAAAGGGGATTAGTTCCAGCTCAGGTTCTGCACTGACTGGAGCCCCCTAGAGTCCTAGACTGTTTAATTGTTCCAACTCAATCTGATCTAAGATCTTGTAAATGTTGGAATAATTAGATAAACTTGATTTGAATACTCTAGAAATTGAAAAGAAAAAGATGAAAGAAAAATCTAGAACACTAAAGAGAAAGCTAGGATATTGAAGAAAATAAAGTGATCTACAAAAAGTGCATGTGTGATAGGAACAAGAGATATCTAGATTTATTATGGAGAAAAGCAGAATGTTCTAGGCCAATAATGGCTAGCCACAAAATATAAGTCGGTTAGCATAGTGACCGACCTATGTAATCTATATATATATGTATGTGGTGTTTTGATGTAAAGTGGAAGAAAGAAAAAGGAAGTTAAAACTATTTGTTTTCTCTCTCCAAAACACACGTCCACACACACAACTTTCATTCACATACATTTAAAAATATTCTCCTCCAATAAAGTTTAATTCTTTCACCACACTTCCCTTCTATTTTCCAACAGTAAATATATTTATCAGCTTTATTTTTCATAATTGATTTGAGGAGCAATTCAATTCAAATAATCTAGCGCTGCTCGATTTCCCCTTGGGAATTGCCATTGTTATGTGAATTCCTAGATGAACAAAAAATTGAAGATTGTGAGCGTGTGTTGTCCAGTGGAATATATATGCGTGATCTGTGATTAAGAAAAAGGTATAAAATTGAAAATAAAACCAGCTGAATTACGATGATTTTCTTGAAAAAAAAAAATATTCAAGTTTGGATAATCGGAATTTAAAGTTCTGATGGTAACTAAGGGCAAACACATTTTGGGATCATACCGATTCGTGCTCACACATAACAAGAAACAAGAAACAAGAAAATGTGTGTTTATATCTTAATATCCACGATCAAGTAAATTAACCCCTCTACTTCAATCAAGATACCAGAAAAAAAATTGTGCTTCAATCAAGAAGAAGAAGAGATGATTAATCACGCTATAGCTTTATGCAAATAACTAAAAAGGAAAACAAACCGTTTGATTTGGAAAAGCTTTTCAGTTTCTGCGGAAGCCCTTCAACCATAGCACTCCCGAATTCTGAGTGTGTGCGCGTCTCGGTCTGTGTGTATATATATTATGTACGTGTGTGTGCGCGAGTGTGTTTGTATGGAGCAGTATTGGAATGAATTATGATTATTGAGCAATTAATAAACAGAAGACGTAAAGCAAATATAGATTTATATAGTTCATCAATAATGAGTTGGTTACGTCCACAGGCAGAAAAGAAGAACAAATTTATTATGCGGCTAGGGTTTCAGAATATAATTACATTTCTCAAATACCACATATATGATACTAAAAGAATAAACCAGTTGGACTCAACCCAATACGACTATTAAAGCTCAATACAAGTGTTAATGCCCAATACTGCATACCGTCGGGCTGGGGGCGTCTCCGTCCCCCGGACCCCAGGCAAGGGGGCGTCGCTCCCCTTGATCCTCCGACTCGTTGATCGAACAACGAGACCCCCGACTCGCTGACCAAACAGCGAGACCCCCGACTAATTATTCGAATCGAGATAGTTTCAAGACATATCAACAGAGAGAAAAGCCTTTAAGCGGCAAGATTAAAAAGGGGAGAGTAACATCAATTTTCAGAATACAAATCCTATGTGACAATTTTTTTAAGTTTTGATTTTCTTCTTTCCCTATGAGGCAATTTCAACTTTTTTCTTTCTCCACTCTAGGGGTGTGCATTAATCGAATCGAACTGAAAAAACCAACCGAACCGATCGGTTTTAGTAGATTCGATTCGGTTTTTGAAAAAGTCGATTTTCGATTCGATTCAAATATTTAATTAATCGAATCGAACCGAAAATATTATTTTTATATATTTATATATTTTATATAATAATTAATTAATATTTTAATTAAATAATTAGGATTAAAATAAATTTATTTAAATATATATATATAATATATGTTTCGGTCAGTTTTTCGGTCCGATCAAAACCGATCGATTTTTTTGATTCGATTTTCGATGGTCCAAAACTATAAATTGGTTCGATTCGGTTCAAAAAAATATATTCGTTTCGATTTTCGGTTTGAAAAAATTTGATCGATCGATCGAACCGACCGACCGATGCATACCCCTACTCCACTCTGCCATCTGAAACTCGGAAATTATGTCTCGTATTTTAAAACTACTGGAAATAGAAAAAATATTTAAGTATGGAGTGATTATTATACGATTTCTTTATTAAAAAAAAACTTAATGGGTGTGCTTCTTTGAGGGTTTTATTGTTTTGCTAATTTCTGTTATAAGGGATATCATCTTTCAAATTTTAAAAAGGAAAATACATAGAAGTAAAATTAAAATCAATATAGTCAAAGCGGTCAAATGCAAGAAAAAATTGATGTAACTGAATATATATATATATATAAAAGGTAAAGAGCGAAATTGGGAGGAAAAAAAAAGTTAAATAAACAAAGCGACAAAAACTTTAAGAGGGTTGTAATAATAACTTTTGCCAGATTTGAATTACACCTGTAGGCTTTTTTTATATATGTTCGTGAATAATTTCTTGTTCCTTTTTATTTTGATGATCTATATTTGTAATATCCCCATCATTTAAATATTGTTATAATTAACTAATTGACATATAGTAGAATCGAGATCAGATAAGATATACGAGAAATATATCGCTATTATTTTATTTCACTTTTTAAAATATACTTTATGTTTACTTGAAAAAGACATCCATCACATTTTCATCAATTTTAATATCGACTTCTCTACACTACTATTCGATCAAATCCTCACAAATCAAACACGCAAAATCCTCTCTTATCTCTCATAAATGATCGCCCATATAGAGAAATAAAATAATTTTTTTTCAATGTTATTTTCAAAGTTCTATAAGTATAAGCTCGCCCCAAGTTTGATCGAGATACAAAATGGTGAAATCTGAATCGATTACAAGGTAGCTCTAATTCTAAGCTTCGATTTCACAATTTTATATTTCAATTTTATGAAGTGTATAAATTTATATACATACAAGTATTTCTTTCTTTTTGTTCAATTAATACAGAAATTTTAAAAGCTGCGTCATGATGGACTCAAACCCACTCTATCACTAAGCCAATACACATACTACAAGTATTTCTTTTTTTTTTTTAGTCAATTAATACTGAAATTTTAAAATTTGCGTCACGGTGATTTCGACCCAGGGACCTGGCTACAGGCGATTAACCACTCTACCACTAGGCTAACACACACACACACACAACAAGTATTTCTTATGTCAAACAGTGTTAATCACTCATTACCACAAACCAAAATAATACATGCCTTCATCAACATAATTTTTCAGCAAAACCAACATAATAAATAAATAAAAAGAATATGTAAGTTCATCCCCCTGTTCTTCTCATTCTCTTCTGTAAATCGAGAGTAGACGGTGGCTCATAGTTGCTACTGATGGGCCAGCGCTATAGGGACGACGGCGAGCTGTGGTCTGTTGCCGTCGGATTTGATCGAGATGGTTGGTTGTGGCTGAGTCAAAGGGGACACCGTAGGGTGGCGACGCGGTGGCTCTGGCTGCTGGCGTTTGGCCGAGAGAAGGACAGCAACGACTTGGCCGCTAACTGTTTGGCCGGAAGCAAAAGTAAAGGGAGTTAGGTGATTACGACGTTAACGGCAGCTGCTGCTGGACTGTTGTCAACCAAGGAGTTGAGTGTAGAGAGAGAGAGAGAGAGTAGTTTCTTGCTGAGGGTGAATATAGAGCCGCAGCGGCGGTAATAGGGAGGCGATTTCACCGGAAAAAACAAAGAGACAGAGACGAGAGTTTTGAAGCAGATTGGGTTTAGCAGCAGGAGGAGAAAATTGATGGGGAGACCCACAGCGAGGCACTGCAGACGGCGGGGATGCCGCCGGATAAAGCTGTGTCGGCGATGGAGTTGCAGGTGGTGAGAGAACCGAGTGAGGGAGACTTTCGATTTCCTGTGTGTATGTGTGCAAAGAGGAAGCCGATAGAATGAGATTAGGAAGGAGGAGAGACTAGGCGATGAAATGGCATGGTTAGGGGTGTAATCGAATCGAGTCGAGCCGAACATCATCGTACTCAAGCTTGGTTTGTTTAGTATCGAGCCGAATCTCGAGTTTTATTTATCAAATATTTCGAGCTCACGAGCTTATTCGAGCTTTAATCGAATCCAAACAAGTTTTCTAAATTTAGATATATGTTTAGAATATTGATTATTTTATTTTAAAAATAAATTATTTTATTCATAATAACATAATATATTTATTGATTTCTTAGAATAAATAAAAATAGTTAGAGATTTAGCACAATAATTACTAATTATAGAAATAAAATAATTATATCTAGTTAATAATTTTATATTTTCAAAGTAAATTAGCTAATGAACTTGTTCACGAGCTAACGCAATGAATACTATCACGCTCAAGCTTGGGTTGTTTAGCTAACGAGCTTCACTAAACGAACTCGAACGAACTTTTATCGGCCGAGCAATCAGCGAATCGCCCGATGCGTGGTTTTCATCCTCATACCCGCCGCGAGTCGTTCTTCCAATAGGCATGTTGGAATAGTTTGACTCATTTCTGCCGGATTGCTTCAAAGGGAGAGCCGACCCTAGGCATGTTGGTCACTCCGCGCATTACAACAAAAATTGAAACTTCGCGGTCCAGTAGGCGACCTCGTCCTGCGAAATAATGAAGCCGATGGGGGCGTCTTAACAACTTGGATCCAACATGGGAAGGCCCGTCACGTGTTCACGAGAACCTTGGTAAGGGGCTTACAAGCTATCTCACTTATCAGGCGCTTATCCTAGACACGGCATATTTCTCATTTAAGGAGGTACTTTACATAGTTGTGATTTCGGATCGACTTTATGTTAGTCTCCTTACTTGCTTGTGTCAAGTGCGATGTCATATATTTGTTGAATAAAATATTTATTTTTCCAATGAATATTTCTATTAAGCCATTTTATTAGTATCACGAACATCTATTTGGATATACGCGTTTAACCTTCAGGGCGCCACGAAGATAAAAAAAACCCACTAAGTAGGGTGCTCACTCAGCGCCACCGCACTCGAGATTACTCATTGAATTGAGCGTCTCGATTAACGCATCTGGACCACTCACTAGTTTGAAAGTCTACATGCATACATTCAGATTACTCATTAAGTTGAAAAATCTACATGTATAAGACATCCAAAATGGATCTCGCCAAATTATGGCAAAGTATCGATATAAATACATTTACGACCAAAGCGAAGTCCTAAGCTATGTTTATACCTCTCAAGAGGAAAACGTACACTTGAACGCAGTCTAAATACATTTATACTTACATACAAAGTCCTATACTATGTACGCTCATTCGGGTTTAGAGCTCAGCCTCGGAGAGAGACTCTCCGGCGAGATAATTTTGACAGAAGTCCCAGTCGGCGATGGATACCGGAATAAACTCGTGTCTTCCACCCAATCTACGAGGATGGCCCTTTCGACTGCTTAGGAGTAGTTTGACTCGGCAGCGCGGATTCTCGCTAGGGAATTCAATCCGCACCCGAGGCCACCTCGACCCATGAACGGCGTCGGACCGGGACTATGCCCTTGTCCCGAGCTCTAGCCTTCCACGCCGTGGCGTCGTCCGCGTGTCTCTCCTCTCGACGCGGCCGTCCTCTATCGCTCATTGTCGAGATGGACCCGTTAATGAACACTTGGCGTGATCGGTATGAGCCGCTCCTCTTGCTCTTCAATTATGGGATCAGCGTTGCCAGCAGAGTATCTTGTGGCGGGGGGGCATCGTCGTTCTTATGACGATCTCATACATCGCATGTATTCGGGGCAGTCGGCGGTCTTTAAAATTCTTCTTTGTTGGGACCTCCTCGTCCTCAATACCATGCCCTCCGCCAACAAGCTCGAACTCGATCGTCGGCTTCGGATATAGTCGTTCCCCGGTCCGTGGATGACCTTTCGTACTCTTCATGCTCTTGAGAAATCAAGGCAACCTGCATTTGTCACCGTCGCCTTCCTCATGATCATCGATCGCCGTGGATCACATCTGCGGATAAGTCGACCCCGGACTTGAGACGTGTGATCCTTAACATAACATCTCATTTTCAGCGAGAGGCGGGCCACCGCGGTCGCCTTCATGCAACTTTTGTTTGATTCGGTGACAATGTCGGTAGCGTCCATCTTGCCGATACGAGTCATTTCAATCGACTCCTCCGATGTACCGCCTCTTCGTCTTCTCGGCTAGAGCACCTCGGACTTCTTTCGGGTTTGTTAATAGTTCATGATCCGATCCAAGTATTGAGGTGAAGAACGCTAGAATAAGACAACAGACGAGGCATTTTAAAAGATATGTCTATTATTATTCAAATGGAAGTTTGTACAACAGGGTCCTATTGATCCCGAGCAAATCATCTATTACAATGGGTCCACCGACCTCGGGCTCATTAGGCCGATTGCCGACCCTCCAACCTCTTGCCGCTGCTGCTTCCCGCTTCGCCGGTTGCCGATCTGCTGGAAGAGCGTCGAGCTTGGACACCGCCGCCTTTCGGTCCTCGGCTTCGCGCAAGGAAGGCTCAAGCTCTAAGTCTTCATCTTCTTGCAGATCTGAGTTACTGCTCCGCCCGTCGAGGTGAAATGACGCCAAGCATCCACCACGGAAAGGAGGTCGCCCTGCGCTATGCGAGCATAATTCTTGCATACCTCCGGTGGTCGACCTCAACCCAGCCGTGTTGGGCCTTGTCAATCTGGTCTCTCGGCCAACTTCTCCGGTGGGCACAAATCACCTCCGGCCTCATCACGGCGGCCGGTAGGAGATGAAAAAGGAAAAGCTCTCCGACTCGATAAGCTTTCGGGCGAGGCCCTCAAGCATAGGTCCTTGCCCGCCAGAAAGCGCTTGTTTGTGACTGCCAGCCTCCTCTCACCTGGCGACCTCCTCTTGGCGCTCCACGCCCAGCGGGCTACTGCAACGCCCGATCCTTCTTCTTGAGGGCACTCTCGCGGCCATCTTGCCACCTCGGCTCAAATCGACTTCGCAAGCCCAGTCGGGTTCGCCTGGCAAAGATCTAGCGGATTCGGCGCGGCCCTCGATCTATCCGGCGGCGGCTTCTCTCCATGGCCTCGTGTTGCAGGTAGCAACAAGTAACAACAAATTTACAAGGAGAAGGGTAGCGGCGTATACCTTTGGGAAGGATAAGGAAGTCTTTGAAGTCGGCACCTCGATGGTGACCACGACCTCGATCTCCAACGTCGGGCCCGAGGCGTTTGAGGACCGATCAAGGTCTTTGGGGCGTCCCTACACACAGTGGTTGGGTAGATTCGCCGTCCTCGCCTTCTTCCTCGCGGTTCCCTTCGATCGGAGGAGGGGGGCGAGATCGGCACATGACTTCTCCGGTGGGTCAACCTTCACCGCATTCAACATGAGAATTTCATTAGCACAAACAAAATCAAACGAGGAAATAAAGATAAAGGTTGCCTCACCCAAATCGGACCACGACAACGAGCTTCGACCTATAGACACTCATTGAAGATCGTTCAAGTCATCCTCGGTTATAGTTGATCGATAGGATCTCACCCATATCGTTCAACATCTTCTCCATAGGGCCGGGATTAATTTTCACGTCCTTTATAGAGGGCCCCACGTACTCGGATACCCTCACCGAAAAAAAGTATCTATTTTGCGGTGAGATACCTTGACGGGAAGTAATTTTAAACTTGAGGCAGGGTGCGGGTAATACTCCCATAGACTTGATAAAAACGCATCAAGACTTGAAAGAGAGCCCTCGCCTATGCTATAACAGACCCTAATCGCCGACCTAATAGAATTGGAGGTCGGTTGGCGTATAGGGATGAAAATACTCCCGAAAGCTAAGGAAAATGGAAGAAAGGAAATCTAAGCCCGGTATTAAACTATCTACAAAATGGTGATAAATCCTCAGGAGGCCATCGCCCTATCGTTGGGTTTTGCAACACCACCATGCATCCTCGGGATGTGGTATTTCTCGGCGACCACGAAGCTCCTCCATCGTCAAGGTTGATTTCGCCCCACCAATCACGAGGCCGTCCCATACCGAAGACACTCGGAACAACCCAGAACTAAGTCCCATGGATTTACCTGGCGGTTATGGCATATATAATCCCTTATATTGGGGTTCGACGACCCGAACCAGTGAACCAGAGTTATCAGGCGAGAAGAGGGTGAGAAGGTGAAGAATACATACTTACTTTCTGGGCGGGATTTCCGATTTCTTTAACAAAGTGTTGGGGATTTCTAAGGTTGTATTCTCCGGATTCAAGCGTCGAAGGAGAAAATGAGCAGTTGCCTCTTTTAGACCTATTTATAGGATAAATGGCCTAAAATCTGCCGCTTCGTTTATTAAACGTGCTCATTTACGGTTGGATGTGTGAAAGACGCATACGCTTTTGAAGTGACTACCGCTTTGGCCGCGTATGGCGTACCTCACGGAAAACATATGCGCCATCGATCACATGATGATTACTATGAGTACGGACATCGGACTATGCCCATGTCCTAATACCGAGTAGTTGGTCGGTATCGCCGACCGCGATTGTCTGCCGGAGAGGGGAGAGCCGACGGCGACAAAGTGATATAGAGAGAGAGAGAGAGATGATTTCTAATTTTCAGATTAGAGTATCCCTAAACTCCGCGTAAGTTGAGATAGAGAGGAATGGGTTTTGGTTTTGGGCTCAAATAAAACCTTAAGTTGGGCTTTAGTTTATTTCCCTTCTGAATATGGGCCAAAGAGTTGGGTTGGGAGAGAAAGATAAAACAAAATGTGTACTCGGCTGCAGATTTTATTAAATCGGGCCTAATTATTTTATTTTATTTCAATGGGTTGCCTCTTGATTTTGACCAGAGTCAATTTCCACCTTTAGTCTTAGATTAATTAATTCATTGGGCTTTAATTAATTAAACTAGTTTGGTTTGTTCTTAATTAATTGTTTAGATTGCCTAATTTATAAGTTGAGCTCATACATTAATTACACCAAGTGAGGCTATAAATTGAGATCCATTAAGAGACGTTTTGATTTCGAAAAAGTGACAATCATTTAAGCTTGCTTGAGAAAATTATTTTAGAAAATATTAATTGCTCATTATATGATTTTTGATGATTAATGAGATTGCATAATAACGATTATTATGTGTATTAGGTATAAACTACTTAATTATGTTATTTGAGCATAAAAGAGACTTATTGAGAATAAGATGAAAATATGTGGAAATACACTAATATAGTCATCCAAGTTAAGGAATGTCAAATTATAGCCACGAACATAAAAATGTCAAATTATAGCTAAGTTGTTGGTCCTATTGGGACTATTATCACCAAATAACCGATAGGACCATTTGGTCTATTAGTACTATTGATATTATTTGGCTATAATTTGACAGTTTTATGTTCGTGGCTATAATTTGACATTCCTTAACTTGGATGGCTATATAACGCCCGCGCTCTATTTCTATTCTGTTTTATCTCAAGGAACCAAGTATGATAAATGGATATAAAATTTAGCTAAGTTAACATTTTGAAAGTCGTTGATTTATCGTATTAAGAGAGTTAAAATCATTGTCGTATTTAATTTTCTCGCTTAGTTAGGATTTTTTGAGATTGAGAAGCGAGGATTGTGACAAGCTCAATTGAGAATTAGCTTCTCGTCAACTTAATCAAGAGGGATAGACTTTTGAATTCACACCTCGAAGTGTCGCACTTTTAAATTCAAGGGGATGCATTATAAATGGATGATATGCTGAATTCTTAGTAATTTATTAATATAGTATGACGCAAGACTTAGTAAGAGTACAAAATTCCTAATAAAATCTTATTGAATAAAGTTTGAAATTTATTTCATTAAGAATGGTCATTCGTTTCGGAATTCTTGTTTATAATTCTTGCAATAAAGGTTGGGCGACGGAGTGACAAAGAAGCAACAAGGAAAGATTGTGGTCTTGTGAATAATAGCGTTAATACGTGGGCTTTCTTATATATAGAAAAAATCAAATGATTCATTCAAACAGTTATTTTATTTTCAAAATCTTTAAACTGGAAAACTTTCAAGTATTGTCGTGCCATAGATATTTTGAGATTTATGTATGACAACTATCTGTATTGACAATGTCAACTTTATAAATAATTGAATTTGGGTCCTGTGCGGGTCAGTTTTCCCACCAAGGCTAATGTACACAATGACCGTGAGTCATCTTAGCGGGTTGACTAGTCAGGTATCCATGGAAGGCGGTCACCTTCCCGACATAACAGTTACAGGTGTCCATGAGAAGGGACCACTTCTCTGGCACAACAGTTACATATATGGTGATTACAAGAGAACTTAGTCTGCACAGACGAATTTTAGTTTCACAAAAGAATTTAGTATGCTTGGACCAAGATAAAACCTCTTGCGTTACTGTTGAGATGACATGACAATTTACAGTTTATACAAGTATGTATGTATCTTTCGGCATGTGACCACTGATTGCTTTTGTACTCAGCCCTGTATATATTCCAGGTTGAGTTGTGATGTGAATGGTGAAGTGCAGAGCCGAGCTTTGTCGAGTTTAGTTAAAGAATACCTTGAGAAACATGTTTTCATACGTGTATCTCAACTATGCTTTTCCGCTGTAGAATTCTTGAATATATTTTAATTACTGTTATCAATTCAACTTTTAGTTAAACGAGTACAACCCCTTTCTATCTCCTCTTCTAATTCTCCATCCATGATCATGATTTTTCGGCTTAGCTATCCTTAACAAAATCCAATCGTCACAATATTATATATATTATCATTGATTAATTGAATTCAAACTAATAATCTCTCGATTATAATTCTACAGTTATTATACAAGATCTGATAAAAGCGACGAGGAATGGGAACTACTCCTAACCATATTCCGCGAATTAATGAAATGGGAAACGAGATAATGAAGCAATTTACGTAATAAAAACCCAAATAAACGTAACCGATAACAATTAGAAAATTGCACTTCTAACATCAATAACATCTACAAATTTCACGACTCGATCAAAACCAAAACTAAGAAAAAAAAATTACAAATGAATTTGAAATTATATGGTATGACTAACATGACCAAGAAAACTAGCATTTTTCTCTACACAATTCCTCAAAAACTGGCAATCGACTTCTACCCTCACCATAGAGGACAGTATCTATATACTGATCGATCTTCATCTTTCGTTCTTCCTCACCAATTCTTGCTGTCGGAGAAAATCGAACAACGTTATTCAATAGCGGAGACCAATTGTTCATCTCAGATATACACTGTCTTGAAGTTAAGCTCGAGTTGAAAACTCTAGCGTTGCTCGATTCCCCTTCGGGAGTTGCCATTGTTATATTCCTAGATGAAAAAAAAATCTGTCAAGAAAGTGTGATAAAGATTACTATTTTCGCAATATATATTCGTAATCTATGACTAAGAAAAGAGTTGGTGTATAAAAAAAAAGAAGCTGAATTACGATGATTTTTTTGATATGGAAAAAAATCTTTCATAGATTGATCGTAAAATCCGAATCCAGATTTTGTTGACTAAATTGAAACAGATTGTGGACCACATCACTCGTTCACACATAACATGGAACAAGAAATCATGTAACTCCTAACTAGGGATGGCAGTGGATCTCGGACCCGGTCCAGATCCGTAGATCCAGATCCATTTTTTAGGATCTGGATCTTTCAAAAACAGGATCCAACGGATCTGGACCGGATCCGGACCATTCTTTTAAAATCCGGATCTGGATCTGGATCTTGATTTCTGAGATCCAGATCCGGTCCAGATCCGGTCCATGGATCCATATAATATATATGTATATATAATTTTTATTTATATTTATAAGTGTATTATATTATTTTTCTTTCTAGTCGAAGTTGGATAAACTAGGTTACGAAATTGGATAATATATCAATAATATTAGAAACTTGGACATTGTATTTGAGAAAATTTTGTATATGAGTGGTCTATTTACTAAGATATGTGTGTTACTTCTTCTATTACTATTGCAATATTATTTGTTGTCATGAAAGCAAAAGTCTTCTTACATTGTGATGATTGTAGAATTTCTAAATAATTATTATAGTGTTATATGTATTTAGATTATTATTATTATGGTGTTATTGTGAAATATATTTAATCTGAGATTTATTTTAGAAGAGAGAATATGTGGATCCGGGTCTAGACCCTGGACCCTGCGGATCTTATGGATCTGGGTCTGGATCTAATTTTTTTGGACCCAATGGATCTGGACCGGATCCGGACCCAAGTAAAAAATTACGGATCTGGATCTGGACCTAGCAAGATCTGGTCCAGATCCGGTCCATTGCCATCCCTACTCCTAACAATATACGCAGAAGACGAATCTCTTTAACAAAAACGAAATGTATATTAAAAAATCTGAAAATTATGATACTAATGAATGTCTTATATAGCATGAAAAGAAAGTATTTATAAACCTAAAACAAATCATACTCCTAAGAGGAATCGAAATCCTAAGATGAAAACAAATCTAAAAATTACTAATAAGGCCTAAAACGATAAAATTAATACTTTATCCGAAAATCAAACACTTTTTTAATTTGAAAAAACCTTTTAGTTTCTGCATAAGCCCTTCATCCATAGGACTCTCCAATTGCCTTTCTACCATAGGACTCTCCAAGTATTGAAGTATCAGAATATAAAATAAGAAATGTGAAGTGGCGAAATTGAAAATAAATAAATAAAGTTAAATAAGCAGAGCGATGAAAAAGTTTAAGAGGCCAGGTAGTAATAAACTTCTGCCAGATCTGAATTATCTGTATGCATTTTATTATGTATTTCCCTTTTTACATATATGTTCGTGACTAATTTATTGTTACTTTTATATTTTCATAATCTATGTTTTATGTATTATATATAGTTGATTGGATTTCAAATCTTTCGATTATAATAGTTAGAAATATATTTTTGTTTGAAAGGGGATTAGTTCCAGCTCAGGTTCTGCACAGCTGGAGCCCCGGCCCTAGAGTCCTAGACTGTTTAATTGTTCCAACTCAATCTGATTTAAGATCTTGTAAATATATTTATCAGCTTTATTTTTCATAATTGATTTGAGAAGCAATTCAATTCAAATAATCTAGTACTAATTATTTATTAATTATTCTTATCTTGTGTGTTATGTTAATTGTTAGTTTTGAATATATAATTGGATGATTCTATACGTTCTATACGTATCCCTATTTTTACTCTTCATATCCCTTATTTGATGAACAATAAAAAATATAATTAAATATACAATATTATCACT
The DNA here is from genome assembly GCA_036937905.1 of Salvia rosmarinus. Taxonomy (NCBI): domain Eukaryota; kingdom Viridiplantae; phylum Streptophyta; class Magnoliopsida; order Lamiales; family Lamiaceae; genus Salvia; species Salvia rosmarinus. The sequence continues at coordinate 98,442,144 of CM072813.1, forward strand.
ATAGCCCAAATTAAAATCCTAATTAAATAATAGTTTTATCTCTAATCATATCCCTAAACATATGGACAAAGACTAACAAGCATATCGCCTTAAATCTAAAGAAGAAGAAAAAAAAGTAAGAATTCACGGGATGAGTTCCATGACATGGAGATGAAAGAAAATAGTTTGTTTAGCATAAAACCAAAAATATCATGGATCGTCTCTTTGGAACAGTAAGGGCATCTTTGGTAGACATGTAGATATAAAAATATAGATAGTCAACCTTGTTGTTTGGTAGATTAGTTACAAATATAGATTACGAAAAAAAAAAAAAATAGGCTAGTGATCACTAGCTACCTAGCGGTCGCTAGCCTGGCAAAAGTAACCCGAAAATGAGGCTAGCGAACGCTCGCTACCTACGTAGCGGTCGCTAGGCTAGTGATCACTAGCTACCTAGCGGTCGCTAGCCTGGCAAAAGTAACCCGAAAATGAGGCTAGCGAGCGCTCGCTACCTACGTAGCGGTCGCTAGCCTCATTTACTGTGCAGATTGGATACAAATCTGGGGTGAACCGTGAGTTACAAAACCAAACTCAACAGTGGATTTTAACATGCCTAATCGGGCCTTATCAGGTCTACCAAAGACGCCCTAAGTGGTAAAGTAAATTTATGAGACGAAAAGGTCATAGGTCATCATAATGTTTTGAAGTGCGTGCATGAAAACTGTTGGTTATTTTTTTTTTCATCCGCAAATTTGATTGGAGATGTCTTTTGTAGAACTTTCTTGCTTGGAGATTGGTGAAAATCGTGTTTCTTGCTAATGATTCCGCTCTGAATGTTGAGGAATTAGATCGTCATTTTTCCATTTTTAGGTAGGTTAATACATATGGTTAGAGTTTGTTTAACTCTCACTAAATCTTTTTACTGTATATAGTTAGTTATTTTAGGGTTTTTGTATTTTCTTCACTTTGATATGTGTAAGTTATTGATACTACACTGGACATGATGGTAATACATCGAAGAACATGAGAATCATATCAAAAGAGATAAGGATGAAATGAGTCAGTTATTCAGTTCCTAGGAGTTTATTGGAACGACTAACAGCCACAACTAACTTACATCCTAGTGAGTCGAACGTGGTTCAAGACGTACAGTCGAATGCCTCTCAACTCCTATATAAAGATAGACAGATCGATAACAAAAGATACGTAATCCTTGAAGATATCACTAAAGATATGTTTCTATCTCCGAGTCTGTTTTCATAACATTTCCGATAACACACGACTATTTTAATTTCTAATTATTTTAGAAGTGTGTTGTTTTAGCACACGAGTGGTGCGAGAAAATCTTTAGTATTTTCATATATTTTCATAGTTAGGTTTCGATTCAAAGTATCCGACTTTATATTGTGTTAAAGTAGTGAGTTTTTGTAATATTCACTGTACATTTATAGTGAATAATTTCATCATATATTGGCATCTACAAATATAATTTTAATCTGTAGAAAAGTTACTTCAGTGTTTTTTAGGTTTTTAATCTCGTTGTTTTACTCTATGTGTGGATAACAGTCTGCACAATAACTATGTGTTTAGGTGAAGCAACACTTTCACATATACATTTATATCGACATAATTTTCAAAAAAAAATGATTCTTTTGGTTTAGGAATTATAGAAACAACACAGATAGAGAAATACAGAGAGGATTTATTTGGAGTTTTACAGAAGGAAGAAAAAGTAAATGAAAAAAAAAAATGGTTTAGTATGTGCAGGGCCGTCCCTGAGGGCGGGCGAGCATGGGCGACCGTCCAGGGCCCATCATTTTTGGAGCTCAGAATTTTATATATCCTCTTATATTAATATAAATATTTCTTCAAAAAATAAAATATTACATGTCCGAAAATTTTGTTATAAACTTTTAGGGGTCCAAATTTTGTAAAAAAAATAATTCTTTTATAAATGATATATTGTACATTTTTTTAGATATATTCAATTGTATCTCCATACTGGAAAAAGGGTCCATTTTGTTGTTTCTCCCAGGGTCCATTATTTGTCAGGACCGGCCCTGAGTACGTGAAGAATGCTTGTCACCGCGAGACATAGATTGAGGAGCGATTTATCTACACTGTTTCAAGCTTGCCATCCTGCAATGAGCACTCAGCACACGAAGATTGGATTTACCTTGTTGTTTGGGGCAGAAAGAATTGCAATCAAGGCTACATGAATCTTTGTTGTTTTGGAGGTTATGGGGGACTATAGAGATTAAATTATTAATTGATTAGAAATTTTGTTTAATGTTATAAGGGTGAAATAGTTTATTTATAATATTTTAAATCATTTATTTAATTAAAGACTATGAAAAATAAAAAAGAAGCTATATAAAAAATCATTCTATATAATTTTCATATGCTTGACTTGCAGCCCCAATGCCCTATAAATTAAAATATAGTTTAAATTTTGGATTAAAAATATTATCCGTAATTGCCACTATTGATTGTATTCAAACGAAATCAATTTTTATGAAATTTAATAATTAATATAAAGCTGAGATATAGTTAAAATATATACAATTAAGTAACTGAAGTACAAAGCAACTAAAATATTGTGACAATAAAATCTTTCGTCGAAAATCTTGTGAAACGCTATAATTTATGAGTAATTATTTCCGCCAAAATTATAACACTTCATGACATTATCAATACTGAAAAGAGTATGCATTAGTGTGTCAAAATGGTTGATGTAAAAGGTATTTATAGGTGAATTGGTATAGAAAACAATACAATCTCATCCATCAATTCAAAAGATCAAATCTAGACCATCGAATTCAAAGTGGTTCTGACGGTTCAAGTCGGTCCAGACGATTCGGTTCGAAACCGCCAGTTCAGATAGTTCAAAATTTGATTTTTTTAGCTTTCAGGTCAAAAACCATTCACCTCGGGCCCGATTCCAATTTCGACCCCCCCCGATTACGATTTTCTTGAGCACCTCTAGACACGGGTACCCAATCCACGATCTGTCATATATATGTGATAATTTTTATGAATAAAAGTTATAGTTATTTTGAATAAAATCATATTGCTTATGAATAGAAATGACAATTATTATGAAAACATTTAACAAATTCTCTTACTAATTATCTAGTATATAAGTGATAGTTATTATAAATAAAAGTGATAGATCTCATAAAGAAAAGTGATACTTATTTTCAGTTGTAATTTTTTTAACTTTTATCAAAAAGTCACGATTCCAATAAAAATGACAATTATTCTAAATAAAAATAGTAATACTTAAGAATAAATATATGGGATGGTCTCATGAGACCACCCTAATTAATTAATTAATCTTAGTTAATCCTAATTAATTAAATTAATTAACTAAATTAATTCTAACTAAAATTAATTAGTTTAATAAAATTTAATTATAAATTAATAAATAATAATTTTGAATTAATATATCTTAATTTTGAATTGATAAACTCTAATTGTGAAATAATAAACTTTAATCGCGAATTAATAAACCCTAATTGGAAATAATAAACCCTATTTTTGAATAATAAACCCTAACTTTGAATTAATAAACCGTAATTGTGAATTAATAAACCCTAATTATGAATTGATAACCATCAATTATGAATTAATAAACCATAATTATGAACTAATAAATTCTAATTTTGAATTAAAAATTATAATTAAAAATTAATAAAATTAATTACACATTAATAAAATCTAATTATCCTTACTCACCATAATTAACACATAATTATTTTAACTAAAAATAAGGGTAAGCTCACGGTGAGGCGGAACTCACTCAAGTTTTTGTCCAAATATATTATTCTCATGAATAAAAATGAATAAATTGGATTCAAGTAAGACCCGACCAACTAACTATGCGGATGAGGGACTATGCGGATGAGGGCATAGAAGTGCGCCTCTTAAAAAAATGAAGATCGCCACCTTTTATCCAAAATTTTAAAGGCAAAAATGCCAAAATCAAGTGAAAAGATGATTCTGGCCCTTATGTTTTATGAATAATAGGGCTTATACCAAAAACTTGTAAGAATGTGTATTTTAATAATAGAAACAAATAATAAATACTTTTTTCGTTCACATAATTTGTTTACTTATTTTTTTTTGGATCATCCACGGAAAATATATACTTTTCTGATGGATATGGAGCCCATATAACCCTCCTAACGTTCCCCATATAATATCCATTTATTTACAAAAAAATCTACAACGTTCTTAAGACCAAAGGGGGCTCTTCGTTTCTGGTTTTCCTATAGCTGGAATCTCCGGAACCACAAGAACCCTTAGTTAGAATGTTCATAATTGATTTTTTTGATCATATAGAAGTGACAACAATTTTTTTTTCTTTTTATGAACCTGATGTCGATAAATATCCACGATTCTTCTATTTACTGGAATCATTTTACTGGAATACTATAGTATAAAAATAGTCTTCTTCCGACATAAGAAATTCTTCCAATAATTCCGAGCCTAATCTTTTTAAAAAAGCACGTACAGTACTTTTGTGTTTCCGCGCCAAAGTTCTAGCACAAGAGAGTCGAAGTATATACTTTATTCGATGCAAACTCTTTAATTTACTCAGTTTTTACTTAATACTTTTTAAAATTGTGGGTCTCTATTTCTACTATCTACATTCATTACAATTTATTAAAACTCGTGTCGTTAAAGTCTATAAACGAATTTTGTGGATGGGGGATATATCTTTATCAAAGAGTACATCTATATATCTATATATTCATAATAGCATTACGGATTCAAAGTATCACATTCATTTATGCGCCTATGTGGCACTTTCTCTATCCTCTATTCCTATTTATCTCAAATTCTCATTTTCATATATTTTAATTTGTATTTATTTCACAAAATATGTATAACTGTATAGATTAATTATATTTCCATAAATAAAAACTACCTAAAATTATGGGTCATTGAATGATTAATTACTTTATAACCGAAAACTATTCTTATATTATTGTATTGAATGATATTTCGATTTTAAAAAAAAAAGAATGATATTATGACTATAGCTACACATTATCAATTTTCAAATACAAAAAAGGTCATATATATTGTAGGTAACACAAAATGAATTGCAAATTATTAACTAATAAGGTTTAAGAATATATAAATAAATTTACATGTGTGATCGCACAAATGGCTTACTAGATTGAGTCTTGATCAACAAACCAGATTAATAGTTTCTTAATTATATTAAGGCAAAAAAAAATATTTTCTTCAATTTATTTTGGCCATTTTTTTAACATATAGTAATCTTTGAAATTTTATTAATAAATAAAACATAAAATATAATGAGATAGTCAATTATTGCAACAACTTATGTTTGATTATTTAAATATTATATAAATTTAAACAAATTCGAATAATTACAAGATATTATTATATGGGAATGAGAGGTGAACGAGTAATAAAATAATTTTTTAATAGAATTTGAAACATGCACAAGTATGAACATTTATTGACAAGCCTACGTGAAATTTTCTCAATTTTAATCATTTTTATTATATTACTAATATTTGTTGGGATTTGGGATTAAAACATGTTTTGGTTAGATCGCAAAACCAACTGAAACGATATATATAGATATATCTTCTCGATGACAGTCATTCTGCTGTATATAATTAGCAATATAAGTAATTATTATTAAAAACACAATTAAGATGCGCTCACCCAACTTTACGGTTTATGCAATACAAAAAAAGTTATTTTCATATATAATATTGATATTATTTTTATTTACATCAATTATTTTAACCAGAAACTTATCAATATATATATATATATATATATATATATATATATATATTGGCATATATAAGATAAATTGTAATCAATTTATAATACTATTATATATTGGAGGCACAACCTTAATTAATGTGCATAAGTTGCATTTTGTGCATTATCCATTCTTATATATCTTAATTATTTCCCCTTATATTTTATGTTTTATTTATTTAATATTCTTAGGTTTTCTTTATTAAATATAGAATGGAATTTTGATAAATATTTTCTAATTTTCTAAAAAATATTTGGTAGACCGCATTGATATTTCATGAGACTTCATCGATTTCGAAAAACTAAATAAAAGAATACTAACGTGTTTGGTAATTAACGAATATTAATACACGAGTTTGGGACAAGAATGAGCAGAAGAATTATTTTTTAATTGATTTTGGGACAAGTGCATGTATATAACTTAAAATGAAATTTACATATTTGGATAATTAGTAGGTATTAATATATGGACTTTGGACGAGTACAAATAGTAAAATCACTTTCTAATTAAGTTTAGGACATGTACGTATATATAAATTTTAAACGGGTCAGAACATTAATCAACATTCCTAAGTGAAATTTTCTCAATTTTTTAATCTTTTGTTATTTATACTATTTATTGTAATGTTCGTATTTTTATTGAGACGGATAATTAATTATGTAACAATTTATATTTTTTTGATTTAAATGGATTCGATTAATTAGCATATATTACTATACGGATTTGAGATGAGAACATGCAAGAAAATCACTTTTTAATTGAGTTTGAGTAGGGTACTAATTATTTCGATTTCAGTTAACCAAAATTAAAAATCACAAAATTCAATCGTAACCATACCCGATTGGCTATTCAGTTGCCTGATTAATCTACTCGGTTAGTCAAAGTTAATCCATTACCGAAATTAACCGAAATTATAATATTAAAAAATAATAATATTAATGATGTGTATATATATTAATTTCAAATATTTAATTAAAGAAAGTAAGCAAAAGTACATCAAAATAATATATCGAGGGCTGCTTAAGCTACCTTAGTGCAAACCGAATCTGGAGCTGTTGGATGTTGCTCGGTCTGCTTTATATATATATATATATATATATATATATATATATATATATATATATATATATATATATATATATTATTTTTCAAATTAATTAATTTTCAATATTTAAAATTAATTAGATATGTATATATGTTAGTAAATTTTGTTACTCAATTATATGTGATAATCGAAATTATTTTAAATACCTCACAAAAACCGAACCAAACCTAAATAGTCAATGGACATCTTCTACGGCCACTCCACGCTATGTAGTATCTCTTGCTATATTCTATAAATAAGTGGTTTATTTGATTTTGAAACGTAAAATCAATAAAATTAAATCGATACAAAAATATAGCTAACAATGACGAAAATTCGTCAAAAACCTCGGTTCGATCCGTCGCTAAAATGGATTAGCGATAAAACCCGTTTACGAATTATGTATCGCTAAAAATAGCGACGAACAATGACGGAAAAGTCGCCGCTAACCGCGACCCAAGAACGGTCGTCGATATAAATTATTGGTTTATTTGATTTTGAAATCCGTAAAATCAATAAGCAAGTCTAGGTTTGAGACATGTATGAGTAAATACATTCTATATAATATGATTACATATTGGAGACATCACCTTAATTCATATGTCTATGTAGTATCTCCTATATTCTATATTCCGACACTTACGCGTGTAAATGTCTCGCAACTTCAACACGCTTGAGCAACACGTATAAACGAAAGCAAGATCATATTCTCTACTATCTAAATATCTCGTTGACATATTTCAAAAGGTCTCGCCATCTTGCTTGAAGATTTGAAGCATATCTCGATAGTCTTCGTGCTAATCTCCGCCGACCATGATGCGAAATCTCGAACTTCGTTCTTACGTGATCATCAAAATAATACGAGCAAAATGTCGATGCTTCTTCTACTAAGTAAGCATTGCGATAGAACCTCAACCACGGCTTTATTTCGACGTTGTTCTTCAACTTACGTAAGTATCTACAAAATTTAGAACGTTGTTCTTCATTTATATATATATATATATATATATATATATATATATATATATATATGTGATAATGTACGAGCAAGACCTTTCAAATGGATACATCCATCGGTATTGAACAGGCCTCGCAATACGGGCTTCATCACTAGATGAACCGGAAGATGTTCCATGGAGTCGAAGAAACTAGGGAAAAATGCGCTCAAGCTTGCATAAAATCATCGAATATTTTCTTGGAGCCCGCATGATCATCGAGCCCTATGTTTTGAGAAGTTAAATCTTTGAAGAATAAAGATAATTACATTACGACTTTCCAAACATTGGGTGGCGTGGTTCGCGAAATGCAATCGGTAGAATTGTTGCATGAAAATGTGTGATCATGACTCTTCATCCCAAACATCTTCGTTTTGTCATGTCTACACATCTACCCATGTTCAAACGCATCTATCCGGAAATCTTAAACCTCTTACCCACTCACATAAGACTTTTTCTCACGATTGTCAAGTGTATAAGAAGCCTTTGGATATTTTCCTGTTGATTCATTCATCGTCAACTCTGGTCTGTAGCAGTATAAATTAAGTTCTTCTCTAGATTTGCTCGTATCTTTTGTCTTCCCTTGGACATTCATGACTGTGTTGAAGACATTATCGAACACATTCTTCTCTATGTGCATGACATCCAAATTATGCCGAATCAAAAGAGAACTCCAAGAAGGTAGATCCCGTAAAATACTTTTTTCTTCCATCCGCCCAAACCGCTGATATTCGCTATTTATTTCATCACTGCCAATCTCTGTTACGGAGACTAGTCCCATACCCATAATTAGTGACAGAAGCTCATCTCCTGATCGCGCTTCTGGTGGATCGTTAGTAATCACTGTGTTCTTTCTGAAACCTCTTCGATCCCTTCGAAATGGGTGATTAGGAGCTAGAAATTTACGATGGTTATCAAACCATGACTGCTTACCACTTTTAGCTAAAGTAAAAGCATCGGTATACTCCATGCAGTGCGGACAAGCTAATCTTCCGGTGTACTCCATCCGACAACATAGAGTATGCAGAAGTCACTAATTGTCCAAAGTAATGCGTGCATTTGAAAATTTCGCTCAACGATACATCATAAGTAAGAACGCCGTCATCCCACAAATCTATTAACTCGCTATCAATGGTTGCAAGAACACATCAATCTTCTCATTCGGATTACGCGGTCCGGCACTAAGATCGTAAGAAACATGTATTGCTCCTTCATACACGTACCACGGGAAGATTATAAGGGTCAAGATAACGGGCCATGATGAATATTGCTTTCCGATTGATCGAATGGTGAAAACCGTCATTGAGAGTCCCAATCGCACGTTACAATTTCGATGCAAATAAGGAAACTTCGTGTTCAAATGTTTCCATGCAATTGAGTCTCACGGATGACGATGACCCCATCATCGACCGACGATGCATGCCAACGCATATTTTCCACCGTAGCATTGGATGCATATAATCTCCGTAGTCGAGGAGTTAGAGGAAAATAATACATCTTTTATATGCTACTTGTGCTTTCCGTCGACTTCCACCAGCTCGAGTATTGCTCTTGAAACGAGGATGGTTCTGAAATTTGTACTCGTCAATTCGAATCTTCGCCAATAAATCATGCAATTAAATGGACAACAATCAATTTTGTGTACAGCAACCCCATGCCACGCAACAATCTCTTCGTCTTGTAGAAGTCATCAGCACGCATTTCCATCTGGATGCGACTCTTTCATCGCCTCGATATTTGATCAAACCCTTCTCGAATGTTGTTCTCGCTTCCAACTCGAAGTCGAGCCACAAATGATAATTGTGTATGATCCGAGCAACCCGCCACAAAGGTTTATCGGCAGATTCAACATATCGTAAAATTTTTGCATCGAATTTGGCTCCTCTTCGATCTCGTCAAATTGGAACTGTGGACCGCAAGATCCACTACCATCGTATGATACGATTTGGTTGACGGTTAACATCCGAATCCACAACATTGTGCCTACTTGTGGTTGTCTCTCCGAAATATCCATGTGTGATAATTTGAATAAATCCAAATTTTGATAAGTGAAATCGCACAGTATCTTTCTTCTGATAAGGTATATTCTTACACTTCTTACACGGACACTTGATTTTCTCTCCATCCGCGAATAAAAACTGAGCACTAGCGAATTCAATAAAACTTTCAAGTCCATCTCAAATTCAATATTTAATCCACCAACCGAACTAAACCTCTTATACATCCACTCACGATTGTCATTCATTCTTCAAGCTCCTAATTATAAATAATTAATTAAATATGTTCAACATAAGTTGTACAATATAAACTAATTATACACTCATAACTTAGGAATATGTTAATTCATCTATGAAGTAGTTTCTTGTGATGACATCCTCATACAAGGACATATATGGACCACACTCATTTAGAAAATATGATCACACTTAATTATTAAATAATTATGAAATATGAAATTTATTATGATGGATTATGACGTTTAAAGGAAGAATAAGGAGATGGGTTTGTTTTATTTAAAAATGGAGATGAGTTTGGGTTATTAATTCATAAAATTTCAAGACCCAAAATCCTTTCATCGTATATGAGTAAGAAAATTTATTTATTTCATGTTTATAATTATAAGGAAAATTGCAGTTTAATATCCCAAATTATCGACCTTTTAATAAAAATATATCGAATTATTCACAATTACAATTAAATTTTTAAACTATCACAAAATGATAAAATGTCCCTAAATTCAAGTTTTATTATTGAAAATATTAAAAACGAGCTAGTATTAAATGAACGTCGTTTGTCGCCTATAATATAAATTTATTTAATCCTAAAAATATTGACTACTAGCTAGGTGGCAACTATACAAACAAATTGGTCAATATTTTTATATGATGATAAACACTTATAAAACATTTTATTCATATAACAATTCTAACAAAATTTCGGCAGAGTAAGTTTTATAAAATTAATCGCCATTTGATTCCCAATTCAACCAAACTCATCCAAATTTCACCAATTCATCACCATATGCATAATTTCACAAGCCCAAATCACAAGACTAACATTCAATGCATCATATATAATATTTTCACTATCAATTCAATATCATATATAATATTTTCACCATCGATTCAATACATCATATAATAATTTTAACTATCAATTCAATATATAACAAATATATAACAAAATAAAAATAAAAACAAACAAACCAACCCTGACTGACGACTCACGGAGACTGGCAAGAAGGTGCAATGGGCATGAATCCGGTGAAGGCATGATGTAATGCAGGCAATGGCAAGCGGTAGGGTTAGATGGCAATGTGGGGGTGGGGGCTGTGGTGTGGGGGTGGGGGTGTGTGTGGTGGGGGGAAATGGTGTGTGGGATGGGGCATGGGTGGCGGTGGGGTGGCGGGTGGGTGGGGAGCGGCGAGGGAGGTGGGTGTAGGGCAGCGGCGGTGGGGGTTAGGGTGGCGGTTGGAGGGGTCGGGGACGGCGCATGACAGCGGCAGCGAGGCAGTGGTCGGCTGGCGGCGGCAAGGGTGGGCAGTGCCGATTTGGGGTTGGGAGGATCGCAATTTCGATATGAAATTGGGAAAGCTCGTTGTAATTAAACTTTTAGCGGCGGATTAGCGGCGGAATTATCCGTCGTTATATTTAAAACACCAGAACGACGGATTAACGACGAATAATGCATTTAACGACGGAATAAGTTTAACGACGGATAAATATCCGTCGTTAATTTACGTATGTAATATAAAAAATCAAAATATTTTAATTTAACGACGGACTACAATCCGTCGTTAAATTAGCGATTACATTACGACGGATATTATTTATCTTGGATATTAATTTATAAATTCTTAAATTTATATATTTTATATATCTCGAGATTTTCTTTTCTTTTTCTTGATAACTCATCAACTGAAAACCTAAATAAAATGATATTATGTATTTGGGTAATTAGTTAATATATGAGTTTGAGACATGATTTGAGACGGGTACGAGTATATAAATTCTAAACAAGTCTGAACATTAATTAACATACACAAATGGAATTTTCTCCAATTTTTAATTTTTTATTCTTTATACTATTATTATTAATGGTTACCTAATGTTCAAGTTTTTTATTAAGATGGATAACCAGTTAATATAATAACTATTTAAGCTATACGGGTTTAACACGAGAACTGTTGTGAGTACGAGAATATAGATTAATTTTCTAAATGGATAAGTGGAAACAAGTCGAAGAAAACCATTATTAACCTATTTTTCTAATATAATTTATTTGATTTCGAAAACTTCTTCTAATGAATTGTATAAATACATCATTTCAAAATAAAGTATCGATTTTTATTCTTTAACTTTATACTTATAACTTATAACGTAAAGTGGTTTTCCGTCGAAACTCGACGGGTTATATACTAGTTTTGCACTTAAATCATAACATTGATTTTCAATAAATAGGCCGATCTAACCGCTCTAGATTTCTCCGTTTTTGAACAATATTCCACATCGTATACCCTAATCGTGAAACGGTGGAACAGAGGATCTCGTATGACTCGCTACGCCACGTGACGCTAGCTTATGGAAGCATGATCTCATCGATGTTCGTTTGAAGCCTACTCCATTTTTATTGTTTGCTTATAAGATTCTGCCAAATATGATATAAACTTCTGCAAGAATTTTTTAGCTCTTGCGGCTTGAGAGAATTCCATCAGCCATGACTTCAGCAGTCAAAAAGAGAGACCTTTGTTACGCTTCAAATCTATCAGATTTATTGGAAATGAATGAGGGGCAGCTCACATAAATCCACACAAATGTAAATGCTATCATCCCTCACCTGCTGCCAGAAATCCTTTAGGAACATATGTCCAAAATTCCAACAATGCATGTCGTTGGGAGTTAAAGCATGGCTTCATCTCCTCATAAAACATACACACCACACAGTCACTGCAAGCAATTTTGTGTGAGAGAGAGAGAGAGAGAGAGAGAGATTGAAAGTAATTAACGATGTTGTTTGTCGAAGTTTTCTTGGCATCAGTTTTCTGGTTTCTGAGCATGTGGGTGTGGAGGAATCGAAAGAGGATGGCGTGGAACTGGCCGCTGCTCGGGATGCTGCCGGCGCTGATCCTCCATGTCGGCCGCGTCCACGATGTCTCCGCAGCGGTGCTGAGCCGGACGCGGCGGGGGACGTTCGTGTTCAAGGGGGCGTGGTTCACAAACATGGAGATTCTCGTCACCGTGAATCCGGCCAACGTGCACTACATAACTAGTGCCAACTTCTTGAATTTCCCCAAAGGTCAGAGGTTTAGGGAGATGTTTGATGTGTTGGGAGAAGGGATTTTCAACTCGGATTCGGAGGCATGGCAGCAGCAGCGGAAGGTGGCGAGGGTCCTCCTCAGCCACGACCGGTTCCTCCGTGGGGCAGCAGAGATCGGCCGTGGGAAGGTGGAGAAGGGCCTCGTTCCATTGCTCGAGGCCGCATGTCGGAGAGAGGAGGTTCTTGATTTGCAAGACATTTTTCAGCGGCTGACGTTTGATACTACTTGTGTTTTAGTGACAGGTTACGACCCGGGGTGTCTGGCCCTGGACTTGCCGGAGTTACCCTTCTCCAAGGCCATGGACGACGTTGAGGAGGCAATTTTCATGCGCCATGTGCTGCCGGAGAGTGTGTGGAAGTTGGAGAGGTGGCTCAATATTGGGTCTGAGCGTCGGCTGAGCCGGGCTCGGAGGGTTTTGGACGAGGTTATAGACAAGTATATAGCCATGAAAAGAGATGAGTTAACGGGGAAGAGAGTTGAGTTGGGTGATAAGGGAGGAGATGATGGTGCTGATTTGCTAACATCTTACATCAATGGAGGAGGAGAATGGGAGGTTCCAGGGCAAGAAGGCGGCAAAGATCGGTTCTTGAGGGACACCGTGCTGAATTTCATGATCGCAGGGCGCGACACCATGAGTTCGGCCCTAACATGGTTCACGTGGCTAGTCTCAACTCATCCTAGAGTCGAAACCAAGATAAGGGACGAGTTGAAGTCGGCTCATCCCTCAGAAAAGGGCGATCAATGTTGGGTGTTCGAAGTTGAGGAGACGAAAAAGCTCGTCTACATGCACGCTGCGCTTTGTGAAGCACTGCGACTGTATCCACCGGTCCCGTTCCAGCACAAGCAGCCGGTGGGACCAAACATCCTACCCTCGGGCCACTACGTGCACCCGAGGATGAAGGTGATGTTCTTCCTCTACGCGATGGGGAGAATGGAATCAATTTGGGGGAAGGATTGCTCGGAATTCAAGCCAGAAAGATGGATTTCCGACCGTGGAACGATCAAACACGAGCCATCGTACAAGTTCTTGGCGTTCAACGCCGGTCCAAGAACTTGCTTGGGGAAGGCAGTGGCGTTTGCTCAGATGAAGGTCGTGGCCGCCACCTTGATCCATAATTACCAAGTCTCTGTCATCCCTGGCCACCGTGTCGCGCCTAACTGCTCAGTGATTCTATACATGAGGGATGGGTTGAAGGTTAGGGTTACCAAGAGAATGACGTAAAGATGAAGTGTATATGCACATGTATCTTGTTCATAACTACTATAAAATGGTCGAGTATCGACACATTACAATACACGTGAAGGGGAATGATGAAACGAAGTAACATATACACCCAAAAAACCAAAAAAAGTTGGAAGGCACCTCTAAGATGTAGATATATTGAAGATAAACATAGCTACAACGCTAAGTATTTGATATTATAAACATCAAGAACTTATAACCAGCTGCATTGTTCCTTCCAATAATCTCTAACCAAGGGACCTATTCTATGTGTTGCATATATACAAACGGATAAAGCTCGCATCGCGACGCGTTTACCCCGTTGTTTTCCTCACAAGATAGTACCGAAACACCTGGTAGATTGAAGAATTTTGTGAGGCTCGTCTTCATTTCCATCTCTTAGAATTCTTGATGCCTTTTGATTTCTGTTTAGCAGCTTGGAACGCCTGCATCTTCTGTTTCTTACGAACTTCTTTCTCCGCCTAGGAAACGACATATATGCGTGTTAGGACAATGTCAAAGAACCTTAAACAATCCAAGCAAGATTATGACAAACTCTTGTACCTTGGACATCTTGGATTTAGCTTTTGCCTTTGGAGACTTCTCCTCAATCTCCGCCTCTCGTTCAAGCTCCCTCTCTCTCGCCTCAAGATTCTTCTCCAAGTAATACTGTCACCATCAAGAAATTATAGCGTTATTAGATCTCACGACACCTTTTCATTCGGAAAAAAAAAAGTGAAAATGGAAGATCCAAACGAGGACTCACATTGTAGTCTCCTGCATAGTCTTGTAGAATCCCGTCTTTTACTTCCAAGACTCGGTTCACAATCTGCTTTATGAAGTATCTGTCGTGTGAAACTGTAATAACCGTGCCTTCGTACTCATTTATCGCCTCCTAATAAACACGAATAAATCAAGCTAGAGAAACACAAGATGTAATGGGTTACAAACTCAAAAAGATTCTTGATGGGGGAAAGGAATAGACAGGGAACCACACCTCGAGCATCTCCTTTGTAGGTATATCCAAATGATTGGTCGGCTCATCCAAAACGAGCAGAGTTGATGGTTGCACCATGAATTTGCAGAAGGCGAGGCGAGCCTGCAATATGGCAAAAAAGTGATACTCTAGTTTCAAAAGGAGGGCTATAAATTTTTTGGCGAAAACTTGTATACATCCGTACATCCGGATGTATGGTGCATAACCCCCCTCACCCCACCCCCCAAGGGTTTATTAATCACAATTAGAATCTAATAGAATTTAATTAGAATGGATGTACCGAAGTGTGCCTCAAACTTTTTTAATCCAAGGTTCAAGGTGAAAACAGTCTAATTAGAGCAGATTTACTTTTTTTAATCAAAGGTTCAAGGGGAAAACAGAATAATTAGAGCAGATTTTTGAAACTAGTGGATAACGATTTTTATATCTACTAAAGTAGCAAAACAGAGCATTCAAACACAATAGCAAATCATAATTTGGGAAGGAAGTGTGAACAAGCATCTAACCTTCTCACCACCACTTAAAAACGAGACCTTCCTGTCGAGCATATCCGCCTTGAAGTTATAACGGCCCAGTAGACCCTTTACATCGTCAAGCCTCCAGTCCTCTGCAACTTCTGTAACAGTTTCCAGCACGGTTTTTTCCAAATCAAGTGCCTCCGCCTGAAAAGCAAAACGAATATCTCCAATCAGCAAAAAGAAGTGGGAAAATGAAATGTGTAATGTGAATATGAGCCCTGCAGGTAGCAAACCTGATTCTGCTCGAAATAGTTTGGTAACACATTGTGTTCGCCAATCAGAACTTCCCCTCCGTCCGGTGATTCCATGCCCATTATCAGTTTGAGCAGCGTACTTTTTCCACACCCGTTAGGTCCGAGAATGGCAATCTTGTCTCCCCTTTCAATCATTAGATTCGCATTCTTGAATAGGACCTGGTGGCAGCAATAAAATTCAGTGATAAAAGTTATAGAAAAATTATGATTTTGTGTAAAAATATTTGCAAGTTTCACTTTAGAAAGAGAGTTTCTGAGCGGGAGTGAACACACAGGGAGGGGGGGTGGAGAGAATCTTCCTACCAATCCCTTAAACATGTGGCCTTTTCAAGTTTAATAAAAAATTACTAAAAGAGCACTATTCCATCATCAACAGATAATAAGATTTTTTTTTTTGGTCAATTAAATACAGAAATTTATAGGCCGCGTCACGGTGGACTCGAACCCGAGACCTTTGGCCTCGGGCATTAACCACTCCACTACTAGGCCAACACACATACACGATAATAAGCATTTTCATTTCATATCAACGTAAGTTAATTACCTCGTTCTCAAAACCAAAGTCGAGACCTTTTACTGTCACGACAGAGCGGCCACTTCTTCCGCGCTCTGGGAACCTAATCTTCATTTGTTTCCGAATAAATGGTTTCTCAACTTGTTCCTCATCCTGGAGTCTTTCCAGCTTCTGTTGACGTCCCAATTTAAAAAGGGATAGTGAGAAAATGATACATATCAAGACATACAAAATAAAACAACTCTTAATTCGAGTCAAACATATCAAAGAGAGACCTTTTCAGCAGTAGAAGCACGACCGGCATTTGCCCCAGCGCTCAACCTACTTATAAGGTCCCTCGTGTGCTCAATTTCCTTCTGTCGTTTCTCCCATGCTGCAAGCTGAGTTTCGACCCATGCTGCCTTAGCAACAATGTAGTCTGAGTAGCTTCCTTCGAATGTTCTGGAAACACCCATATCGGTTTCTACAATCTTCGTACATAACTGATCGAGGAAAGCCCTGTCGTGGGATATAATGACCATTGGTACATCTTGCTTATTCAGATAGCCCTCTAGCCACTCGATTGTGTCAAGATCGAGGTGATTTGTCGGTTCATCTAAAAGCAACAAATCTGGATCCTGCAACATTACGTTCACATAAAATCACCAATAATTCAGTTTAAAAACCAAGACAAATATGACAACTCAACAGTGCCAGATGAAATTTTCATGCAGCACATGTAGTCTCACGCCAATAGTTTCAAACAAGAAAAATATAGTAATTCGAAGCACACATCATTCTATTTTCGAGTCTAACAAAAACAAAGTTGCAATAGCTCAACAGAATTCATAGATAGCTAGCAAGAACTAGTTAGAGCAATACATTAAATCATCAACATTTTAAACCTGCAAAATCATCAATTACAAACAATCAAATCAAAAGGTCATATATACCTGCAGCAGAATCTTTGAACTAGTTAAAACCAACACATCAAATCATCAACATTCAAACCTGTAATTCCTCAACTTCAAACAATCAAATCAACAATTCATTTTCGTGCCTGCAGCAGACTCTTTGAACTAACTAAAACCAACACAATCAGAGCATCGAGATCCAAAATCTACCAATCCTCAATCCTCAACTACAAACAATCAACAATTCATCCACCCCTGCAGCAGAATTTTGAACTAGCTAAAAACCAACACCTCAAATCAGCAACATTCAAAACCTATAAACCCTCAACTACAAACAATCAAAATCAACAGTTCAGCTATACCTGCAGCAGAATCTTCCCAAGTGATATCCTCATCTGCCACCCTCCACTAAAAGATGCAACGAGCCGGTCCCCATCTTCGAGCGAAAATCCCAGATCAGGCATCAGCTTACTGATCTTCACATCCACCTCATCCAAATTCACAGCTTGTGCCCTCCTCTGCAGCAAATCAAACTCATCCAATAGCCTCCCCATGAGCTCCATATCATCAACTGACTTCTCTATTGCCTTCTGCACCTTCTCCAGCCTCTCCGCAACCACCATTTCCTCCTTGAAAGCGCTCAAGAACTCCTCTTTCACCGTCCTCGTCGACACCACCTCGAATTCTTGGCTCAAGAAAGCAATTTTCATGTTGCTGTTCGCCTTAATCACATTGCCCGAATCGGGTTCCTCCAAACCCGCTATAATCCTCATTTGGGTCGTTTTCCCCGCGCCATTAACGCCCACTAACCCAACTTTTTCCCCCTTTTTCACCTCCCAATTGATGTCCTTCAATACGGTGACTCCCTTATAGCTCTTGCTCACGTTTTCTAACCTCACGCCGGAAGAAATTGAGGAGGCGCCGGTGGAATTTTTACTGCCGCCGCGCTTGTAGCTGATTTCTGAGGCTCCGGAGGTGTTATCTGATAAAAGGGATTCTATATCTGCTTTCTCCTCTTCGAGAGTCTTCGTGGAAGTGGATGTTTCGGTGGCGATGGCTTGTATTTTGGGGGAAATTCGAAGCGGGTTTTTGAAGAAGTTGTTAGGGCTGATTGTGGTGGTTTTGAGGGAGGAGGATGCGGCGGTGGTGATGGTGGTAGTTGAGGAGCAGTGGAGGGGGCGTAGGGCCGCCGGGAAGGAGTGGGAGAGTGGTGTTGCGCCGCCGATGAAAGTCGAGCGGAGGTCCAAGAATTGGAGCTTTGATGCCAAGTCCATCTCTCTCTCTCTCTCTCTCTCTCTCTGAATGAATGAATGAACGAACGAACGAACTGTGATTCCGATGTATCCAATAATAATAGTGTTGTTGTGCGTGTTGGAGAGAGGTTTTGGAGAGGGAAAGCTGCGTCTATCAGACACTGTTTCTCTCTCTCTCTCTCTCTCTCTCTCTCTGTGTTCAGGGAGGATTCGAGCTACTATAGAGGAATAGAAGAAGATGTCATCACTTCAGGGGTAAACTGTCATTTCAAAAAAGATGAAGATTTATTTATTTTTTTCTTCAGAAGAAAATAAATATCTAATCTTTTTCATATGAGAAAATGAATAAATAGTTTGATATAAAATAAAAAACAAATATCATTTTAAATTTTAAATTATTTTGATACTATCAATTATATTCACAATCATTGATTTTTTTTTAAATTCTTAACTAAAATTTTATAACAATTGTATCATGTTCATTTGCCGATCCAAAATGTTGACGTATCTCTTTGGATTGTTAGATTACCACGATGTATTTAACCATTCGATGATATCAAATGTTATATAAGTATTTTTTTTTTTAAATTATTAAATACACTATTGCAGTCAGGTTATCACGTTAATTTTTATTTTGGATATTGAAAATTGCTACTTTGGCATTAGGTCTCATTTTTTATCCCTTCAATCAAATAATATTATCATTAAAAGTTTGTGAGAGGGTATATTCAAATCTATTTAACGACAATAATCTTGCACAAATTTATGTGAATAAATAAATATCCTTTTCGTCCTGCTAATATTGACACATTACTTTTTGATATGTGAATTAAGAAAAGTTGTATTTTGTATGTAAAGTGTATGTGACATAAAATTCGATACATTTTTTAACGTAAAACTCTTCTCTTTTATTATAGGGTTATTGGCGCCTAAGTACATGAACTTTGGGCATATTTTGGTTTTTCCCATGAACTTTAAAAATTATCAATAAATACACGAACTTAACATCGTTGTGATTTTTCCCACAAATTGAATAACGGTCAAAATTGAAACTGACGTGGCAGTCAACGTGGCACCACTTCATCAAAAAAGACATCGTTTTATTTATACAATATATATTAATTGACAGTTAAATACATGAATTTTGGATCTATTTTGGTTTTTCCCACGAACTTTAAAAATTTGTCAATAAATACACACTTAAAATTGTTGTAATTTTTTTTCACAAATTGAATGACGGTCAAAATTAAAGCTGATATAACAACCGATGTGATATCGCATTATTAAAATGATATCGTTTTCTTATACAACATGTATTAAAAAATCTTAAATTCATTTTAACTTACTCATCACATCCCACCACATCTCTCTTTCTCTAACCTCAACTTACGAGAAGGTTTGGGTTTATCATTTTCTTATATAATATGTATTAAAAAAATCTTAAATCCACCTTAACTCACATCGCATCCCATCCCACTTTCTCTAACATCAACTTACGATAAGGTTTAGGTTGGAGAAAGTTATGATGTGTATTTAAGATCTCTTTTAAATACATATTGTATAAGTAAAACAATATCGTTTTAATAATGTGATATCACGTCGATTGTTATATCAGTTTTAATTTTGACCGTCATTCAAATTGTGAAAAAAATTACAATAATGTCAAGTGTGTATTTTTTGACAGATTTTCAAAGTTTGTGGGAAAAACCAAAATAAACCCAAAGTTCATGTATTTAACAGTCAATTAATATATATTGTATAAGTAAAACGATGTCGTTTTGATGAAGTGGCGCCACGTCAGTTTCAATTTTGACCATTATTCAATTTGTGGGAAAAATCACAATGATGTTAAGTTCGTGTATTTATTGATAATTTTTAAAGTTCATGGGAAAAGCCAAAATATGTCCAGAGTTCATGTATTTATGCGTCAATAACTCTTTATGATATGGGTCAACAATAGTGAAAAATTCTAAAATAATATACGAATCAATATTAAGGGATGGAATGAGTACCAGCTGATTGCTATTTTAGGATAGAGTAACATCATAATTAAACTAAAATGTGACCAAAAAGAAATGTGGAGAAATTCGATTTTTCATTAAAAATGTATTTATTTCCCTTTTTAGAAAGAGAGAAATTTTGGGCCTTGGCAGAATTATGTTGATGATGTAGATTACAGATAAAGTTTTTTGCGGTCTAAATCAAATTGTGAGCAAGTGAATGCAACCTCACATCAGCCACTCGTATCTATGGAGATATCCTACTTCTATTTTGTGTATTCACACATTGTCACGTTTAATATTTATTGGTATTAATATAGATGGATAAAAATACTTATTGGTATGAATAAGGAAGTTAATTTAGTCCGATCGATAAGTTGATAGGATTAGGGTTAATAATTTTAATTCAAAAAATATTAACTTGAATAGTCCGATAATTCAAGCGAGTTGATCCAGAAGTAGTCCAAACCCGAATTGTTTGGATTCCGAAAATCGATGGATTCTCCGATTAACTGAATTTTTCTTCATTACATGGTTTCAAACTTTATTATTTGCTCTTGAAAGTTAGTATAATAAGATTTTAAAAAATAAAATATTTGTGACATGTATTTTGGTTTAATATTCGAAAGTTATACTTATTATTTAACTTCTTTGTCTTTTTACTCCAACACTTAATATAAAATATTTGTTATTTCATTATCAGAAAAAAAATATATGTAATTTATTATTTTTTCTTAAGCTTTCTGGACCGATAGACCCGATAGGTTAGTCTTAAAATCGAGAGTCTAAGGTTAATGTTGAATATTTTTAATTTTAAAAAAAAATATCAACCCGATAATCCGAGTGGGTTGCCCGCTTGACATCCTTAGGTATGAATATAGATAAAAAAAATATTGTACATCTGTTCACATATACGAAAGGATTAAGGTGGGTTCCTGTGGCCGAGAGGTCACAGGGTCGAATCCCACCAAACTCATCTATGGGTTTGAGTCTGTCACACTTGGTTTTCCAAGTGTGGTTTACCTGTCTTGTGTGGTTTGCGGGTTATTGCACAGGAACGTGGGGTTTACCCAGTGCGCACCTAAGGTAGCAACTGCTGGTTCTCCATGATACAAAAAAAAGTATCATTTATATTTAAGAAAAAATATTTTTACATTATATTTATAGAGTATCAATTTATATTGAAAAAACTATAATTTATATTAAAAAACATAATCAAAGTCCGTACATTACGTATGCTATAATAAGTTTATTGATCGATTGTCTATTTGTCTTGTTTCATTTGGTCCTAAGGGAACGAGACGATATGTCTGACGTATCGTTGAAACTTGTTATTGTTATTAATGTGAAGTATGTAATATTTATACTAATAAATATCAATTTACGCTACCAATGTTATATTGAAGTTGAGAATTACATATATATTACTTTATGTTTCCAATATCTTGTGAAGCACATTAACAATATCGCTTTGATTTCAATCTATTCTTTCAACTATATTACAATATTATATCTCAAACTTAAAGTTATAAGTATTAGATGTTCATAGAGATTAAGAAAAACATAAGAAGTATCGGGGCACAATTAGTAATTTAATATTATATCAAATGTTATTGTAAAAGGTCCAACATAAAACTAATACTTTTACAAATATTAATAAAATAAATTGGCATGTGCACCATACCTATATATTCGATTACCGATAACCGAAATATACAAATAGATTGAAACAAAAATCGAATTGAAACTATTAAAATCGATTATTCAGTTAATCGATAACTGAATTTTCGGTTTGATAATGTAATTATGCAACTAATTGAATCTAAATTTCTATCCATAGAAGACATCTTTAGTGAGGGGCTGGATTTTCTAGTTATATATGAAGTTAAACGCAAAATAAAGGAAGTTTAAAGTCTTGTCTACAACCCTCAAATATATTAGGAGATTGTGAAAGAAATTAAATTGGGCATTGAGATTATTATGAGACTATTCACAGTAGTAAAAATTATGATATAAATTGTGTGTGTGTGTTGGCCTAGTGGTAGAGTGGTTAATGCCCGATGCCAAAGGTCTCGGGTTCGAGTCCACCGTGACGCAGCCTTTAAAATTTCTGTATTAATTGACCAAAAAAAAAAATATGATATAAATCTATATTGGAATAATATCTTGAATTCAAAATTAACACATTATAATATACATAAAAATATAAATGTTTTCAAATTAAAATACATTAAAATTAATAAGTATCTATATATGAATAAAAATCTATATAATGGTATAACTGATACGTATTTATATTTTCATAGTGGTGATTTTTCAAGATACAAATTAATCATTTTGTTTCCAAAATTATTTGAGTAAAAATGAAAATAAAAACATCCCATTTTCATAATATGACCACCAAAAATGAATTAGGGATAATTTGGGAGTGGTCTTTATACTATAATTATCAAGAGTATTATGTATGTACATATTATGTATATTTAGCAATTAGCACTACCCAATATAAAAATATATGGAAAGTACTTCAAATTTTTGGATGCAAAATTTCCTTTTATATTCTTGTATATTATCTCACATTTAACTATGTATATATTAAAATATTTTTGCCAAATAAAGAAAAACACACTCACATATTGATTCTCTAGATGACTCAGAATCCTAATATATTAACTGGAGGGAAAGAAAAGTGACGTTGCAGGAGGCTACAGGCTGCATCATCAAATCTACCATTATCAAGAGGTGTGTGAACCCAGGTTCATTCACAAATGAAAGATCAAGCATTCTGTCAATTATACTACAACAATAATTTCACATTTTAAGTATCATCAATATACACGTTTATCGAGTTGGGGGAGAGGATTGAGGTCTTCTCCAATCCAATTGTAAAACTTATTTTGTAGTCAATATTCATATTCAATGTATCTGTAAATCTAAACTCAAAATGAATTTTGATAAAATTCTCTTTCTTCCAAACTCATATATGCATTTACACTGTAATTAAATGTAAATCACTTTTTTTTATTGATTATATTGCATAATAATCCATTTGTATATTGATAATTTGTTTTGTATATCAAAAAAATAAATAAATAAATTTCAGAGAAGAATGGAGAATAGGGCAGCAGAAAGACAAAATGAAGAAGAAGGAGAAGGCAATTAATGATAACTAGGACATTTATATATTAATCAGTTTGGGCTTTTGTTGGATTTCATGGGCTTTAATGGTTGTTTGCGTTAAGTTGTTGTTTTTTGAGGTACATTAAATTGAATTGTTAATAATATTGTTTAAATTATTTTTTAATATATTTCTTATTGTGTTATTCTGTTTTTATATTGCATAATAACTAGGACATTTTTATATTAATAGTTTTTAATCAAGTAATTTTCTCTTATTTAATGAATAAATAATTTAGTTTCCTTTATTTATTTACTAATAAATAATTTATTTAATACTAGTTCATTTCATATTAAATTATTCATTGAAAAGTTTTAATGGATTTAATGTGTAATATTGAAAAATATAAAGGTTTATTTTGCAAAAGTATAAAAAGTGATATGAGAAAGAATATATATTGAATATTTTTTTGAGTTAGAATTTGAGTTTGTGGATTGTAAATGAATTACTGTTTGATATAGCAATTACGGTAAAATGAAGCTAAGTTTATTGTTAAGTATTAGAGATGGACTCGAGGCTTGTAGCTTAAAGCTCTCCCTTATACAGTGCGGCCGCTCGAGTGTTCAAAAGGTAAGATATTTACATTACATGTATTTAGAAACTGTATTATAGTATTAAATAGCACAATAGATCTAAATTAACAAATTTTAGTATAGAATATAACATTTCATGCAACAAATAAATCGATCAAATTATTTTGTATACTAGTAGGTTTACATTGGGACAACAGTATGGTAGAATTTGGTATTGGGGCAAGCAATTTGTTGATCTACTTTTTATTGTTTCTTTAAATTCCAGTTCACATAGCAACTATGGGATTATCAAAAGCATTATTTAAAATATACTTATTTGATTATTTTAATTCATGGGGAATGTTCCTTTTTGGGTACAATAGTTTGTTATTCTACAATCTAAATAATTGAGGGCACATGGCTGAGTTTTACACAAAAACAAAAACTTTATGCTAGTTAATCAAAAAATCTGAAATATTCCATACACTATTCCAAAATGATTCTGTATTTATTTAGACAATACATCAATTCATTATATTCCAATCTACTAATGAATATATTTTTATTTCCCTATGATAATCTTCAACCATATGAAATGCTTTACTAACAAAAAGTGTTTTACCATAATTAACCTCATTTTTCATCCTCGGCTAATATTTTGTACTTTCTAGAGTATCTTTGCATCAATCTCGCCACAACATATTTAAAATTGAATCAACTATCCATCAATATTTTTTGGTGATTTTCTCTCTATGTACGAGTCAATTATTCATTGGTGATTACACAAAATTATTACTCTACCAATGGTGATTGCACAAAGTTATTACTCTACCAATTAGGTCATTGTATCGGTATTCGGACATATTTAAATCATCTTCTTGCCACAACACACATATTAGTTACAATTTTCATTGATACTTGTAGATATAGATGATAATGGATGAGTTTTACCCGGACTAAAATCAATAAATAAGTAATGGTTCTGGTTCTGAAACCGACCTATTAGACACTGAATCCGGACCATCAACTATGAGTCTTAAGTGGTCCGGATCTGAGCGGGTTTGGAACCAGAATCAGAGAAGAATCAGAACTAGAACCAAAATCGTTGTTTATAATTTAATGGGTTATGAGTGATTTCGAATCGATATGAATAAAACTATATCATTGACAAGCTTATTTAAACTTAGACTTATCAATAGACGTGTTTTACTCGAATCAGAACTAATAAATAAGTATTGATTCTGGTTATGAAACCAGAATCGGATCAGATCGGACCATCAAACTATAGATCTAAATGGTCTGGGTCTAAAGCAGGTTTGGAACCAGAACCGAAACTAGAACCGCTGCTTTAAAATTTAATGGATTTTGAGCGGTTCTGGATCGATTCGGGTAAAACCCACCCATTGACATCCCTACTTGTAGATGCTAATCCGATATCAAACTACTACAAAAAAATTTAGAAGATTTGGAATAAGAATCAATGATTGAATCCTACCGCTGAAGTTTCATCATTTTTAGGTTGACTCCTTATAGGCACTAAACAAAATTCTGATAAATTCTTAACAGTTGAATTAATATGATTTATCCCCTCATATTTTCATGAAATTGAGAATTTCCCCTTTGAATAAGAAATTTTACTTACTACAAATTTACTAGTGGCCTTGTGACTAGGGGTGAGCAAAATATCCAATAATCGAATAACCGAACCGAACCAAATCGAAATATCTAATTTGGTTCGGATAATTCGGTTATTTCGGACAATTTGGTTATAACCGAAATATATTTTGCTAGTATGATTTTCGATCGGGTATGAGTTTTTTTACCCGAATATCCGATATCCAAAATTTATATTTATATTAGTTTTTTAATATAAATACTAAACACCAATTACAATTACAATAAACATGACGCATACAGAATCAAAAGGTATCTTAGAAAACAAACCCAGCAACTTCAAAGACTAAACACCAATACAAGAGAGATAATTAACAGAGCCGATAAGGAAGTCATAACGAATCGTAAGGCAAACATAGCATCCGTATTAGATCATTTCAAAATAAAGAAACTTAAATCGCCAAACAGTGAGTAATCAACATCAGATTGCAATTACACCGAAAAACTAAGTTACACAATACCACATGGTATGACATTAGAAGGTTCGATGGATTAAAGAAGCTTTGGATTTGGAGAATATGAACTTGGAACTTATGAACTTTGAACTTTAAATTTCGTGTTTTGAGAAGATTGTAGCATTTTTATGAATTGTCCGTATTTGGTAATGTTTTTTGAACTTAAAACTTATGAAGATTGTTGGTAATGAGTTTTTTTTTTGATTAATTTAATACAGAAATTTTAAAGGTCGCGTCACGGTAGACTCGAACCCGAGACCTTTGGCCTCGGACATTAACCACTCTACCACTAGGCCAACACACACACGGGGTAATGAGTTGTTTAGTATTTGGTAGTGTTATTTATGAATATTGCAAACTAGTTATTTGTTGAGTATTATAATGTTTTTTGTATGTTTTTTTTTAGAATTCAGAATCAGAACAAAAATTCGGTTTTATCCGAAATACCCGAGATAATTTTCGGTTATTTTAGTTTGATAATCGAAATTATTTCGATTTGGTTCGGATCTCATTTTTGAAATTTCGATTATTTAATTCGGATATTTTTTTGATTATATCCGATCGAATATACCCGAATACTCACCCCCACCGGTGACAAAGCAGGCAACTGTGGACAACGTATTATATTTCGAGCATATCACACACAATTTTTTGTAATGCAATTTACTTTTACTCTTTTTTCTCCACTCTCTCTCTCTTTCTCTCTCTCATACACACACATTACATATATATGAATATGTATATGGAGAGAGAGAAGAGAGGACAGCTAGGCTAGGTGGTTTGAGAGAGGCAGGTGGCAACGGTGGCCCAGAAAAAAACCGTGTGAAATTCCAATGGCATCAATGGTAGTATCAACCCAAACTCAGCCCTTATCTCATAATCTCCCTCCTATATACATCCAACACATTCTATACACTCTCTATTAGTTTGAAACTTTGTGCTGTTTTCCCTCTTCATCTCTCTATTAGTTTGAAACTCTGTGGTGTTTTCCCTCTTCATCTCTCTACCTTCTCTTATCATTGTTTCTCATTCTTTTCGCTGAAAGTCCATTTTTCCCAAGAAAAATCCAATATTTTTTTCTCTGTCAATCGATGGACCACAAAGAGGTAACTGGCTTTCTCCCTTGAACTTTTTGTTTTTGAACTTTGTTATTTTCTGCTGTTTCTCTTCATTTCTACTTTACTTGAAGATCTCATGGAAAAAGTTAGAACCTTTCCAATGTCAGTTTATGTCTGAATTAAATGCAACGTGTTAGATCTTGTTTGTTTTTGTGTGTGTAACAAAAAGAATTGACTCTTAAACTTGATTTTCTGCCTAAAATTTCCTATAAAGACGAGTTTTAGTTTATTTTTTCATCGTTGAATTCAAATGAAAGAGAATCTTTACCTTTACCTTTACCTATAGGGATTAGGGAACTAATCAGGCATAGTTTGCAAAATTCAATTGAATAATTGAATCAGGAAATGGCCAGAATATTTGTAAAACATTTCTACCAACTAAGCCTAGTCGAATAGAAATTGTTAGAAGCTAAATCTTGAATAGTAAGGAAATGAATATCTTTTGTTACTTAAAATGAGTCCAAAATCACTGTCCCAATCAGTTTCTCCTTTCGTGTTTAGAAACTTTGGAATAATATCAGTAGCTATGTATTCTAATGAAATATTTCTTTTTCCATGTTACATTTCCAAACACAGGAAAACTAGGAAGATAATATAATAAGGGAATGGATCGTTTGTTAGTTAAAATGAATCCACAATCACTGTTCCAATCAATACCTCATTTCATTTTTACAAACTTTGGAATCAACTACCATAAATTTCCAAATACGGCATGAGACACGCGTTAACCACCAAAATCTCGTGCCGTGAATGCAGAGGAACGCCCCGTGGCTATCCGTCCCACAGTTCGGAGACTGGGACCAGAAGGGGGTGATACCCGACTACTCGATGGACTTCTCCAAGATCAGGGAGATGAGGAAGCAGAACAAGAAGGAGCCATCGAGGGCCAGCGTCGGGAACGAGGAGGAGTTCATCTCTTCGACAAGAAGCTCCACCTCTGCTCACAATGATCTCCACATCTACCATCACAACTCCTCTCCAACAGTACGTTCCTCTTCCAACGTTAGTGTGCCTTGTCCATTTAATTTCCATATATGTTGATACTAGATACTCGCAGTCGTAGCTTGCTAGGCTTAGAGATCGAGTGGGGCATCAGAAAACACACACACATTGTGCAAGTTGAGCTTTGTTAGTTGAAGGGGAAGTGGTGGGAGAGATGTGGTTGGGGCAAGAGTGTGGGGGCATGTTAGTCATTTCATTAAAAAGGCCTATTTTCAACTTTCCCTATCTATTTCACTATGATAGAGGTGTCAAAGCAAAGCAGGTCTGACCTAATTTTGAGTTGGGTAGGATCACATTCTTTTGGCCTGATATGATTTTGGGTCGGGCCAGTCCAAATTACCCCTTTCGGCCTATGGGGCCGGCCCAGATTTGCCTAAAAATTCTAACTTTGTTCTAAAGTCTGATTTTGGGCCGGGCCATAAAGTTTAGACATGAAAATTTTGACCAGACCTGCCCAAGTTCATCTTTAGCCCCATGGGCTCGTAGGTATTTGACAACTTTATTCGTCAACTGTGGAACTAGTATTTATGTGGATAATAGGAAAGAAGTATTCGTTTTTGTTTTAAACTAAATGATGATGCTCACGAGCTAATTATTATGTTTTGTGGCATTCTTGACGATTGTAACAGGGGAGGAGGAGCTTCTTCAGCTACTTCAACTGCTGTGTCAAAGCCTGAATATGAAGCAAAATTTGCTGCATTTTTTATGATAACTATTTTGATAATGTAATTCAAGATTTTATCTGTCTACTGTACCAGAAAATTTAATTTAACTATTTTCTCGATGAATTTATCGTTTTTGGTACTGCGGCATCCGGCAAATTTGATATAGTGAAATTCCAATATTATGTGGAGAGTTCTTGCAATAATTGATACAAAACTTGCAATAACAAGATGGTGTGGATAAATTATGAATTATTGAGCTAGTCGAGATCATACGGGCATTTCCAACCCAACTGCAAATCTTATTTTACAGTTAGTATTCATCTCCAATGTAACTGCAAATCCAAATTCAAAATAAGCTTTGATGAAAGTTCTCTCTCCTCCAAACTCAAATATGCGTTGATACTGTAGCTGAATGCATACATTAATTATATTGCACAATGATCCTCTAGATATTGATAATTTGTTGTTTATCAAATTTTTCTTTTTTTGCAGAAGATGAAGAACATAAAATGCAGAGAGAATGAAGATGAAGAACAGAAAATGCAGAGAGAATGAAGATGAAGATGCTTAATGACAATTAGGGCAATTTTATATTAATTGATTTGGGCTTTTCCATATTAATGATAATATGGGCTTTTAATGTTAAATGGGCCTCTCGTTTTAAAACATGAAAATTGTTATGCTATTCATTTGTTGATGTTTTCATTTTTTTTGAAGTATATTAAATAATCTTGTATAGTTTTATATATATTTCTTATCATTTTATTCTTTTTTATTCCAAAAATAAATAATTAAAATTTTATTATTTTACTTATTTTAATTTATAATTTTATAATATTTATATAGCAATTATTAATTCATGGGCAATAAATAATAATGCTAATCTCTTTTTCTTAAATAATAGTAATTTTTAAAATGTTTATATTAATTGATCATTTGTATGAATTTACCAATTCCGAGGATTGAATGACAATCTCTTTTGTTTTTTAAAGTTTTCTTAAAGTATTATATTATTATTATTATTATTATTATTATGTTTTAATGTAATCTTTTAATCAAGTTATGTAATTTTCTCTTATTAATGAATAAGTAATTTAGCTATCTTTATTTATTTATAAATAACTAATTTATTTAATATTAGCTCATTTCATTTTAAATTATTGATTGAAATTTTTTAATGAATTTAATGTGAAATATTTAAAATATAAAGGTCTATTTTGCAAAAGTATAAAAAAATAGTATGAGAAGGAATATATAGAGAATATTCTTTTGAGTTGGAATTTGAGTTTGTGTATTGGAGATGAATTATTATTTGATGTGACAATTACTGCAAAGTGGAGTTAAGTTTAGTGTTGAGTATTGGAGATGATCTTACAACCCATATGTAACAAGAGTATTATTTTTAAACAATTATTAAACTAGATGCATATCACAAAAGTGGCACTGCATCAGTGAAATGTTATAATCGAAAATCAAATAATAACAGTCACTTTACAACCGAATATTTATTTGATGGGCTGAAAACTTAATTGGAAGCAATATCAAAATAAAATGAAAAAAGAAAGAAAGTTATATGTGGATGTCTACAAATTCAGAAAATTTGGACCTTGGGCAATCATCTGTTACAGATCATTTATCTGTCCAAATAATTTTCTTCTGAGATTAAATTCACTATTTACAAGATATTCATTATAAAATTAAAATCTAATAATTAATCAAAAATTTGAAGAAAACTACAATATACATAGTTATAGAATAATCAACAAAATAATTTACTGACTTAAAAATTTGAAATTAAATGTTAAAATTAATTATATTTCCTAATTAGCTACGACAAACTAACAATTACACAAGAAAATAAAATTGCAAAAAATTAAGATTAAAAAAAAGTGAGAAAAAAAAATGAGATAAACATCCTAAATCGGTTGGTTCGGTTTTGATGGAAACGCACACAAACACGTGTTATTTGGGTTCGAAACCAACCAATAACACGTGAAATTTAATACTTACCCCGGCCACCAAATTCGTGCATTTAATTTCATTTTGCTCCGTTCATAAAAAATATTCGTTTTTTTTGGAAACATCATTTTTATATTTTTACCATAAACCTATCTACTTATTTACAAAAAAACCACCTATTGCTTATCTTTTTACACTCAATATCTATTAATATATTTATTTATTATCCTCACAGACACTTTTTATATTCATTCTTTATACTAATTACTCCTCCGTCCCACCCAAGATGTCTCCTTTCTTTCTAAGACGGTTATTTGGAGAATGGTATAAAGTGAATAAAGTGATAAAAAAGAGTGAGGTCCCACAAACTTTTGAAGAGATAATTATTTCTAAAAAGGAAGCGCGCCATCTTGGGTGGGACAATTTCAAAAGGAAATGGCCATCTTGGATGGGACGGAGGGAGTACAATTTATTAAAATCGTACCACCAAAATCGATGTACGGTTTTGGTGGATGGACGGAATTAGTATATAAATAGAACTCCATTTCAAAAGTTGACAGAATTTCTGAGCCCACCAACCCCAATTCCCATCTCAACTACAACCGTCGTCTGAATTTCTGGTAGGTAAGACCTTATGTTTCACTCTCATTTTCATCCGTTCTTCAATCATTTATTTATATCTCTGGTTTCCATTCATTCATCGCGATTTGAAGGTGAATCGAGATTTTGATGGTCGAATTGCTTGGTAGGTGGGCTCTGTTTATTTCCAATTTCTGGTGTTGCCATATGGGTTTTTTGAGCTGCCTTGTGCTTTTCGATTATATGGAGACTTATGGTTTAACTGAGATTAATTTCTTGCAATTTGATGAAATTGGATACTAAAGATTGTTTGTTTTAGGGCTCTTAGTTATGTATTACTAGTAAGGTGAGATTTCTGATTGAAGTTTGTGTTATTTGCAGAAGTTAAGCTCAGACCTTGTTTTATAGGAGGGAAAGTTTATGTCATTTGCAGAAAATAAGCTCAAATTTTGTTAATAGTGGCTTCAATTTGTTGGAACTGTGATTTGATTCTTTTGGGAGGATTGAGAGAACATGGAGGCTAGAGTTTCCTCAAGCTTGCAATTACCCAATTGGGTGAATCCAGAAAAGATTGCAAGAAAACCGGTTGGCTCTCTGCAACTCTTCCGAAAGTATGGGGGGCAACGGCTGTATCATATGCCAGTTTCTCGTTGTCCACGTGCTAAAGAACAATTTCATGGATTTGTGACTTTGAAGGTCTCGTGTGTTTCTGAAAATCGTCAAGGTAGGTAGTGGATTTGCATTTTTGCTGATTCACGTGGATATTTTTGTCGGCGGTTTTGTCATTCTAGTTGAGCATAGCATTTAACTTTTTTGTGCCAAGGTATCGTTATGATTTGTTCAGGTGCCTAATTATTCAAAATGTAGTATCAACCAGTGTTTTTCTCAATTCTCAACCAGTTGTTGGTCTTTTTTCCCTTGTTAAACTTATAAATAGAAAGTAAGAACTTAATTCTTTAACTCTCATGCAATGAGCGCACTAACATCTCACTGTGTTCTCTGTTTTTTAGCTTCGGTGGTGGAATCTGAAAGTTCTCCAGCACTCCTTGATGAATCAGATATCATAAAGGCAAGTTCTTGTGACATTTTCTTTCATTTACTAATGTCCCAATGCGCGAAACCTTTAGAGTGGCAAACAGCTGCCTTGAGTTGTATGCATATAGATTAAGCTTTGAAAATGTGGCTTGTTCTCGATATTTGGAACTCTTGAATCACATATTGATTCATTGCTGCTGCTATGACAGAATAAAGCTGAAGAGGCTCAACCATATATAGATGGACGTTGCATATATCTTGTTGGTGGGTAATCATATCAATTTATTTGAAAAAGTATTTCAGTTTCTTAAAGTCATTTGCATTTCAATGGATGTTTTTCTATGTTGCAGGAATGATGGGTTCCGGGAAAACAACGGTGGGCAAGGTTTTGTCAGAAGCCCTTCAATATTCCTTTGTTGACTGGTTGGTTTGCTCCTCTTATTACTTCTGAAAAGAAAGGACACACACACACATAGGAAAACTCAGTGAGAATGGTTTCATAGCAATTCGATGGTTGCAGTTGGTTTTTTAATCTGAGGATATCTATGACTTGATAATGATTCGTTTCTTGTCTTCTTTGACGCAATTCTAAACTTAGATAATGTTACTGTTTCAGTGATATACTGATAGAGGAGGCTGTTGGTGGAAGTACCGTGGCTGAAATATTCAAGTCACATGGCGAGAGCTTCTTTAGAGAAAATGAGGTTAGCCAGCACTAAACCGTTACATTTTCCTCCTATTGTTTCCGGGCCTTTGCAATGAAAGACTCAAGCTCTCTTTTATTTGTCTTCTTTTAACTCTTGAAAATTCATCTATTGTCCTTAGAATGCTATCTCATCTTTTGCTTCCTTAGTATTCATTAAAATGGTCTTCGAAACTTGTAAGTTGATTTAGTTTCATGCTAAATGCTAACGTGGATGAGGTGAATAATATCTATGTGTACATATATATCAGTTAAAGACTCAAATCCTTTCCATCTTCACTGACATGGGATCGAACTTTTGATTTTTAGACCGAAGTGTTGAAGAAGCTGTCTTCGATGCATCAGTTAGTTGTTTCAACAGGCGGAGGTGCAGTTGTACGGCCAGTCAATTGGTAATAATATGTGAAGTTGATTTTTTTTTTTTGGGCTCGGTTATTTTTTATGGTTCATAGTGTTAAATAGTTGTTGCTTCTGCATGCTAGGAGACACATGAGAAAGGGTATCAGTGTTTGGCTTGACGTGCCTTTGGAAGCCTTAGCTCGTAGAATTATAGCTGTTGGAACTGGTTCTCGGCCCCTGTTGCATCATGGAGACGGAGATCCTTATACTAAGGTAAGGTATTACTTTATTTTTCCATTTTATAGAATATAATCAGGAAAAGGGTCAATAAACGATCTCGATTTTGTGTAGACCATGAAGCGATTATCCACCCTTTTCCAAGAGAGGGGTGAAGCGTATGCCAATGCAGATGTCAGAGTTTCTCTCGAAAGTACGCACTCAATGCACACAGTTTCTTTTTTACATTTCGTACTCTCCGAAATTTGCTAGTTTTTTGACAATGTATGTTTTGTAACAGACATGGCAGTCAAACTTGGATATGAAGATGTATGCGATATATCTCCGACTGCAATTGCCATTGAGGTCTGTCTCCTTCTTCCTCTACTAGATTTGCGTCGTCTTTATCTTGCCTGTTTGGTAAATGAGGCTAAAATGTAACGATGCTCATCTCCAGGCGCTTATACAAATCGAGCATCTCTTGTCGAAATAAGAAGTTTCTGGCTTGGGGCGGTGTATATTCAGAGTGATATTCCGTCGTGTAGGTGAATGTTGTGTCGATTTTTGAGCTGCTAGACATGGCATGAATAATGTGGAAGAACTTGGGCTCCATCAACTAGGGTTGTGCTCATGTTGTTGTAGTGAATTTTAACTTGACATTGCTTTTCCATTCTTTGTAATTGTTATGAACTTGTATTGTACTTGCATTTGTTAATTTATCTATTTTGGGTTGTTTTTCTTAAATTATGCATAGTTCTGTTATTGAATTGGACAGCAGCTTTTTTCGCATTTTTCAAATACTGCAAAACAAAATAATTGTTTGCAAATTGCAATGTATGAGCAATAACTAAAATTAATTATTTTTTCGAAGTTGATAACCGGAAACAGGGTGGTGAAAACTGAAATGCCTCAATCTTTACATTATTGTACAGACACAACAGAAATTGGACATTGGAGAGAAAATACCTTTTGGAGATCAACATTGTATTTGTACAAAGATATTGCCATTTGTTGCTGGAAATGCACCATGGTAGAAACAACCTCACCCCTTCAGAATGGTCTTGGCAAAGTGTAGAGCCTTGCGCTCACAGACGCTGGCGTCCTTGATCAATTCAAGACCACTCCAACGATTCAACCACATCCACATGCATCTAGTCATTCACACGAGATTTTGTTCCCTCCGTTTTGGATATTGATTGTTAGTCTCGTAGTCTTAGAAAGGACATTTGCAAGTGGGAAATCTTGCTACACAATTGCTGCCCTAGCTGAATGAATATTCAGCGTTTGTTCTTTCACCTGAAGCATCCTTATTCTTGTGATCTTTCCTGGAGCCTGCCCGCACAAGAAAATTCTAGTAAAGCTCTAGTGTCTTTCACCTCGTGTTTTGGCAGATATAGTCTGCCTATATTGTTTTATGTTCTTTATGAATGAAGATCATACTACCGAAATCCTGATGTATGTTCACACACAGTTTTCTTTTAGAAAAGATTGTTAGAATATATCCCATCCATCGCTCTAAATACTTGAGATGTTTTGGAGAATTCCACACAAATTAAGTAATGCGGTGAAATGACTAGTAATCTTTATTTAGTTTCTTTCTTGACAATAATCACTCTTCATTTGACAATATTACTCGATTTTCTCTTGAATTCCTACAAATTAACTATTTTGGGACAAAACATTTTGCAAAAACATCAAACATTTAGTGCAAAAGGGAGTTTAGTGTTTGGTCACTAACTTGTACCAAGTCCTACAAAATCCGTAACATATTTGCAGGGTTCTCAATATCTAATTCTAAAACTTAAAGAAAACTTTGTATAGCATTAAGATGCTTAGCTCAGTGCTCAATCACTAATTTGTATCAAGTCCTACGAAATCTTGCTAAAACAAAGTATCACAACAAGCTTTATTGACACAGAGTCAATACAAATTACTGCAGAACTTCTAAGACAGATGAAACAGCAAAAAGCTAAAAAAGCTGCAGCAAAAACAGATCATAAAACGAAGAAGGCATCACCTAACCTTATCATCCAATCTCAGCATTGCACCAATCAACCCTCCAACACATCTCTCTTCACTCAATCTCTTGCAAGCTTACTAACCACCCTAAACCTTAAACCCGTCAAAACTCAACAGCTAAGCAATGAGAGATCGTAGCCCCTTTAGGCACCACAAGAATCACATCCAACCTCAATATCACGCCACTTAACCCTCCATCCGCATCCCTCCTCACCTCAATCTCCGCACACATTATCTCGACCTCCTTTCCCTTCCCTTTCCCTTCCCACACTACACACAGCTTCCCATCCAAATTCACCATTGTCGAACTGCACAAGAACTTCGGCAAACCCTTCTCCACCCCTCTCAACTCCTTCCACACATCCTCTTCCACATCATACCCCCGAATCTTTCCCAAATAATCATAGCAATACAGCACATTGTCCACCACCGCGGCCCGGCCCCTCCACCCCAAATCCAACCTCTTAGGCACATTTCCCCAACCCCCACGACCGATGTCAAGAACCACACCACCTCTATCCGCCATTGCATAAAACCTAGTACCGATCATCGCGCTCGCGTGCATCCACTTATCCCTCATCTCAATCTCACTCGGAACCGCAGCCCACAGCCCCGTCTCCGGATCAAAAACCTCCGCCCAGTTGATCGATCGCGACCAATTATCGACATTGCACCCACCCATTACATATATCTTCCCACTCAATTCCCCCGCCGCGGAAAATTCCCGAGCTACCCTCATTCTAGGCCCCAATTCCCAATTATTTGACCTACAATCGAAGATCCAGACGTTGTTCGAAGGAATATCGCTAATTGAGCCACCGATTACGTATATCTTGGGGCCCACAGCTAAAATCGAAGAACCGATGGGGTGCTGGGGGATTGAGGGGACAGGGGTGAAGCTGCGTTTCGAATTTTTGGGGTTTCGCTCGGAACACCAGTTGAAAGAAGAATTGATCCGGATATTGAGGTAGAGGGAGGATTGGGATGTGCGGAGGAGGGATCGGGTGCGGAAGAGCTCGGGCGAATTGACGGCGGCGCGCCACGATTTTGAGACTAGAGAGAGGAAAGGGTGGCGGAAGCGCGGCAACCTGGCAATGATTTGGATTGAAATGTCATCCGGAAAGTTCTGGATTAGTGGCGGTGGAGGCAGTGGAGCTGACGTTGCGGAGCTGGCGTCAGTGGCGGTGGCTGTGGTGGCCGTTTGCTCCGCCATTGAAGATGTGAGTAAGACGAGAGAGAGAGAGAGGATTTTTTGTAGCTTGTGTACATGGAATTTTATGCACGTGTTTATTTATATATTGTGCGAATATGTAATTTATTTTTCTATCTACATATGCAATCAATGAAATTATTGTAGAATAATTGAAAAGTAAATTGATTTTTGTGATGGTTGAGACGAAGAATGCAAAAATAATTGCACTTTACAGTGTATTAAACATTATCCGATCACATAATTGAAATTATGAACATTTTTCTGTTTATACTTACAAAACAGCTTACGCAGTTCCATACTAGAGGAGTAGTCTTTTTGCTGCGCGAAAGGTCGCGATTTCAATCCAACTTTTTATTCCAAAAACTTAACTACTGAACTTATATTTATAAGATTGAGAGGTCCAACTTCAATTTAATTTATATACCAAACTTACTATAATTTTTATTTTTGAAGCAAAAGTAAATTTTATTATTTAAACAATGACACCCGAAAGTGGGACGACCAACCACAAAACGTATGAGGATTCAAAAATGCTCTTACAAAACGGAGAATAACACTAAAAATATATTCTTTTGTCAAATTTTGTCAAATGCATCTATGTTATATTTGTATATATATTATTTACGTAACGATTCCACACTCACAAGTTCACAACAAAATAATTTTTAAAATAATCAAGAAGTCGTAAAAAACTTGGATATGACATAATAATTGCAACACTAGTTCACTGTTTTTCTTTGGGGAGGGGTTATATTTCTAGCCACCTTTTATTCTCATTGTAGTAGCCCCTTAGAAAAAGAAAATAACAAATATATAAATAAATATAGTAATTTACCCCTATAAACTCAATTTAAAATTCTAATAAAATAAAAACCTCATCAAAAAAAAATCTATTAGAGTATAAAATGAATCCAATTATGATCATGGGCTTTTGTGACTGATAAAGGGCTAAGCCCAATACACTCAATCGACCCAGCAAACATTAATTTCTATGTGTTTTAGTTGGTACCATGTGTTATATTTAATTTAATTGATAAAGACATAAATATGAAAATGAAATACAAAGTAATTACAGAGAATTAAAGTAATTATAGAGGCCACCAATACTAAATATTTGCTCGACAGAGACGGTGGAAGTCGGAACTGCAAAAAGCTCCTTCGCCATAATGGAGGTTATGGGTGCGATCATAAAAAGCCTCCACATATGTATAGCTCAATTGGTTAAGAGCTAGTAGATTTGAAACAAGCGATAATCTTTATCATGCATTGACCACCAGTGTAAGACATTGATTTGGGAACCTGAATCTTCATAAATAGTACGAGAAGCCAAATATATATCTAATTCATTTTGAACTCGGGCCCTAGGGTAGTCGATGGAACAATCTTGGTACATTGAAGCTAATTTTTGTGCTATGGGGTTTCAAGTGTTAGTCTAACTCTAGGGGAATTGAAGAACAACTACTACCACTACTAGCTTGTCTTGAAGAGTTACCTAAGTGATTATGCTTTTTTTTAATATTCACTAAAAAGTACACGTAATGTTCTTTCATATTATTTTTAATTTCTTGTACATTGGGAAGATCTAGATTAATTAATTCCCCACTTGTTAATTGTATCTTTATAAAGTTCATGTCAAAAAAATAATTGAAATAAACATCTATCATATCAAAAACATCGCTCAGTTTTTATTTAGATCTAAGTATTTAACTAATAAAAACACATCCAGAATTTATTTAAAATATATTAGCCATTCAATAACCATGAAATATACAATACCTTGCAAATTTATTCTTTTAAAATAATTATTAAAACTAATTGCAACATACATACAATGCTCTATCACACGAACATAAGTACAATAACAAACACCAGATAATTGATCAACCATGACAGTTAAAAAAAATTCAATAATTTAAGTAAATCCATGCATTGATCCCAATAGGCAGGTAAT
The DNA here is from genome assembly GCA_036937905.1 of Salvia rosmarinus. NCBI lineage: Eukaryota > Viridiplantae > Streptophyta > Magnoliopsida > Lamiales > Lamiaceae > Salvia > Salvia rosmarinus. The sequence goes on from CM072813.1 coordinate 98,481,603, forward strand.
AAGTCAAATTAGCTTCCCTTTCCCTTTTAAAAAAAAATCACATAAGTGGTCTTAATTTATAATCCAGTGTAAAATTTATCATGTCATAAGTTCAGTTCCAAAGAGTTGATACATCCTAATAAATTTTTTAAAAAAGAATTTATTTGTGACAACAATATTTTTGACCTTTTTTACCTATATATATATATCAAAAAAGTTTCCGCACTTCTAATTGGTTCAACATCTTCATCAAACATACCAATATCATATTGAACGCATAAATTTAAAGTATGACAAATACACCTATAATGAAAATATTTTGTTATGGGGGAATCTGGTCTGCCCTTGCATTGAAGTAGGAGCTAGCGTCCCTCTTGGGCATGTGCAACAGCTTCACAATCAGCATCCTCTTGCAGTGAAGCAGCAAGTTGAGCATAAATTTATTCGGTCTCCTCATGCTTAGGCTTGAACCATTTGCACCTACATTGTACCCTGAATTGGCGATCAACCGTTATTCCAATTACTCTATAATATGAACCGTAACCGACCTCTATCCGCACAACTTTCAATCCCTACCAGCCCGGAACCATGGCCAACGGTTCAAAATCTTTGACTACTATAGTTCCGGTTTGGCCCCGCGGTTCCCCTAGTTTGGGCTAAGTTCACTACATACTAGAGAAAATATTTAGGTTGATGATATATTTGTTAGAATTTAAGAATATTTTATAGTTTTTTATATATTTTATAGTTTTTGCGTATGTGTGTATATGTACATTGTGTTGTATTAAAAATTTACACTAAATTGAGGGTGCCGAGAAGGAATAAAATAAATATAGCAACCCAACAGAAAATATGGAAAGCAAAAATAAAATAAAATATATAAGGAGCTATTTAGCTCTTGCTCAAAAAGACATTAAAAGAGGCTATATACATGTTGTTGCAAGCAAAATGTCTCACTATATATAGGCAATACTCACAATAATTCTTATTAGTTTAATATGCATTGGGATCATATAAAAGACTTCTGTAACTTTCAAAAGTCTTGCAAATTCTATTCTCTTTTCTTGGTTTCTTCCTTTTAAAATGGTAATATTTATTTATTTATTTATTGTACCTTGATTGTGAGACATGGTCAAGAAATCCTTGGGTCTACGCTCTTTGTTCCTCTATTGAAACAAAAAAACTTAACGAAAAAGAAATAAGCTGTCTTGCCATACAAGTTTACAACAATTAATTAAATTTTACCTGCATCGTCGACGTCCAAGAGCAAAACATCAATTAATGGAGAAACGTACCGGATATTGAAAATATCGAAATTTTACAAATTAAAATATCTAAATTAACTACATGATCGATCCGAGGGTACGTTACATTTAGCAATTGAAGCTAATGTAACATATTCAATTATAAATTTCCATTACACTACGATTCTATCATAAAATGGAAAGTTGCAGAAATTGTACGATCATTTCGCCTAATTAAATCCCTTTTATTTCATCCGCTTATAAAACCTCACTCATCCTTCTTCAACAAACAACTCACTCCTCTATACACACACACAAACACACTAGCTCACTCAAATGTCTTTAGCCATGGCAGCAAAGGATTCAAGCTGGTGGCTTTTCACACTCCCATTTTTCCTGGGCTCGAAAACCCTCCTCGACCAATATCTCATCATCACAATCCTCTCCATCTCCCTCTCTCTCCTCACGTGGGCCCTCTCCCCGGGCGGAGCCGCCTGGAAGCACGGCCGCAACCGCGCCGGTGCCGTCCCCATCCCGGGCCCCCGCGGCCTCCCCTTCCTCGGCAGCCTCCTCACCCTCAGCCGCGGCCTCCCCCACCGGTCCCTTGCCTCCGCCGCCGCCGCCGCCAACGCCCTCCACCTCATGGCCTTCTCCCTCGGCCGCACCGCTGCCGTGGTCGCCTCCCACCCCAAACTCGCCAGAGAAATTCTCACCTCCCCACATTTCGCCGACCGCCCCATCAAGCAGTCCGCCCGCACCCTCATGTTCAGCCGCTCCATCGGCTTCGCTCCAAGTGGCCCCCACTGGCGCCTCCTCCGCCGCGTCGCCACCTCCCGACTCTTCTCCCCCCGCCGCATCGCCGCCCACGAGCCCGGCCGCAAGAGAGACTGCGCCACCATGATACAAAACATATCAAACGAGCAATCTTCGAACGGCTCTGTTTCTCTAAGAAAACATCTACAAGCTGCCGCTTTAAACAACATCACAGGCAGCGTGTTCGGCCGCCGCTACGACGGCGCGGAGATGACCGAGTTGAGGGAGATGGTGAGGGAAGGGTTTGAGCTGCTCGGAGCCTTCAACTGGTCGGATTATCTGCCGTGGATGTCGTGTTTATACGACCCGTTGCGCGTCGTTAAACGCTGCGAGGCGTTGGTACCGCGAGTTCGAGGGTTCGTGAAGAAGATCATCGATGAACACAAGATGAATATCTTGATTGCAGAAAATGTGGACGACCATGATGGTGGTGGTGATTTTGTTGATGTTTTGCTGGCTTTGGATGGCGATGAGAAGCTCGACGACGATGACATGATCGCAGTTTTATGGGTACGTATTATTATCTAATACGTAATGTGTTCGTGTTGGTGTTTAAATTAAATACTTTAGTGACTACTTTCGTTATGACTAGGGGTGGAGTTAGAAAAAATTATTGATGGGAACTGGATTTCATAAATTTTGAGTATAAGTTAATTTTTCGATGATTCAGTTTGATGATGCGGTGGAGGCTTTTGACAGCGATTGGAAAAAGTATTAATGATTTTATAAGTATGTAAAATTTAAAATTTTGACTGGTGGGGGCTTAGGCCCCTCATAACCCTTACTAGCTCCGCCTATGGCCGTAAGCCGCACAAGTTATAGATACATCATATATATATGACTTGTGAATGTTTACATCTTATGTCTATTTTCTCATTCGCTAGCTGATGCTCTAATAATTGTGGGAATGTTGTTTACAACATGCTCTGATATTAATTACTTTGTTCGTGTCAAATAATAGTGTTTTTTTATGTTACGTAGGAAATGATATTTAGAGGGACTGATACGACGGCATTGCTGACGGAGTGGATAATGGCTGAGCTGATTCTCCACCCCGAAATCCAATCGAAGCTCCGCGCCGAGATCGACGGCGCGGTGGCGGAGACGGCTGAGTTAACGGATGCCGACGTGGCGGGGCTGCCGTATCTGCAGGCGGTGTTGAAGGAGACGCTGAGAATGCACCCGCCGGGACCGCTGCTGTCGTGGGCCCGGCTGTCCACATCGGACGTCCACCTCAGCAACGGGATGGTGGTCCCCGCGGCCACGACTGCGATAGTGAACATGTGGGCCATCTCCCATGACCCGGCGGTGTGGGAGCGCCCGCTGGAGTTCAGGCCGGAGAGGTTCATGGCGGAATTGGGCGGCGCCGATGTGGACGTGCGCGGCGGTGATCTCAGGCTGGCGCCGTTCGGGGCGGGGCGGAGGGTGTGCCCGGGTAAGAATCTGGGGATGGCGACGGTGGCGATGTGGTTGGCGAAGCTGGTGCGGCGGTTCGAGTGGGCGGAGGACGCGGCGGCGCCGGTGGATTTGAGTGAGGAGTTGAAGCTGTCGTGCGAGATGAAGTTTCCGTTGTCGGCGGTGGTGGTGGAGAGGAATGTTCCATTTTAATTAGGCCGTGTTTGGTTGTAGTAATTTCTTCTCTTAATTATTAATTATGTCTATTTTGTTTATTTAATTTATGTTTTCTTAGAAAAATATGTTAAATGAATGACGCTTTCTATTTAGTGGGTAACTTTAGATTATTAGTAGCGGAAATCGTTGACTCCCAAATTTTGATGTGGTTTTCTATATAGAGTCAACAATGTCGTGTTTTTATATTTATTAATCATGATTTCTAATTAATATGCATTTGCCGTTATATAAGTTGCATTTTGGCTATCGTATTATTAAAATATTCTCATATTATTCATTGTAATGACGACTCGACGGCATAGCATTATTTATTGATAAAACGTTTTTCCTCTAATTATATTAATAGGTTAGTGGTTCGAGCACCTAAAAAGTGAGTATGTAAGAGTATTTTTCTTTTTTAGTAATAATTTTTCTATATTGCTCATTGTAATTTATTACTCCCTTTGTTCCATTTAAAATGTCTCATCTTTCTTTTTTGGTTGTTCCATTACAAATGTCTCATTCCATTTTAGAAAATAATTATTCCTTCAAAAAATGTGGACCCTATCATCTTTTCAACAACTATTTTATACAATTCTCCTAAATACTCGTGCCTAAAAGAAATGAGATACTTTAAACGGACGAATGAGTATTTCTAAGTAATTTAGATTAATGTTGATGTAGGTGTTATTGCAATGGTGATTTTTGTGGCTGCCATGGTTAGGCAGTTATCGCTGATGATCATAATTTTGATTGCGGGAGTAATGAGAGATTGTGCTCAATATTAAAACTTAAAATACAGTTTATAAACTGTTTTTAGTGTTTTTAGGGAGCTTATACCAAACATCCTCTTATTCTTTCTTGGCTACTTGCAGCGTCTCTGACCCCGTGAAGACGAAGAGCCGCTGCCGTTGGAGATGAAAGCAGTGCTATTTGTGGAGGGTCAAACGACATTTGGTAGGTCAAATGAGAAAGAGACCGATTTCCAAAATATGCGTCTGCCAACCCGACCCAAATTAATGTTGACTTGATTGGACTTCCATCACCTGCTGCTCTGTCTCTACCAATCACTTTGACACCACCCTACATGGCTCTACTCTCTCCCCCTGCTTCACACGTGCCCTTCTTTTTTATTTTTAGGATATATATGAAATAATTGTGAAATTCTAGTATATATATAAAAGTCTACTATTCAAGACTTTATAATTATATGTATATTAGGAAAAAAGAAAAAGAAAATGAATATACGTATAGTGGAGTTGGATCCTTACATTTTTTGTACCTCCACATATACCAGCGTATCAAAATTTAGGATGATGATAATAATACATATTACTATTAAATACAGATAATGCCCTTATTATTTATATCTGTTACGATAGCTTTTTACTATTAAATACGTGTGTGGGTGTATATATATCACCATTCAATATTTTGTTTATTTGTTTTATAGCTGATCGAATATTTATCGGAATAGTCTCTCCGCACAACCAAATTCAAGGAATCGTCCATGGCATGCATCCATCCAATGGAATGTACGTAACCTATATTAAAAATTGATTGATTTAGTTAGGCATTGTTCATTCTCTTCGGAACAACCAAGCTTTATATAATTGTTAAATGTATATAGATAGAAAGACACCTTTGTTTAGAGAGAGAGAGAGTGTGTGAGAGAGAGATATTCAAAGGGACAAATTCTGTGGCATGAACATATTATATCCATTTGTCCGTTGACAATTAATCGATCTGTTGGCTACTATGTTTAATTAGGGTTTTTGTAATCTTACGAAATTCACGTGAAGTTTATTCACTAATTTTTTTTGAAAAATAAGAAGAAAACTAGACAACATTCTCAAACTTAAGTTTAAACTATTTGCGTTTGAACATTCGGAACTTATAAGTTTGAATCTTTGAAAAAACTAATTAACTAATTATTTGAGCCAATCACATGACATAATCCTTTGAATTTAATATTTTCAGTACATACTCTTGTAAATATGTTATACCGGCCTAGGGATATTAATAGACGGTTTTTATCCGTACCAAAACCAATAAATAAATATTGGTTCTGATTTGGAACCGGCCATTAAATTTCGGACCTGGACCATCAACAATGGGTCTGAAATGGTTTGGATCTGAACGGGTCTGGAACCAGAACTGGACCATAACCGAAATTGGAACTGAAACCATTGCTTTAAAATTTAATGAGCTATGAGTGATTCCGAATATGTATGGGTAAAACAGCTCAGTGACATTGATAAGTCTACTTAAGCTTAGGTTTGTCAATAGATGAGTTTTACTCATACCATAACTAATAAATAAATATCGGTTTTGGAATCAGAATCGAAATCGGAACAGACCGGACCATCAAACCATGGGTCTAAACAGTACGGGTTTAAAGTGGATCTGGACCTGAAACTAGACCGAAACCGTTATGTTAAAATTTAATAGATCGATTCGAATAAAACTCACTCATTGACATCCCTATATCAATCTAATTAATACAGAACGAACCCTTACCTACTACATCAACTATGAATTCAACGTAGTTCGACTAATATCTATTTTCACATAAAGTAGTTTTTTTTAAATGTAAGATAAATAAGCAGCCAGGTTCTAGCACCCTAGTCTCCCGACATTTAATTAATTTTCAGATATGTCTATATGCTAGTTAGGTAGGAGGCATGGTGATCTAACCAATTTCCTTAAAAAAATATAAATAAGAAACCGTGTTGTCAGTTAGGTACTAGTTGTCTGCTGATATCTAGATTTGAATATAATAATATGTTAATTATCATAGATTAAACTTTTGTTGGATTATCTTTTCTGTTTAAGATGGCATATCTCTACATATAATATGCGGTGGAATAGTATTTAAAATAATTAAAGTTCAACAAATTTTTTACTTGCATAGTATTTCTGACTGACAAAAAAGTCCCCATAAAATTTATTATAATATCTATGAGAGCCACAATGATGGTGTGAATAATTATAAGAAAAGATCACAAAATCATGCTGGTTTTCAATCCAAGTTGGGTGAATACTCGAGTGTCAGTAATATTAAGTTTTTCAATTAAAGAAAAAGAAATATCTAAATCTCACCCAATTTATTTTGAGATAGATGCATAGCGATATTCAACACATCTCACCAAAAATCTTGAATAAGAGTGTAAATATGTGTATTTCTACTTCTTTAAAACTTTGGTTTTGTACATTATTCGTTTTATAGTTCTGTACTTCAACTAAACAATCATAAACTAATTAATTACAGAAAAAGACTAAATCTCAAAGAAAACAAAATACATAACCATAGTAAATAAAAACAAGATATGTAACATTCAATAAGAAACACCATAATTTATCATAAGTCGATCACAATTTCTTTTTCCAAGAAAAATATTAGTATTCATTTATTTAAAATCGATGTAATCTGTTAAAAGTTCGTCGTTAAAAAATTGCTAATGTTTTATCGGGAATTTCCATAGAATTGTAGGTGTATTACATCCAATTTCACATGATAATATTTTATTAATATATTTATATTAATAAAATGTTATTATGTGAGAAGGAATATAATACACCTACATTTTCTATAGAATTTTCATGTTTTATCGATCGGGTGCCGCGTTACTGGCATTATGGCATCACAAAATTCCGTCTGCTTATTTAAAATCGATGTAATCTGTTAAAAGTTCATCGTTAAAAATTGTTAATGTTTTATCGAGAATTTCCATAGAATTATAGGTGTACTACATCCATTCTCACATGATAATATTTTATTAATATAATTATATTAATAAAATATTATTATGTGAGAAAGAATATAATACACCTACATATTCTATAGAATTTTCACTTTTTATCGATCGGGTGCCGCGTTACTGGCATCATGGCATCACAAAATTCTGTCTGCTTAGTGCTTCCAAAAAAAGAGCGGCGCCGGAATTTTTAAAAATGTATAAATTCATTTATTTCTTGCTCGCAATATCGACCCATCATCATCCTATAGCACTGTTTGATTTAAATTTTGGTTGGTACAATTTTAGAAAATATTAAACAATGTGTCGCCATGTAACTATAATTATATATTATGTGTCTAATTACAATGTATATATATGAACCGAATTTTACATTTATGGAATGTCAATTCTTGCGGGTCACTGCAATGACTTTTCAAATAAAATATTTAAAAATATATATAATTTTTGAGTTAATTGCAAAAAATTCATTAACTTTGATCATTTTTTTTAATTTTCGGCATGTTTTAAAAATCTTGTAATAATAACCTAGTTTATTGATTTAGTAACAAGACAGGCAAATTCATACTTATAGCTGGAAAAATATCATGACATGAATCATTTGTCCATTCTCACCATCTGTTGGATCTTGAAAAAAAAAATGCCAAGATATTTTTTCAATCTGTCAGAGAAATGTTTTCTTGAAATTTTAACATAACCGAGTTTCGACTTAGTTGGTTGCTTAGATGTATTTCAATATGAAGGTATATCATTGACTCGATAGAGTAACATGAATTTCATGGGTCGGATTATAGAACATTTAAAATAATAATACAAGTTTGGGGTAAATGTTAAGGACTGGATACATAAAAAAAATAGAGAGATTTAACTCAATTTAATATAAAATAGAAGTATAGTAAATATTTGCACATCAAATTTCATGAACATGCATAATATATTTTCTATTCACGTTATATAGTAAAGTGTCTCGAACTAATTACATGACAAACCTTCTCAACAGATAATTATTAGAGACATCTTTCTCTCCCGATTCTATGAATGAACATTGTCCCATAATTTTTGTCTACACAAAAGTGATAATAAAACCAAAAATATTATGGGCAAAGTTGTGAATTTAATTGGGACACTGTATTTGCATTTATGTTTTAGTCATAAAAGATGAAGCCAGATTGTATTTGTTGGGACACTGAATCAATCTATAATAAAGAAAGATGTAGCAATATTTTGTCTTTTAATGTGTAATGTATTCCAAATCTAGGTCAACAAATGTGTGATGAGATTTTCCCTTGCTAGGGTTGTAACTTGGGACCTCTATCACCATGCATGTAGCAATTAATTTCCACCCCTACATATATTATTTTCTTTTCTTTAAAAAATTTGTTTCCCATGTTCTTTTTTCCTTTTCATGCTGCATAAAATAAGAATATTTAGAAGCTTACAAGTAATTTAACCGATAGAGTGACGATCATATTACTAAAATGTTAAAGATCAAAGTTTTGACCTGTCCCAAGAGATCATATGCAGATTGGGGGTGGATCCAAATAGCCCTTCGAGATAAGTCTGTTTGGTGGAGTTTTATTACTCTATGCCCGCTATTGTAAGCTCGTATATATCTTTGAGTTGTCCTATTATTATTGGCTCATACAAAAAATAGATAGAATTTTACATTAAAAAATATCTCGAATTCCACACTACATTACACATAAAACACAACTCTTATTAATTTACGTGTCTAAAAATAGTAAGCCAATATTAGCGAGACAGGGAGTATATAATAGAATGATTACTCGGTTGAATTTTATTAATGTATATCAAGTAGTAGCTTATTATTTCAATTCCTTAAAATGATATATTTATACAACGTGGGCCTTTTATTCTAGCTTTTACTGTAATTGGATTTCGAGGGATGGTTTCCTCTGGTTATTTATAGAGCTTGTTTTTTGGGCTTTCGGCCCATATAAAATTTTGGAAGTTTAAGGGTGTGTATGGAGTAAGAAGAATAACTTATGTAAATTAATGTTTTTATGAAATAAAAATCATGAATTTTTTTTTAATCTTTACTAATTTTTTTTAGAAAATAATTAAAAGACACAATATACTTTTAAACGATAAAATATAAAAGGTATTTATTTCTTAATGTTATTTGACAATGAAAAAGGAATTAACAATGAAACGGGCTTTTGAGCGGCTGCGAGACTGTTGCAGGTTGGCAAAGCCCAATTGGCCTATTAGTATTAGACTGAGCCTTTTGAATTGAGTCCAACAGATTAGTTAGAGCTCGACTCGTTTACATTATATCGAGCTCATATTTAATATATTTGCTCAAGCTCGAGCTCGGTTCATGGCAATCCTCGAAGTCTTGACTCTTGAGTAACTCGACTTTATTCATAAATATATTTCGTGTCTAATTAGAGCATGAAAGCATCATTTCACAATATAATGTAGAAAATATAGGTGAGATTCGAATTACCAATATATTTACTTAAAAACTTATTTATTCCGTCAACCCGTTAGCTTTTTTATTAATATAGATAAAGAAAATTGAAAATAGGGACTACAATTTTTTCTTGTGATGTATCAATTGTGAGTAGTGATGTAGATTACGCCAACGGCATAGCAAACTAGCGCCAAAGCTTATCTGTTATAACTGGATGTGCAGAACTTAGTGTGAGAGAGAGAGAGAGGCGAAAGCAACATTCCCAGCTATGTCACTTTCTCTCTCATCATTCGCATTCTCTCTCTACGAACCCAAGCCGTTCAATCCCAAAGTGCTGCCGAGATTCGCTGATTTTTCAGTCCGAGCTTCCTCATCAGCTGCTCCGGGTATCGATTTCTCCACCCTCGAATCCGCCATTGCCAAGGTGCCTTTTTCTTTTATGTTGCTTTTCGATAACACACGAATCCGATTTGTGTATTAGTTTCAAATGTTTATGAGCTTGTTAGTTGTTGGAGTGTTGGATTTGAAATGCTTTTACTTAATTCTTTGTTAATTGATCGTTATTACTTGAATCCAAAACAAGCATTGCCATTACGTTCATATTTTAATGCGAAGTGTTTACATTACTCAAATTCAAACTTAATTAGATTGAAATTGATGATAAAAGAACTGATAAAGAATATTGACCTCATTGGCCTTTTATACAAAGGTAAGGGAAAAATTATTGTTTATGCCATATCTAAGTGTAAATTAAATGATGAATCAAAATCTGTGAATCAATAGTCATGTGGAATTTATTCAATCCTATAAGATTGTAAAGGCAGATTGTGGTCTGTGATACTCTTCCTAACAGAACAAGATTGCAAGACTAGAAAGCATATATATGGTTCTTGAATAATTTCTAATATCTTGGTATGATTTACTGCAGAAAGATAGTGATGGAGTGAGAGAGGCACTCGATCAGTTGAGGGAACTTGGTTGGGCTAAAAAATGGAGTTCTCAACCATATATATCACGTCGTACAGTGAGTCTCTGAAACTGCTCGGAGTAGTTCCTCCGATGTGCTGCTCAATCTTTTTTATTTTCCTCCTCTATAAAATAACATAGACGAGCATTTAGTGGTCAGAGTGTTGGTAGTGCTGATATCTATGATGCCAGCAACTAAAAATTTCCATTAACATTACAGACATCTCTACGAGAGCTGACAACTTTAGGACTGAAGAACGCGGAGAATCTTGCTATACCTAGTACCAGAAATGATGTAACTTCAATGACACTTGTGTCTAGTTCCATTTTTTGCAGTATAACCATTTTATTTGGTTTCTGTCTCAAAGCTTGGAATGAAGTTTCTATGTGTATGTTGAGTTGATTTTGTTCAGTGACGCAGGCAGCTTTTCTCTTTACTGTGGTTGGCACAACTGGATTTTTGGGTACTCTTGCCGGCCAGCTTCCTGGGGTAGCTTTTACCAACCTTCCCATACAAATGTTTTTTTGTTTGTTTGTTGTTTTGTTTCTTGGGTGTGACACGATCTGCCAATCACATGCATTTTCTAGCTCCCAGATCAATATTTGAATCATAACTTTTAGGCTCTTGACGTTTTTTTATTTGTTATATAACTCCATTGTTTCTTAGGATTGGGGCTTCTTTGTGCCATACTTGATCGGGAGCATTTCTTTAGTAGTTCTCGCTATAGGGAGTATCTCCCCGGGGTAAGCAAACATCTTGTTGTTTTCTTTCACCTTCTTCATGTTCTTGAGATACTCGCATCACATACTTACCTATAACAATGTATGTAGGCTGCTTCAGGCTGCAATCGGAGGATTTTCTTCATTCTTCCCAGATTACAAGGAGAGGATTGCTAGACATGAAGCAGCTCATTTCTTAGGTAACCACTTGATTCATGAAATCTGTAGACATAACACACACACACACAAAGACATTAACATCACATTTATGAAACTCAGCTGTGCCTCAACTCTGAAGTTCTAACCACTTGTGAAAGATTTGAACTTGTTGTGACTTCATCCATATTTGTGCTTCGATTCATGTTAAGTACGACTTCCATATATTTAGTTTCATACTTGCTCGGCCTTCCCATCCTCGGATATTCATTGGACATCGGAAAAGAGAATGTCAATCTCATCGATGAGAGGCTTGAAAAGCTTATTTACAGTGGACAGCTGGATGCCAAGGAGCTAGACAGGTATCATTAACCTATTTTATGCTTAACACTTTAATTCTCTACTCACTTTTACCTACATTTGATCAATTTCTGATGTCTTATTGCATGAAAACTTATCGTGTCCAAAACTTTACAAGAATCCCAAGTGAGATTACCTCTTCCTAATCTGCATTCATTCATATAATCTAAATTTTGTTTCACTCCTCTAAGGTTGGCTGTAGTAGCAATGGCTGGACTGGCTGCAGAAGGTCTACAATATGACAAAGTAGTCGGACAGTCAGCTGATCTTTTCTCCCTGCAGGTTCGTCACCACATTTTAAATGCACGAGACGATAAACAGACACTACTTCAATCGTTTTTTTCTTTTCTTTGCAGAGGTTTATAAACAGGTCTAAACCACAGCTGAGCAAAGATCAGCAGCAAAACCTGACCCGATGGGCTGTAATTTCGCCTCTCCGCTAACATTTTATGGCATAATAGTTTCTTGTTGAATTTCTTTCATGAAATTGATGCATAAATGCAGGTTTTATTTGCTGCATCTTTGATAAAAAATAATGGAGCTCTGCATGAAGCTTTGATGGCGGCGATGTCGAACAAGGCAACGGTTGTTGAATGCATAGAAGCAATTGAGAAGGCTGAGTGAATTCAGCCATGATTTTTTATCAAAGGAAAATAGTCTGTAAATATGATATTATCCAACCACAGTTTTGTCGGATCTCGTCTATTTGACCCGACCCGGTATCGTGTATTCTGTTTGGTAGTTGAAAATGTTGATGAAATCGAATCTTGTTGGAAAAATTCGTCATATCTTAAAAACTTTGCTTACGGAGGCAAATTTGCCGTCCATTTCTTGAAGGTACAGAAAATATGCTATCGATTGATTAGATTCCGTACAAGCGAATATATCTCTTTCATTGTGACCCAACGCAACCCGAAAGGGCGGAGAAAATTGTGTTAAATCGATCTCACACGTTGAAATTTTTAAGATACAATTATTTCTTCTTTTTCTAATTCGTCTAGCGATCTCTCTATATTAATATTTGACAAAATAATGATTCACATTACCTCCTCCCCCAACTTAAGGAAAAAAAAACAAAATTCAAAACAAAAATAAATAAGATTAAAATGCAACATATATTGTTATATTATATATATACAATAATAATACATTTGCAACAAAGATAAATATTATACAATTTTATTTTATTTTTTTGGAAAATTCGTGAAATTCTTGTGATAATCGAGTACTTGCTCAAGTACGTGCGTACGGACAAGCTATTTATGGTTTTTGTGAATTCCGAAGAGTCATATTTCAAAGAATATTAATATACAAACAGACTTTTATTTTCAGAATTCTGTGTTTATTCGAATATAGTTCTAGTTGGATATAAGGAGAAAAAAAAAGTTGGCCAATAAAATAAGATAAACTTTAGCGGCACATCTTTTTCAATATTTGTGAAAATTTAACCAAAATTGTATGTTTTTATTGCATCTTGTATTTTATCCAGCAAAAGATGTGGTATGAGGTTATATATATATTGTTCGATATGATTTTTTGATGTTGACTTGGATGTTGCTGCTGATATAGAATTTGATACTTTCGATTTGTTTTTAATATTACATGTATTGTAAAGATTTATTTATGTGTGTCTGTGTGTGTGAGTATTCGATCCTTATGTAAAAATGTTTTAACGTTCGAATGTAACGTTGCGTAATGAAGAATAAATTTGTAATATTGGGTTCTTTTTGTATATTCTTTTAATAGTGGAGTATATTTTTGTATTTGTAATATGAAAAATGAGATTATTTATGAAATTTCTCTCAATAGACTATTGCATGTGTATAGTTTACTCGTGGAGTGTAATATGAGGTGTAACATAAATGTAAAACAGAAAATTCAAGCTACGAAGTGGATTTCTCTATTCCAAAATATGTTCCGTCTTTTATTGAACCGACTCTGACCGTTATGTCAATTTTAATATTTATATCTTTAATTTTTCTTAATCACTCTTAGTATGCCATTTGAAATATATGAGATAAAACATTATTCTCAGATAGAGGGTCTCGTTCAAGATTAAGGACACGTGTTGGAAACTATAGTCATTAAGAAAAGAGAGAAAAAGGGATAAATATTCCCAAGAATAACAAAAAGGATATATCTTTATCCCATGTGCTATCTAAAACAATTCCATTGCAACTTTATCATATAGAGATGAAAGCGGAAAATCGAAGCATATTTCACGAAATCTCTGGATTGGACGTCAACTTTTTAACCTTCATCTCTTCCCTATATATAGCAATCTCAAGAACACCAAATGTAGCTCAAGTTCGAATCAAACGTTACATATATAAAGAAAAAAAAAATCTCAATTTTTTGAAATGAATACTATTGTGAAGTTAGCTAGTGAAAATCCAGTGGTGATATTCAGCAAAAGCAATTGTTGCATGTCGCATGCAATCGACACGCTGATACGTGGCTACGGGGCGAACCCTAGGGTTTATGAGCTTGACCAGCTGGCTGAGGGGGAGCAAATGGAGAAGGATTTGATGGCATTGGGGTGCAACCCTAGTGTCCCAGCTGTGTACATAAACAAGGAGTTCGTTGGTGGCTCGAATGAACTCATAAGCCTCAATATTAGAGGCAAGCTCAAGCCCTTGCTCATCAAGGCCAATGCTATTTGGGTGTAGATGGAAATTAAGAGGGCAAGCTATCAAAGAGTAATTAATAAGTTAAGTTGTTAGATACATAAGCTACAACTTATTTTTCTCTTCTTTTTTTTGGCCTAGAGTTATTAGTAGTATATATAGGTCAAATTGTGAGCATGTTTTTGATGTTATAGACTTAGTGAGACCTTTCTTCTCTATTTGAATGAGTAGATGTGGTATATATATAAACATATATGTGTAAAAGGGGTTGCAGATAGCCCATTACTACAAGTCTCTTTTTTTCCTTTGTACTGATGAATATATAAGGTCAGCAATTTTGATGTTTATATATCTTTTATTCTCATATATATATATATATATATATAGGGGAGGGTTAACATGAGAACCATTTTTATCGTGAGAACGTGAGAACCAAAAAATGATGAATTTACAGTGAAAGTTGATGAATCCGCTGGAAAAGTTACTAAATCCAAAAAAATAGAGTTTTCGCCCCTCATGGGATTCGAACCCGGGTGAAAAAATATGAATTTTTGAATTCATTAACTTTCTCAACGGATTCATCAACTTTCATAACGAATTCATTTGGTTCTTAGTTTTTAGGATAAGAATGGTTCTTATTTGAACCAAACTCTATATATATATATATAATTACCGTTAGATTGAATAAAATCGGATGATTCATAATTATTTAATGTAAAAATAATCAAATCTCTAAATTTTTGCTATATGGATCTTTCACATTCTTTTCTTCGTTGTTTGTGTAATTTATGTTATTGTTCATGTAATCGTAGTTTTTTTTATATGCTATCATATTCCAATTCATCGTTATGTTCATGTAATATTGTTGTGTATGTAATCATAGTGATTGTGCATATGAGAATAGTTATCATAAATGAATATATAAAATCTCTTGATTACATGACTAAACGATTATCATTAAAATCTGAGGATAATAAATGATTTTTAATTAATCTTGACCGTTAAATTATAAAAAGTGGATGGACCATATTACTTAGTTCTCAAAAAAAATTACATATAAAATCTCTCTCTCTCTCTCTCTCATATATATATATATATATATATATATATATATATATATATATATATATATATATATATATGTGTGTGTGTGTGTGTGTGTTTATGTGTTATACATGTCATGAGCAATGTTTTAAGTGCAGTTCCTTCATGTAGTCATATGGACAAAAAAAGTTGCATGTACTTTGTTAAAATTTCAAAAACCTACATATTTATGACAAATAAATGGATAATCAAGCACAATATTGTATGTCTATATATATATATATATATATATATAGGAATTGGTTCATGTATATATAATTCTTAATATATATAAATGAAAACAAATCATATCCATTAGATTTGAAAATATAATGGTTATTTTTAAGTGTGTATTTGAATTAGTTATATGCATATTTTTGTATAAAATTATACATTTATGCATCTGCATCATAAGTTGTGCATTGGATATAAATCGTCCATATTGATTTCTCAAGGGTTGATATGTGTTCCCATGTTTACATTATAGGGAGTATCCACACGATAACTACTATATATGTGTGTGTCATTAGTAATATACGACCAATTAATGTCTATATAAAACTCTTTCTCCGATATCATACCATTTCGAGATTCATAAAATACGAGGGACGGTGTCATAGTTTATTTGACGTACAACAATATGTTGAACTAGTAACTACAACAAATCTATATGTGAGATATCTAACATTGATGTTTAAAAGTACTTAATACTAAAAATGATGTCCTAAACGATTATATATGACATTTTAGGGAGTGTGACATAAAATATTTTAAACAGTAACAATTAAAAGTTGTGGACTCCAAGTGTACATGATCATATGCATTGATATATATACTATATATGTCAATGAAAAAGATGACAATAAAATCCAACGGTCGAAAATAAAATTAAAAGAAAAGAACATACATCTGCAATATGTTGATCAGAAGAAGGATAAGCCCAACATAGGTCCCTGAGGCCCAAT
Organism: Salvia rosmarinus; assembly: GCA_036937905.1. Classification (NCBI taxonomy): domain Eukaryota; kingdom Viridiplantae; phylum Streptophyta; class Magnoliopsida; order Lamiales; family Lamiaceae; genus Salvia; species Salvia rosmarinus. The sequence continues at coordinate 98,498,322 of CM072813.1, forward strand.
AAAGTAGCCCAAAAACCAAGAAGTCTTCATCTAAAAGAATTATCTCACAAAATTAAATTTTTATTTACCATCAATGATTCATTATGAAAGGACAACGCAATACTTTGTTGGTTATTCTATTTGCATTAAAGGTTTTGATTGATATATAAAATACGACACTACGTAGAAAGTGATAAAATTCAATTATACAACACTAATATATTCAAGAAAAGTAGTAGTCTTAAACCAGCAAATAGGGGTGGATTCAAGAAAATAATTAGAGCTAAAAAAATGAAAAAAAATACTATCTTCATCCATTAAAAGTGTATCACTTGGCATCCATTAAAAACCTATCACTTTTTTTTTCAGAACATTAATTCTTATTATTCAACTCACAATCACTTATTATTTACCAAAAAATCATTCCTTCTACTCACAACTTATCACATGATAGACTCTTTCTCCACTCAAACTAATTTTATTAATATTCATGCCCACCAAAAGTGACACATTTGATGGATGGAGGGAGTAATAAATATAAGATCAAAACATATTATAACTAATTATAGAGCATATAACCACTCTAGGCAACAAACTCTACCTTCATTTTCAATATCATCAATGCATATCAATGATTGGAATTCTACTTTAATTAGTTAAAATTATAATATACACACCAATTAGATATCAATAACGATAGTTTTTTACCGAGTGTACACTGTTTACAACGTTGTCGTTTATCCCACGAGACAACATATATTATCGAAGCCACCCTGGCCCCCCTCCTTTCACAAAACTAGATATTTACAAATAGTATTATATTTGTTCAATTTTTCTATTATATTGTATCTCACATCCCACATCTCATCTCACGGATGCACACCATGTGTACCTCGAGATTCCATTATATCAAAATACGAGAAATAACATTACAGTAAATCTCGTTACTATTAACGGTCGAGATACTATCAAGTTTCATCGGACCAATCGTTGAGATCAGAATCGTAAAACAAACTATCAACAATGTTGTCAATGAGCGAGTCGATGAAGGTGTTGCAGCCGACGGTGAGGATCCGGCCTACTCTGTTACGGTTGCTTGATAACCACGCGAAGACGGCAGCGCTGGCCACTGCCGCCACGCAAACGCCGCCGGCTTCCTCAATCCCTAGCAAATCCATCTTCCTGAACACTGAATTCCCTGTCACTATCTCCACTCCTACTGTTGCTGCAAATACAATCTTGAGAAAAAGTAAAGAAAGATCTAGAAGTTAACAAGATTCTGTTCAGTCTAACATTAATCGACGAAAAAAAATCGATAGTACTAAAAATAAAATTTGAATTGACGTAAGTCTTTAGGGTTAGCTAGGGCATTGCCTTATCTTTAATATAGGTTTTGGAGTGAGTACAATATTCGGACCAAATGAAAATTAGATTTACAAATTTAACAAGATCATGTAGACTCAAAACATATATATATATATATATGTTAAATCTCAGATTATGTCTTGTATAATTTAATAATTCATGAAATTCTCAAACGACAAAAAGAATTCTAGAGATCCAAATTCACGAGCTCATAAAAATTCAATCGAAACTATTTATAAATCAAAGTTAGATTCAATCAATAACAATTGACAACATAATTTCAAAAATCCTTCAACATACTTAAAATCCTTTTGTTCGTTAAAATCAAAAAAATAAAAATCAAATCTTCAACATAAAAACAAATAAACGAGAGAATTTATATATTATTAAAAATATAATTATTAATTCTACCATGGCAAGACGACCAGACATGATCTCAAAATCATGACTTTTCTTGGAACTCTCAACATAATCTGACAGAATCTCAAAGAAGCGCGACACACCATCCTCTCCGCCAGCCCTGATCACGCCGCCACGATCGCCGCCGTACGACCGCAGAGTGCAGACTCTCGGCTGCAGCACGATTTTGGCGCCTCCCTCCTCCGCCACCTTCATCCTCTGGGGCTCTTGCGCCGCCGGTTTGTCAGGGCCGAGGCGACAGAAGACCGGCGCCGCACCAGCAAGGGCCATGAGAAATTGAGAATCTTGGATAAGATTCAGGTGGTGTGTGTGTGTTTCGGAAGAACATAGGTATCTTATTATGGGGGATGTTTGATGGTGGCTTAAGAGTCCACGTCGGCGGAGCGGTGATTGGTGGTTTGTGGTGGACTGACGTGGCGCTTCACGTTGCCGTTAACGTTGTTGTCGGCGTCGTTGTAATCATTATAGTAATTTATATTTGATTTTCCTCCATAAATTCTCATAGCGTTGGGTGTGGGATCGGGAGAGCTTCTCCAATAATTTATTTTGTTTGAATCGACCCTTTTTATGCATAAGCGACTGGATCTTCTATTGTGAAATTGTGTAACATTTTCTATATTTTTACAAAAGATCAATTCATGTCAATGAAATTTTATAAAAATGAATTTTATAAACATAATTGATATATTTTTAAAATTTGATAACCGTATCGATTATTCATAAATATAATTAGAATTGTCATGACGGAGAGTCTTTCTAGGTGTATGCATCCAAAACTCATAAATCAACTTGGAATTTGGAAGTAGCCGTATATCACTTCTTGCGTCTCCTTCAACCACTTTCCTTCTTGTTATGTATATCTTCTATCGCAATAATATTGTAAATAAATGTCAAGATAATATTTTAATTATGACGTCACTGGATATACATAATATGTGCAAATTTGAATTAGAAGACGAAACATTTGGTATATGTCACGAGTTAGTGGCGAAGCTGAAGTTCTGAGAAGCACGGATTGTTTTTCCTATCACGACTATAATAATTTGACTGGAATCTAATTAGTCAAAACTCAAACATAAAGTAAGACATCGAAACACACACTTAAAAATTAATAAAAGTAAAAACAAAAGTATATATGATTATTTCTTGAAATAATGTCTTACATATAATATATATGTATGTAAAATATTTTACACACACACACATATACATAGATTCTAAAAATTATTTGAAAGAGAAAAAAAAATCTAAATTACACTTACAGATTTGACGAATTTTTCAAATTAATTTACCCCATGATCATACTTTATATACTAATGTGTGTGTGTGGGAGTGAATACTAGTAATAGCATCCCCACGAGGAGAGAAATGGGGGAAGTATTGTGGAAGTTAGAGTAATATACTTATCAATTGATGAGTTTTATCCAAATTATAATCAATAAATAAATATTGATTTCGGTTTTAAAATCAATCCATATGATAACGAATTTGGACCATCAAACTATTGGTCTAGATTAGGTATTTGTCAAAAATGCTAAATTGATTATTTTTTTATATAATTTTTTCATAAATTAATGAAAAATGGTAATGAAGTAGTAAAAGAATATCTAAAAATCATTAGATAAGCACATAATACAAAAAAAATATAAAATAATATCGGACAAGATAGGACCCAAAACAATCCGATCAGGCCTTGATTGATTTATGTCTGAGCAAGTTTGAAACTGAAATCTTTATTAATGGATTATGAACGATTTTAAATCAATTCGAATAAAAATCATTTGCCGACGCGCCTAAAGATGCGGAAAGAAAGAAAATGATGAAAAACGAAAGAAGAATGAAAGCAAAATTGCTTCTCGATTGTACTCAAGTGTGGGACCCACCGCCAAATGTACACTTGAGGCCATGGAGCCCAAAAACATGCGCGCTTGTGCTGCACGCAAGGAGGGTGACAATAGGGAAGTGTTTTTGGCGAATCCTACTACTCCATCCAGTTTCATATATATATATATATATATATATATATATATATAGGGGTTGGTTAATGGGAGAACCAACCCCTAAGTAAGAAATGAGAACTAATAAAGATCATAGATTGTATAGCAACCAACGGACATGAATTAATTCAGCAAAATAAATCATCCGATTGTGATGGACACGTGCCATCATTATAGGCGATGGAAGGGTATAACAGTAAAATCAAAATACACCACCCCTTCGATAACCCCCCACTGCCTTAATTACCGCAGTGAAAAGATTTTATTTCCTTCACACTTACCGATTCCCATTCATTTGGCAACCTTTCATTAATCTGAGAAATTTGCACCAGGAACAACATTGTGCACTTGAATTGTGTCTTCGTTTTGAATGCCCTAGCAATCTATTTGTTCGCACCATTATTGTGTTTATGCATCGTTTACTGAAACTTAGTCGTCCATTACTAGGGCGTTATTTATCTTGTGCATATCGTTTGCATATCTTTTTAACCAAATTATGCAGTTTTATTTATCTTGTGCATATCTTTTTAACCCCTAAATGTTATGCATATCCTTACCTAAATGATGCATAAGAAGTTATTTATCTTATGCAGTTATTTATCTTGTGCATATCGGTAACATTTTTGTGCTCAAAGTTATTTATCTTGTGCATATCGGTAACACGTTTGTGCACAAAGTTATTTATCATATTACATTAATCACAGACTAATCATTTTATCATTAAATCAGATGCAAATTCGAACTAAACAAATATAATTATGAATGAACGAAAATAAAAGAAAATATAATCAAACAATGAGAATCATTTTTGTTTATAAAAAATGTAATAAAAGAAAATCTAATAAAACAAAATTGTAATCAAACATGATGAGGCCAGCCATTTTTGTTTATCAAGAAAAAAAATGGATGAAACCATTAAATTTTTGTTTATCAAGAGAAAAAAAAAAGGGTGAAGATAAAGCATTTAATGAAAAAGATACACCAATATTTGATGCAATAAATGTGCCTATCTAATTCCTCAATAATAGCTACTCATCCGTTAAAAAAAAATAAAATGACTTAATTATCCTCCATTTTAAAATAAAAAAATAATATGAACCATTATGATTTGAGTTGTTAACCGTTAGATGAGGTGAAATCAACACTCATTATTAGTTCTCATTTCTCAAAATACTTATGGTTCTCATTTGATCCATCCCATATATATATATATATATATATATAGGAGATGGATCAGGTAGGAATAGATAATTTGGTAGGAAATAAGAATGAATCTGGGTTTTTGATTTGCTATATCAATGATTGAGATTTAATTTTCGGGTGTGCTACAGTTTTGTGTTTTGTGTGCTACACGGATTATTGTGCAACATTAGAACTCTTCTTGTGCTACGCTGCAATGAAAGATGTGTTAAACTAATATATATATATATATATATATATATATAGGGGTTGGTTATGGTGAGAAAGCTCCTTAATGTACGAAAATAAGAATAGTAGCATATCTTTCATATTTGTGTAGCACAATCAGAATTAATGTATTGCACATGTTAGTTTAGCACATATTTCATCCATTCGTAGCACATATGCTAAATATATTAGTTTAGCACATCTTTCATTGCAACGTAGCACAAGAAGAGTTCTAGTGCTGCACAATAATCCGTGTAGCACACAAACACAAAACTGTAGCACACCCGAAAATTAAATCTCAACCATTGATATAGCAAATCAAATGCCCAGATTCATTCCTATTTCCTACCAAATTATCATTTCCTACCTGATCCATCTCCTATATATATATGATTGTATTATAATAAAAATCTATTTTTTCATAAAAATTTAAAAATCAATATATTTTATACATAAAGTCAATGTATTTTACATATAAAATTAATGCACCATTAAATTCTGATAAAAGATAATACTATTCATCATTATTTAGTAATG